>ML779898.1:411185-438236 GCA_009831015.1 Picea engelmannii | reverse complement strand
AATATGTGTAGGCGTGGTCAAGAAGTGTCACCTGTGTCATATATTCTCTCGGAGGATGAAAGCACACCCAACTCCTATGTTCCCAGTTATTGTCATCGGTCCCTTCACCAAGTGGGGGATTGATTTCACTAAATGTCACCCAATTTCAGCTAGAGGGCATTGCTATATCATCGTAGCAGTAGACTACTTTAGTAAGTGGGTTGAAGTTACGTCGAGATTCAAAAATGACGGGGAGATGACTAACCTTTTTCATTTTCAACTAGATTGTAGGCAAGTTCAGTATTTCAAAGGAGATTGTCACTAATCACGACAGTCACTTACAGAAAAAAATGATGTCTGAATTAACATCAAAACTAGGGTTCAAATAGGAACATTCGTCACCTTACTACCCATAGGAGAATGGTCAGGTAGAGGTTGTTAATAAGCATCTCAAGACTATTATGCAACGAACAATTAATTTAGCCAAGTCAAATTGGCATTTGATGTTGCACTCGACACTTTGGGATTATCGAACTTCAGTCAAGACTGCTACCGGTTTTTCACCTTTTCAACTTGTCTATGGGTTGGAGGCAGTGTTTCCCATTGAATGTCAAATCGCTTCTCTAAATTTCGTAGTTCAACTACTTCCTGACACTAGATTGCTTGAATAACGTCTTCTATATCTTGAGCAGCTCGATGAGTAGTGTCGAGATGCAACCTTGGCCAACTAAGTTGTTGGCCCTTGACCAATTTTTTGGAGATTCTTGGTCATATTAACCTATTTTGGGACTTCTAAATCCTGTCGAAGGAGGAGCGCAAGACAAAGTGGAGATCACAGGATCTCAGCCCACGTTTGGATCCTTTTTGGGTTTTTGGGAATATGTAACAGGAATGGGATGTTGGCTCATTGGTTTACCCATGTTTAGGCCTATTTTGTATGTATAAATAGAAGGCGATGCAATATAATAAGTAGTGGAATAGTGCATCTATGTGATGTTAATGTATGCTAAGTGAAAATAGAGTTTGTAATTTCTTAGTGCATGATTGTAAGAGACTTGCAGAGCTAAGTGCAGGTCCTTGTAACAGATTGTGGAAGGCTGAATGTTGTAACGCAAGGAAGAAGTATCTTGCGAGCTGTGCATATCTTATGTCCTGTACGGAGTAGGGTTTTGATGGCTTTGTGCTTGTAATTGATTGACTGAAGACAATAAAGAAGAAGAGTTGGTGGACATAGCCCCAGGGTGGGGGTGAACCACATAAACATTGTTTTGTCTTGATTTGTGCTTGTCTTAATGTGTTTATGTCTTCTTTTTCTAAGTGCTTTGAGATGATTAGATAAATACACTTATGCTTAGTGCTAATGATGTATGAGAATGTTATATCTGATCTATATGAATGTGTTGAGTGTTTGATCTTATAGATCTGACCTATCTATTGATGCTAAGTGCTTAAATGCGTTATATCAGTGTGAATGCTGTGAAGCCCTATTTTATCAACGAAGTGATTATTGATTTATATTGAGGAACTGATGGTGCTAAGTGTTTTATTAAGCATTAAAATCACATCTCTATGTTCCAGCTAAGGTTGAAGACACCTGAGTCTTGAAACCACCCCTACCTCTACCTCGGGTGAGACTTCATTTGCTTTGCAGGTGTTGCCGAAAGGGCTGGTAGTTAGGGATTTGTTGATGTGTTGTTGTAGTGTTGAACCCTAGGTCTGCCCGTATGCCAACAAATGGTTCTGTTGTTGGGAATTGAAGATGTGATTGGTGGGAACTGAGAAAGAATAAGCTCTGTGCAAAGATTCATCATGAAATTGTGAAATATTTGTGCGTAGATTTGTTCCCTAGTGCACAATATTCTACTTGATTTATAAAGATCTGTGCTAAAATAAAGAAGCCCAATCTGAAGAAAAGAGGTCGAATCTGAAGAAAAGAAGCAAGACATGAAAGCTTTGTGTTCTAAGAAAGGTAAAAGTGAGAATGTCTGATTAAAATAGGTAAGATCTGCAAGCTCGGTTCTCTGAGAAAGGTAAGAATATTGAAATTTTTTATATCTGGAAGCTTTGTGCTCTGTAGAAGTAAGATAAGTGGAAATTTTTGTTTCTAGAGTATGGATCTAGGTATGTTTAATAGAGTCTGTCCTAGTTTGAAAACTAGGGTATTAATAGATGTAAGAATATTTGATATGAGTAGATCTGATCAGAATAGTGAAATATATGTTATACCTATGCATAGAATGAATGTTTGGACTAACGAATGGATGCAGGATCCCAGAACTACTTTATTGCAGGTTAGCTACCATGATCCTAGTGTGCAGAACATGAGAAGTTGGGGATGGTTTAAAAGAAGGAGAGGATTAACCTTGCTAAGGCATGCCCTGGGAGAAGACCTGGTTGTCTTTGTTGCAAATCTATCAACCATGAAGTGTTGGATTTCCCTAGAATGATTGCTAAGCTTGAAAGTATTAACATAAGAAAATAAAACCATAAGATAGATTCAGAAAATAAGGCTATAGAAGAACCCCAGAAAGAATCAGAGAAGGTATTGCTACAGATGAAAGAAACCTTAAATGACCACTGACATTTTAGATTATCATAGATTTTTAAGGAAAAGGAATGCATCGAATCAGGAATAGGAGACTTCGACATTGATTGTGTTCTAGATGAGGAAACACAAGTGAATATCATGACAGAGAAAACTTGGAAAGATATAGGGAGGCCTACTATGATTCCTTCATTAGGAGGAATAGGGTTATTCAGAGGAAAATTGGTAAACCTGTGTGGGAGGCTCGCTAAGATACCTATCAATGCAAATGGAACTTCGACAGAAGAAGATTTTGAGATTATTCAATTTATTGAGGACATCGCCTCGTTTACCATGTTACTAGGGAAACCTTGGATTGAAAGACATCAAGCCAGACGAAAAAAAGAAGAAGAAGTTTTGGAGAAGAAGAGACAAGAGTTAAAATATTTCATGACTAGAAGGATTGCATACTTGATTGAAGAATAGGAGAATATGTCGAAGCTACTTAACACTAGAGACCTAGATGTCGAAGCTGCAAGAACATTAGAAGACTCACAGAAGACTGAAGTGCCTATCTCAGATAAATAAGAGGTGTTAATCCCAAATCCTAGGAAAGAATCTCAATAGTGTGCAGTGACTATGTCCATAGATGATAAGAATCAGAATGGAAAAGAGACTACCGAGATGAAGCTCACTGGAAAAAAGGCTAGAAAGTTAAGTAAGAAGAGAGATAAATTTGAAAAGTTGTAGAAGGTTCCATAGGTAACTTTGCAGACGAAAAAATTGCAAAATGGGAGCTTCGCGGAGATATTAGAACATCGACACATGACACTTCTCCGTGATGAAGCAATATAGCCATTGGGACAGATATATCCGTTCGACCGCTGCTCCGACTGAGTATGAAAGAATTAATAGCTCGACACCAGACCATTGGACCGTGCCATAATGGATAGAACAAGAGTTAATGAGGCTTCATACTCGTTACAAGTGAACCATTTCCGAGTTTCCTATTTATCCCATCGCACCATGCACAATGAAAACTTTTGCTAACCAAGAATTTGAGCCCGCAGACCAAGTGAATTTTATATAGTGATCATCGCCCTCTTGATGTTTATTTTAGTGTAGTATTTGAGTTAATTGTGAACCCGATATTATTAATCCCGAGCGCGTATGTCCGATGAGCTCACCGCAGTTGAAGAATCAGTAACATAAGTACTCCTTGACTTGATGACTACAAGAGTCATGTCGGAGAGAGGATTGTCTATAGGTCTACAAGCATTCTCGACGAGAGGATTGCCAGCCTCTCCATCCACTGCTCGAGCCGGAGCATCACGGCCCATAGACGAAAAGTGAACTAAGAACAAGGACGATCTTGCGAATGCTAAGTTGATTCCGAGCATATTTCCCACCTACCTACCACCTCTGAGAGACGCCATAAATCGAGACAGTGTGCCCAAAGACTTTGAGTATAACTTGGTTCAAGTATAACTTCGTGTAGACCAAGATCAGGTTGCAACATTAATTTTTAGCGACTTCAACCTCAGCGACATGAAGGTCTACAACATTATCTCCCCACATAAGTACCTGACCAGGAAAAAATGAAAGAATTCAAAGATAATTCCTTAGTCATGGATCCATAACCTCACGCAGTCCACACTACTCAACGTCATGAAGATTCCTAACTTTGGAAGACACCAAGAAGTGAATGCATGTGTCAAGTTATTGTTGTCCTATTACCATGGAGGATACTTGTGGTTAAACCATTGTATCACAGTGGATCCAACATTAATCAATTGGATCACAGGGATGAGTATGCAAGGCCCTGACCCACAAGATTTCTATCGCGATAAAACAATGGCTCGCGCTCTAGCTCAAAGGATCAAGGAAACCTACGGAGATGTCGAGAAGGGAACACGAGGCTACAAGGTATCTTCTATCCAGAGTGGCACAGTGCACCTGGCCTATCAATTGATCGCAGGAAAGTTATTCCGCAAGAACTGAACCACCCATGTCACTGGTTTTATAGTCGACCTCGCAGGGAAGTGCGCGGAGGGCCTACAAATGAATTGGGTGAAATACCTCATGAACCAGTTGGAACTGGACTGCAGGGAAGCACAAGATCAAGGATACGAGTTCCACTTTAGTTGGCTTCTAATCCTGATTGCTTTCAATGCATGGGAGATGCTGGAAGGTGCGACCTTCCTGGACATTGAGCCCTTTGAACCTCTGGCCACGAAGTTCAGTACATTGTGGTATTCCAGTGACATGAACAAGCAATGAAAGTCAAATGTCATATTCCACGCATATTACAATCAACTGAAGTTAGTTATCTAGTCCAAGCCTCACATCACGCCAAATACTCACGCGCGCGCTGATGAGCACCATTTAATTTATGTTACAGTGCGCGTTGACGAGCACAAGCAACAAATTCAATCTTACTACAAGATGATAGAGGAGGAATTAGAAGAAATCACCAACAACTAGTCGAAAAACCTCCTCATTCCAACCGACCCTGCAAATATGTCCAACATTGACAGTCCAGAAGCAGTGCATGATACACCTGGACCTAGAAAGATAAAGAAGACCGAAGAGGTCCATGATTTAGACAACGCATCTGTGAAGATCGCTTCCATCTCAGCAGAGCAAGGAGAATATGGTGGAGAGATAAAGGGCGTAGAAGTTGAACAGAAGAAAGGTGAGTTTACACTGCCTAGAGACAAGGAGGATCCCTCGAGGAAAAAGAAGGTTTCCCCCCCAAAGCCTTCTTCCTAGAAGAAATCGAGAGCATCTATGACCAAAATGAAGACTACTCTCACCTCATATGACTTCGATCTCATTGTATCAGCACTGAGTGATTCTTTGTTGGAGATAACAGAGAAGAAAGAGGCTCAACAGGAGGAGATATACAATCAAATTAAGGTTGAACTTCCAGGGGTGCAGCAGGCACCTCAGTCTAGTCGGGCAGTCTCCACTGTGCCTTTGCCATTCGAAACACCAGAACTAGGAGATGAGCTCAGGAAGAAATAGCGTAAGCCACCCAGGCTTTGGCACAAGTATAGGGAGAACTTGTAGAACAACACAGTACTACAGAATGGGAAAATCTTTCTCTGCAAGCGAAGTGGGATGAAGAAAAAGCACAACTGCAACAAAGCAAGGAACAATTTCTCGTAGAGAAACTCAAAGTAAAGGAAATTGTTCACAGAGAACCTCTCTCTGTGACAATCGTAGAAGTAAATATCGAAGAGCGAGTTCCACGATAGGTGGCACGACTTGAAGAAGTAATCTAGCAGCTCCAGCAGCGCATAGAAAACTTGGAGATCTACATTGTGCCCGAGACCCCTCAAGATGTAAGAGACCAAAGGGAAGAAACTGCATGTAGCTCAATTGACAGACTAAAATCTCTTTCCTTGGAGTGCAAGCAGTTGAGTAACCGCAATGCCCAAACATATGAGAACCTCACCGAGAATCCAAAGTTACAAGAATTAGATTCGTAGCTCAAGGAAGCAAAGAAAAATGTAGACACACTACAGGAACAGCTGAAGGCCTTGTCGATCGTGGAAAGAATGAAGTGGTCTTAGGAGAAACGGACCGCCCAGTAGTAGATCCATACAATTTGAAGAAGAGTAATGGAAGTTACACAATGGCTTCAACTAGTACAAGATAAGGCATGCCAATTGTTCATAGAGGTTGAAAGCCGAGGAGCAGAGCTAGAACAGGTTTTCATCACAACAGAATAACGCCTAGAAGGGCATGTGAATGACGTAGTAATCCAAGAGGTCACTGAGCAAGAGACCATAGAAAAACAACAATTTGAAGCATATTGAGCCAAGCTCGAGGCGTTCGAAGCAGAACTGATAAAACTAGAGTGACTCGGGATGAGTCAGAGGTGAGCGTTGGGGGCCTGTTGGCCCTTGACCAAGTTTTGGGAGATTATTGGTCATATTGACCTATTTTGGGACTTTGAAAACCTGTCTAAGGAGGAGTGCAAGACAAAGCAGAGATCACGGGATCTCGGCCCACTTTTGGATTATTTTTGGGATTTTGGGAATATGTAATGGGAATGGGATGTTAGCCCATGGGTTTACCCATGTTTAGGCCTATTTTGTATGTATAAATAGAAGGCTATGCAATTTACGAAGTGGTGGAATAGTGCATCTATGTGATTTGAATGTATGCTAAGTGAAAATAGAGTCTATAAGTGCTTAGTGCATGACTGTAAGAGACTTGCAGAGCTAAGTGCAGGTCCTTTTAACAAATTATGGAAGGCTGAGTGTTGTAACGCAAGGAAGAAGGATCTTGTGAGTTGCACAGATCTTCTATCCTGAGTGGAGTAGGGTTTTGATGGATTTGTGCTTGTAACTAATTGACTGTAGACAATAAAGAAGAAGATTTGGTGGACGTATCCCCAGTGTGGGGGTGAACCACGTAAACACTGTGTTGTCTTGCTTTGTGCTTGTCTTAATGTGTTTATGTCTTATTTTTCTAAGTGCTTTGAGATGATTAGACAGGTACACTTATGCTTAGTTCTAATGATGTATGAGAATGTTAGATCTGATCTATATGAATGTGATGAGTACTTGATCTACTAGATCTGACCTATCTGTTGATGCTAAGTGCTTAAATGCGTTATATCAGTGTGAATGTTGTGAAGCCCTGTTTTATCAGCGAAGTGATTATTGATTGTATATTGAGGAACTAATAGTGCTAAGTGATTTATTAAGTATTAAAATCACATGTCTATGTCCCAACTAAGTTTTCAGACACTTGAGTCTTGCAACCACCCCGGCCTCTACCTCGAGTGAGACTTCATCTGCTTCACAGGTGTTGCCGAAAGGGATGGTAGTTAGGGCTTTATTGTTGCGTTTTTGTAGTGTTGAACCCTGCGTCTGCCCCTGTTCCAACATAATCTCACAAACAATGTGTTAATTGTTAGTATGATCGATCCATCCACCTTCGGATTTTCTCCGAAGGCGATCTTGTCCTAGTCTACGACCAAGAAAAATATCCCTTGGGGGAAGGCAAGTTCAAACCCATGTGGTTCAGACCTTTCATTTTGAAAGAAGTCTTAGAAAATGGTGCTTATCATATATTTGATTTCGAGGGTAACGCTTTATCGGAGCCTAGAAATGGGCTCTACCTTAAGAAGTATTACACTTAGGTCGCTCGCCTGAGCATGACTTCTTGTATATACTTATAGTCTTTTTTGCAGTCTTGTCCTTTTGTTTTATGGAAATGTAGTTATTCTATTTTCCTTTCACTGTGGAAAATTTCAAGTGAATATAAAGTCTATGTTGGGTTCACAGAAGGTGCTATCCGACACACTCAGAGGCTTTCTTCTGCATCTTGGGTGATTTTTACAACTTTTGTTCATTTGATGTCTTATGGAGGTATTTTTCTAGGTGAAGCAACCAATAATGTTCCCGATTATAGTGCAGTAATAGAGTTACTACGTGATGCCTTGTCACATGGTATTTGTCACCTATGGGTCTATCTGGATGCTCAATTGGTTGTGTCTCATTTAAATGGGTTATACCATGTCTATGCTCCCACCCTTTACCGACGATTTCTTAGGGTACGTCTCTTAGAATTCTCTTGCGATTATATTACTTATATTCATGTTCCTAGGATATCTAATCAACTAACTAATACTTTGGCTAATCAATTATTAGATTGGCATGTTTCTCATGCTCTTTTGATTATATTACTTATATTCATGTTCCTAGGATATCTAATCAACTAACTAATACTTTAGCTAATCAATTATTAGATTGACATGTTTCTCATACATAAAATTCAAAACAAACACATACACATGTAAAATACATTTGTACAAAATGTTTATCCACAAGGAAAAAAGATGTATATATAATATATATAAAAAATAGTGTCATGCGTACAAAGTCGGCCATAAAGCCTCAAATAGAGCCGATAAACATCGTTGGGATCAAGCCCTTAATAAAGAGTATAAAAAGTTCCCTCGACACATGTGTGGTCCAAAAGTAACTATGGTCTTGGTCTATTGGCCCTACTGTAATGAACTACAATGTTTGCAAGATGTCAGAACAATTGGACTCAAGTTTTGGGCACCCCTACTACATGTGGTTGCATGGTCGGGGGAAAGTCCTCTATCTCTTCCATCTGTACTGCACGAGTGAGAGTCGTCAAGTTTCTCCCTACTCGCCGCAGTACTCTCTCAACCTCTCTGGTTGGGGGTCCTCTTGCAGTTGTTGGTCCTCCTTCTCCTGTTGGTCTAGCCTCTAGTTGAGGACAACACCTGGTCCTAGAGAAGTTAGCTATTTAGATTGGTCCCACATCTATATATAACATATCTTTGAGTCAGTACTTTGACTTTACATAAAAGGATAGTATTTAAAAAAACTTAAAAAATTAAATAACTTTAAATAATGTGTTTACCTATCTCTCTGCACTCCTCGCCAGGGGGGCATGGGAATATCAATATCCCTTAGGAAATTGATCCCTTCATATGGGTAGTCCTCTATCACTAGAATCTGATGGGCCCACCAATCAAAATATTTGTCATTAAAGGCATCTTGGACCCTCCCTGCATCATGTCTAGGCAATAAAGTTTCCCACCTGCACAATGTCGGAGAGGAGGCAATATGACCTCTTATTGTCTCCCTCAGGATAAGGATAGACACTCTCTCAAAGAAGAAAGTGCTCAATACAGTATTGAACACGGAGTTCTTGTTCATCCTCCTACGACAGTCAGTGAGATGTTTCTTCATGCATGTAAGCATGATAGTGCTCCAATAAACAATTGTGGCAACCAAGCACTGAACTGCACAATGAATTTGTGCACGAGAGGCCTAGTGAAGTGTTACGGAGCCCGTGATCCACCCAATCATGAATAACACTATCTGGAGACTGAGGCTAGTAATATTGTAGATTGACACTTGAGATCCTAATTTCTCAGTGCCTGCCTCATAGTACATACCAATATAGTCCTCTATGTTGTATGGCCCTGGAGGAAAGGTCCACAAGTTGACTGGTTCCCCCCTCTTGGAGAGGTCATTCAAAAAGTATATGTCCTCTGTCGTCGGAGTCAGTGACTAACCCCCCAACATGAATGCCTCTACATATGGATGCCAATACTCTATCAAGTGGTTTAACAATCTAGGTTATGCCCTCATGAATGAACACTGGAAGAAATTCCACATACCACATTGTTTCAGCATGGCAATAGCCTTGGGATCCTCCTCCACCAAGACATCTAATTCCTCATGTTTCCTTTCTCGCTAATGGACATACATCTTGTTGCACAAAATTTGGAGAGGATTGACACTTGTTTCAAATTTTTTGAACAATGAAAACAGGTGTATGTAGGCTATATTTAAGACAGTCACGCATGTACATAAGCTAAGTGTTACTTTTCCCACGTACATATGCGGGTTGGGCATGGACAACCTGCATACATGTAGGCCCGACCCTTTTACAAGGGCACGCACCCTCCAAACATTAAATTAAACGTTAAAGGATGATCGAAAATGACAGGAAAGGTTGTTTGTACTTACTTGATTCAAGTGAGAGGATATTTCATCCATCGTAGCTCCTTCAATTCAGACTTTGAGGAAGGGTGTCTTTTGACCTTTTGGTTATTTTCCAAATTGCAATGGTTAAAATGAGCTATCCACCTCTATTTATAGACATTTTTGGCCCCCTTTCCCCCTTTCTTGGCTTGGTAGTTACTTGATTTCATTTTGAGAGATCTTTGGGTTTTTCTAATGAACTTGTTCATTCGGTTCATTGTTTTCTTGAGATGGGTTACTCTTATATCATCCCATGGTGAAATTCATTTTTTGACATTTGCATATAAGTTAGGTTTTTCAACACCTTTCATTCTGCATATTATTGACTTTTCCACTTTGCCATAGGATCAATCCCACCGAAGTGTGACACTGAACCTTCTTTGTTTCTTTAGAATTGTTGTAATTAGGAGGTAGAGACTTCCTCTACATGGATTCCCTAGGCAGATGCTTTGATGCATTTTGGTGTCCATGCTGTGAGTTTTTATCCATAGGATTGGGAGTCCTTTTAGTCCTGTCATGATTGTGTTTTGAAACATCATTCTTCTTCATCTTTTCTGGATCTTAACCTAGGGACTCCCTATGAGCGTAGTTTGTTGTCTTTCAGGTTCATTTAAACTTTGAAAGAAACATACAATGAGAGATTATTTATTCTTTTCAATCTCATCTGGATTACTTGAGAAAAGAAGCCCCCATAGAGTCTTCTTTAATCCCTTTTTAGAATCTCTAAAATTGAAAATATTGTTGAGCGATCTTGTTACCCTTCAGGCTCGCCAAACTCAAATTTGAATGCACATCTGTTTGCCAGTAGTTTACCCCTTTTTTGGTCTAGAAAGTTAATTTACAAATAAAGGTATGCCCTGGGAGCTTCGGTTCGCTAGGAGAGTATTCTCAGGCATAAGTTTAACCCTTTTTCGGGCCTGAGGGACTAAATTTTCGAAAAAGGGACATTCTCCTTGGTTTTGGTTTATCTCGTTTTGGGACTTGGAGATTACTTGTGAAAAAGGAACCCCCTCTAAGTCCATATTTAATATATTTTCAGAATCCCTAAATATTAAAATATTACCGAGTGACCTTGTTCCTTTCACACTCATTAATTGTTCCCAAAAGAACATCTATTTGGCATAAGTTTAACACTTTTTCTGACCAATAGATTATCCAGTAAAAATGTACACCTTAGGAGACCTGTCTTGCCGAGAGAGTTCTCCTAAGTTATATTTTATACTTTTTTGGGCTAAGGAGACTAAACATAGAAAAAGGTTGTGAGTCCATAGTTAATCTCTTTTCATACTCCTTAAAATTGAAAAGAAACATTCAGAACCTGAACTCTGCTTTTTAGTGAGGTGGTTAGGAGTGCATATCCAAATCTTTATCCGCTGATGAAAAAAAAATGAATGTTTTTTGTCGAGCGAAACTAACCTGAACCCTAACTTTCCCTTTGCTCACCATTGAATTGAGAGAGGAGAGCCATAATAGAATTGCATATATAATGTGTGTAGTGAAGGTTGGTTCTACGGTGGGTGGTTGGGTGGGGAGGCTGGTCATATTTATCTGATACCCCTGGTTGGTTGGAACCCACTTCTTGATCACTCTTTCCATCTTGATCGGTACCTTTCGATCGATCGATATGGATTCTATATACATGTCCTGATGAACAAGCAGTGAGTGCAGTGAGTGTCATGATTTCATTCATTCAATCCTCTTATTCTATTCCACTTAAATAGGAAGCCAGAGATGGGAGTGGGGAAAAGGGGAACCAAACTCCAAAACCAAATAATATCATCTCACCCTATTATTATTATTATTTAAGGCCACCAATATTATTATGCCAACCACTTCATCTCCTTTTCCTATTGAAGAAAAAATCCAACCTATGAACCCATGCAGGACATGTGACAAACTCATGCCCTACACGAGACAATTGAAAGAGTGAATATTTTGCAAATAAAGAACAATCCTCCCCCCTCCGATGTCAGGGGAGTGGCTTCAAACCTTAGAGAGATTGCATAAATTAGAGATTGTATAAGGAACCAAGGCCTTTTCCAGCAAGTACCCAAGTTGAGCCAGATCAATCCATTCCTCCTATTAAACAACCTTATGTTCATCCATGAAGAAGATGTCAGATGCATAGGTCCTCAGACCTCCTTCCATCAGTGAAGTTATCATTCAACATATCATATCGACATAGATTATTTATTCCCTAATCCTAGATTGGAAAAAACGTGGTACACGTATCATAAACATGACACCCACACTACAATTGAATGTCGTGTGCTGAGAGATATTGTCTCAATCAAACTCGTTAAAATGGTTTTGAGGAGACATCCTTTCAGTATAAGTTTAACCCTTTTTCGAACCAACTGGACTAATTAGGAAAAAGGAACACTATGGAGTCGTCTTTTAGTTTTTTTCAGACTCTCTAAATGTGAAAACCATCGATCTTACCTTCTCTGGGATCATAAAACTTCACATGGAAGGAGTCTTGTTGTGTCATATTTAATCGCATCACATGTATCATCCTTGCGTCTTTGACCTAATTTCCACTTCATGTTGCTATTAACTGAACTGTCAAATAATTCCTTAAATGCAAGTCTTGTAGCACTTTTTTCCTTTGCGATCTCACACCTTGACCCATGGAGGAATTTTCCCAAGTGTCCTTATCCTGCACATGTCTCCTTGCACCGAGCACCAGTATGTTCCATGCACTTGGAACTAGTTTGCTTATATGTGACACTCGTTCCTCCTTTATAACGTAGAATTCTTTTATTCTTTTTCAAGCTCGTTAAAAATTTGAAAAAGAAAAAAAAAATATTCCAAAAAGAGGGAATGGGATATACATTCACTTTTTTCTCGGAAGCAAGATAGTCACCCTTGGAAAAAGAACATCCTTCTTTTTGTTCTCCAAGCATTGGGATCTGGTATGACCTTAGGAAGTTGTTCTCGACCTATAGAGTTATGTCATCCTCTGTTTGGTTACTCTTCCAAACATATGGAGAGTTTGTGGTACCTCTTTTAACATAGAATTATGTCAATATTATGCTTCCTGAGTCTCATCATTTTGTCATACTTTTTTCCAAGGGAATTTTTATCCAACCTGATTCGGCCATTCTGCAGTTTGTCTCTTGACTTTCATGAGTCGACCATCCTGAAAGTCTAGTCAAGTTTGGATTCAAAATCCATGAAGTTTTGTGCCTGGTAATCGAGATCTTCCAATCTTTTTCTGATGACATGTCGAAGACCTCGGGGTAGTGAGTCTTACACTCCTATTGTACTCCTACCTTAGATTTTGAATATATTGAATTTATTGCTCGAGCTATCATGCCCTCATCTCCAGCTATAGGCATCAATGCTTCTTAAAGATGCATATTATATTGTACTTGTATATCATTGAATGATTTTGAGATGTAGATCCATTGTGTATTGCTTGTGGATACACTTTATATAAACATTTATATGACATGGACCTGCAATGTACTTGATTGGTAGCCATGCTTAGCTCATCTTGAGCATGGGTATGCCTTCCTTGAAGTGATTATCATTGCTTTGCAGATGGCATGCTCCCGAACACTCGTCCCAGGCTCACTCAAATCTATTCCTTCCCATTGGTAAAGATATTGTGATGTATTTCAGCTAGTAGTTGATCTTCTGACCTCACACCTTAGGGGGCATCTGTTATAGTCCAAAAATTCCTTACCTGTGCATACAAGACATTTTCCTTTCCACTTACATAATTTTCCAAAATACTTGCACCCTGCTAAATTGATAACCCGCATACACACGTGTGTTGCATATAAGTTAGTCTGTGTACATATGTGAGCTACATACTAGTTGGCCCGCGTTTACCTCCAAAAATTGAAAAAAGTATAAAGTTGCAAGTAATTCGATGGAGTTTCAGGATATCGAGGGTTTCCCAACCATTTTACCCCTTGTATCTTGTCCCCAAACCGAATAACCATCTTTTTCTCAAATAAAAAAGAGGTCTTGGGGTGTCACTTGAAGAGACAAGCAAGAGAATAAGAAAACTCCACCAAAATCCCTTTCCCTTCTTAGCCCAAGTTTTTCATCCTATTCTAAGTTTTGGCCTCAACATTCCCCTCCATTCCTTTCTCTTTATACAAACTAAGTGATAATTTGGTTGTGAGAAGAGAGCGTGGGATGGATGCACTTGGAGCCACAATAGAGTAGCCTAGACCTAGTTTGTGGAGAAATTTTCGACAAAGGTTGTAATCATTTTTGTCTTGAAACTTAATGAAAGAGTTCATTCTTGTCCCAAACATTATTTCTATATGATTTTATTGATTTATGTATTTATGTCTATATATAAACATTGAAAGTGATAAGTAGAGAGTGCATGTGTTGGCCCTTGACCAAGTTTTGGGAGATCCTTGGTCAAGTTGACCTATTTTGGGACTTCAACAGCCTGTCGAAGATGGAGTGCAAGACAAAGCAGAGATTGCAGGATCTCAGCCCCTTTTTGGGTCCTTTTTGTGGATTTGGGATTATGTAACGGGTATGGGATGTCAGCCCATGGGTTTACCCATGTTTAGGCCTATTTTGTAAAGTATAAATAAGTAGCTAGGTGATATAAGTAGCCTGGATGATAAGCTAAGTGCAAGTATGGTTTGTAGATGCTCTGTGCATATTGTGAGAAACTTGTAGAGCTAAGTGCAAGTGGTTGTAACAGACTATGAAAGGATTTGTGCTAGTCCTAGCTCGGGGAAGGAGGATTTAGTGAGGTGTGCATAGATCTCTTGTCCTATGCAGAGTAGGTTTTTTGTGGCTCTATGTATGTAGATGACTGATTGAAGTTAATAAAGAAGAAGAGTTGGTGGACATAGTCCCAGGGTGGGGGTGAACCACATAAATACTGTGTTATTCTTCTCTATGTAATGTTCTTATGTATTTATGTGTTATTTGCTAAGTGATTGATATAGATTGATAGATAGATCTGTTTATGCTTTGTGCTTATGATGAATCTAGATGTTAGATCTGATATAGGTGAATGTGCTTAGTGCTTGAATCTACAAGAACTAATCTATTTCTTTATGCTAAGTGCTTAGATACATTAGATCTGGGTGAATGTTGTGATGCTTTGTTTTTATCAGCGAAGTAGATATTGGGTAAATAATGATGAGCTAATGGTGCTAAGTGATCTATTAAGTATTATAATCACAGATCTGTGTCCCAGCTAAGGTTACAGACACCTGAGTCCTGCCACCACCCCTTCCTCTACCTCGGGTGAGACTTCATCTACTTCATAGGTGTTGCCGAAAGGGGCAGTAGTTAGCGTTTTGTTGGTGCATTGTTGTAGCGTTGAACCCTGGGTCTGCCCCTGTGCCAACAAATGGTTCCGTTGTTGGGACCTGAAACTATGATTGTTGGGAACTGAGGAAGAAGAAGTTTTGTCCAAAGATCCCACCTAACATTGTGAAAAGTTCTATATCTGAAAGCTTTGTGCTCTGAGAAAGGAAAAAGTGAGACTTTTTTATTAAAAGAGGCAAGATCTGAAATCTCTGTGCTCGGATAAAGGACCCTAGAAAGAAATGTTTGAAGGTTAGTTACCATGATCCTAGCGCGTAGTACAGGAAAGACTAAGGATCATTTAAAATAAAGAGATGATTAACCCTCTGTTAGAGTTACAGAATACTGGGACATCTTTCTAAGGAATGCCCTAGGAGAAGACCTATTTGTCTTTGTTGTAAAGCTATGGACCATGAAGTATTGGATTGTCCTAGAATGATTTCTAAGCTTAAATAAATCAACATGAGACAAGAAAACCCTAATGTAGATCCAGTAACCAAGATTATGACAGAATCCTAGAAAGAATAAGAGAAAGTATTGCTACAAATGAAAGAAACTCTGAATGACCACCGACATGTCAGATTATCAGAGATCTTCAAAAAAAAAGAATGCCTTGAAGTAAGAACATGAGACTTCGACATTGATTGTGTTCTATATGAGGAAACACAGGTGAATATCATGACAGAGAGAACTTGGGAAGCTATAGGGAGGCCTATTATGATTCCTTCATTAGGAGGAATAGGATTGTTCAAAGGAAAGCTGATAAAATTATGTGGAAAGCTCACTCGGATACCTATGAATACCAATGGAACTTCGACAAAGGAATATTTTGAGATTATTAAATTTATTGATAATAGTGCCCCATTTACCATGCTACTAGGGAAACCTTGGATTGGAAGAGATCGGTCTAGAAGGCAAGAAGAAGAAGAAGTTTTAGAACATCAGAAGCAAGAGTTAAAAGGGTTCATGACTAGAAAGATCGCACACTTGATTGAAGAACAAAAGACCAGATCAAAGCTATTTAACACTAGAGACCCATATGTCGAAGTTGTAAGAACACTAGAAGACCCACAGAAGATTGAAGTATCCATTCCAGATAAAGAATAAGGATCACCTTCGAATCTTAGGAAAGAATCTCAACATCTCAAAGTACCTATGCCACAAGAAGATAAGAATTAGAATGGAAAAAGGAATACAGAGAAGAAGCTCACAGGGAAGAAGGCTAGAAAGATAAGTAAGAAGAGAGATAAGATCAACAAGTTGCAGAAGGTTCCAAGGGGAACCTCGCAGAAGGAAAATTTACAAAATTGGAGCTTCACTGGGATATCATAACAATGACACATGGAACTTCACCATGGCAAAGCAATATAGTCGTTGGGGACATTATAACTATTATACCAATGCTCCAAATGGGTAGAAAAACATTTATGGACAAACAGCTTGCCATCCGATTATTGGGACCGCGCCATAATGGGCAGAACATAGTTAATGAAGGCTTCATACCCGTTGCAAGCGAACTGTTGTCGAGTTACCTATTTATCCCGTCGCGCCATGCACTGATAACACCTTTTCCAACTGAGAGTTTGAGCCCGCAGACTAAGTTGTTTTTATACAGTGATCAATCAACTGAAGATAACCATACAGTCTGAGCCTCGCATGACTCTGAACACTCTACACCGGTTCATGTCTTTGATGAAGTCTCCACTATATCGGGAGAGCCAGAATTGGGAGATGAGCTAGCTCAACTCCACCACCTAGCCGATAAAGTTGAAGATCGCCTTCGATGAGCACAAGAAGAAATAGAGCAAGTCACCCATGATTTAACACAAGTACAAGGAGTACTCGTAGAGGAACGTAGTGCCACAGAACATGAAAAGATTGCTCTCCAAGTGAAGTTTGATGAAGTAAAAGAACAACTACAACAAGAAAAGGAACAATAGCTTGTAGAGCAACTCGAAGTAAAAGAAGTGGTCAACAGAGCACGTCTCTCTGTGAAATTCATAGAAATAAAGACAAAGGATCAAGTCCCACAACAAGTAGAACAACTCATAGAACTCATCCAACAGTTACAGCAATGCATAGCAGACTTAGAGCTCTATGTAGTGCCCAAGACCCCACAAGATGTAATGGATCAAAGAGTAGCAATTGCTCGAAGAACAGTAGAGAGAATAAAATCCCTTGCTATGGAATGCAAGCAACTTACCAATCAGAGTGCCTATACCTATGAACAACTCATGGAGAACCCGGAATTGAAGGCACTGGAGTCACAACTCCAAGAGGCGAAGTATTAAGACGAAAAGATACAGGCGCAGTTGAAGAACATGTCAGTTGTGGAAAGAATGAAGCAATCCCAAGAGTAGCGGACTACCCAACAATAGATCCACACTATCTAGAGAAGAGTTATGGAAGTAACTCAGAGGCTCCAACCCATACAAGATAAGGCCTATCAATTGTTTACAGAGGTAGAAGGCCAAGGAGAAGAGCTAGAGCAGGTTGTCACTATAGTTGAACAATGTCTAGAGGGACCTACCAATGATGCAGTCATCCAAGAGTTCATTGAATAGGAGGCTGTAGCACAACAACAAGTTGAAGCAGCTTGAGCCAAGCTCGAGGTGTTCGAAGAATAACTAGTCAGATCAGAGTGACTCGAGATAAGTCACAAGTGAATGTTAGGGGCATGTTGGCCCTTGACCAAGTTTTGGGAGATCCTTGGTCAAGTTGACCTATTTTGGGACTTCGACAGCCTGTCTAAGATGAAGCACAATATGAAGTAGAGATCGCGTGATGTTGACCCCTTTTTGGGTCCTTTTTGGGGATTTGGGATTATGGAACGGGTATGGGATATCGGCCCATGGGTTTACCCATGTTTAGGCCTATTTTGTAAAGTATAAATAATTAGCTAGGTGATATAAGTAGCCTGTTCGATAAGATAAGTGCTAAGTGAAAGTATGGTTTTTAGATGCTCTGCGCATATTGTGAGAAACTTGTAGATCTAAGTGCAAGTGGTTGTAACAGACTGTGAAAGGCTTTGTGATATTCCTAGCTCGAGGAAGGAGGATCTGGTGAGGTGCGCGTAGATCTCCTGTCCTATGTGGAGTAGGATTTTTGTGGCTCTATGAATGTAGATGACTGATTGAAGCTAATAAATAAGAAGAGTTGGTGGATGTAGCCCCAGGGTGGGGGTGAACCATGTAAATACTATGTTATTCTGCTCTATGCGATGTTCTGATGTATTTATGTGTTATTTGCTAAGTGCTTGATATAGATAGATAGATAGATATATATGTTTATGCTTTATTCTTATGATGAATCTGGATGTTAGATCTGATATAGGTGAATGTTCTTAGTGCTTGAATCTGCTAGATCTAATATATTTCTTTATGCTAAGTCCTTAGATACATTAGATCTGGGTGAATGTTGTGATGCTTTGTTTTATCTGCAAAGTAGATATTGGGTAAATAATGGTGAACTAACGGTGCTAAGTGATCTATTATGTATTATAATCACAAATTTGTGTCCTAGCTAAGGTTGCAGACACCTGAGTCCTCCAACCACCCTTGCCTCTACCTCGGGTTAGACTTCATCTTCTTCGCAGGTGTTGTCGAAAGGGTCGGTAGTTAGGGTTTTGTTGGTGCGTTGTTGTAGCGTTGAACCCTGGGTCTACCCCTGTGCCAACAACATGTATTGTAGCATTTTTTTCCTAATATTTTACAGGTCATCTTTGGGAGGAGACCCGTAATATAGGAAGCTGCAAAGAAGAAAAGGTCTAATCTAGCCACAAGGACTAAAGGTGCACCCATTGACCTTCTTCCCTCTCTCTTGTCATTCAGTTTAGATAGTTTTGGGGTACTTCAAGGGTAGACCTGTATTTTAAGGGAAGTCTACACTCTACCTGTACCTAGACCCAGTATATGGGGGTATTTCCCCATAGCATACTTCCCTCATAAAGGATAAAGAATGAGTATTTTCCACAACATTCAGGAGGATGAAATAATTAAAGACATGGGAGGAAGCATTGCAAGGATTTATGTAGTCTTGGAAAACAAGCAAACAAAATATCAATCCACCATGATCAAAGTGGAAGGTAAGTTTGATATCCAACTCATAACAATGTTAATTGATTCCAGAGCTAGCCATAGTTACATCAATGATAACATTGTTGAAAGATTTCACTTGCAAAAAAGCATAAGAAATATTGGCTAGTTTAGTTAGCCACAGGGGCTAAGAGAAAGATCAATGAGTTGGTTAAATATTGTCATATAGACATGAATGGACTCAACATGAAGGTAGATGTAAACATCATACCATCGAGTTCATATGACTATCTAATTGGTATGGATTGGTTGGAGAAATGATCAGAATCTGGACCAGGGGTCAAATTTTAGCCCAAAAATCAAAGTGTTCAGAATCACCTCAAAACAAACTTGTGTGTAGCCCTCATTGTCACGAACCCAACGCACTTCAAATGGGGTCAAATAGACATCAGATGAGTGAGATATCACGTTCTGTCCGATTTTCCAAACAGGCAAAAATTGTTGATTGTACAGTCCGTACAATCTGTACAAATGACGTGGCAGAGGCTATACCCTGATGTGGATGACCGTACATATGACATGGAAGTAGTTGACATGGCATGATGGTGACATGGGAGAATCAGATGTCAACACGCGTTTTCATTTGTGTGAATGAAATAGTGCCACGTGGCACCCCCTTTTGTTGGCATTTGGAAACATTATTTGGAGTCCACAAAACTCGACCTCACGACCTCCGGGTAGGGAAGAGTCTTGGCAAAGGCCACTAGCCGGTGCACCACCATGGTGTTTCTTAACACTATATAACTTTAAAATTATTTAAGTTTTAAAATATTCCATATGGGCGCGAGGCTGGGGTTGGGGCTTAGCCCCAGCCCCCAATTGCTAGCAATTTCACCATGTGACCACACAAAGAATTTGGTGCACGCTTTTTCATGTAACGGTTGGAACCTTTTTCACCCAACACTTGGCGCGACTGTAGCTCGTCATTCACACGGCCCCTTTTATGCGCTAACAACTTGGCCACATGGCCCCATGCGCCCAACACCTCCAACTTTGGGGGCCCAAGATCCGCTAACGATGTAATATTTGGGAACCAATTTTGGAATGCGTGCAGGTGCTGGGTTTAGGGACAGGAAAATGCACAGAAGCTAGGTTACTCACATAGGAGGTGCGAATTGGCGAACCAGAGACAACAAGCTTGAAGGAAGAAAATGGCAGGAGGCTTATCTTCTTCATTTTTGGCCAAATGAGGTGCCAAAAATGCCCAGCTAGGGGTTTTTTAATGTTCTGAATCCATTGGCATTATTTTCAAATACATTTGGAGACGTCTTTTGTAGTTTTTTCTACCTTGAATTTTCAGGAGCTCTAGGGATCTCAGGGCCACCATTGATGGAGGCATGCTCATATGAGCCCAAGTCTATTTTCTGTGACTGAATAGTCACTTTTGACTATTTGTTATGCTCTAAACACATTGGGATAGGTTTCAGAGGCATTTGAGGACTTTTATAGTTGTTTTTTCCACAAGGAAGCTCAGGGAAGCTCAAGGCCACATGTAGAAGAGATCATGCCCGGATGAGCCATGGTCCGTTTTCAGAGTTCTATTAGTCATTTTGGGGGTTTTTATGTATTCTGAACCCAATGGTACAGTCAAAAAATCCATTGGATTTGAGCAACAACTTGTAAAATAATCTTTGACAAACTAATCCTAGAGAGCCTAGTCCATTGATGGAGGCTCAAGGAGATGTAGCCCAGTTGGTGGTGAACTACTTTATCATGTTCTTCTTGTTGTGAGTGTTTGTTGGTTATTATTTGCTACAAGTTATTTTTTATGTTGTATTTATGTAAACAACATATTTAACCTTTTAAAAAACAACCTCACACATAAACATCTAAAAGGAGCCAAACTTGACACATAATTTCTCTTCCACAACTATGACATTAAGAAAGGTCCTAAAGTTTATTTTAATGGAGTAGAGGGTGCTTGCATAGAAAATCAAGTCAGTCCCCTATTTTCAGATCAGGTGGTATCAGAGCATAGTTTTTCTCATGTGATTTCCATTGATAGCTAGAGATTTAGTTGTTGGTATTATTGTGCAAGTTTTGTGTTGAAGTTTGATATCTTGCAAGGATGGAGGAAATTTCAAACATTGATAGTTCTCTTACATCTTCATTATCCAATTTCTTTGACAAATAGATGTTGAAGGAGTTTGTAACCATGAGAGATACGGTACAAGAGTTGTGGGAAGATAGAAAGGAGAGCATTTTTCTTCAAGAGTAGTTGATGGCCATGAAGGAGGAGAAGCACCAGCTTCTTGAAAAGTTGCATGAGATGGAGACTCAACTCCATGAGGAAAAGGAAACCCTTACCAAGTACATGCATCAACATGAGGTATGTAATGTTGGTTTTTCTTCAAATTCATCTCAAGATGAATGCTTTGGTGTTTTTGAAAATCACACTAGAGGAATAGGGTCCAATTTATTGTTAAAAATGGGCTATGAAGGTAGAGGGTTAGGAAAGCATGCACAAGGCATTGTTGAGCCTATTATTGTTGAGGAGAGGCCCAAGTATAAGGGTATTGGATATGAATAGAAAGATGGAGCGAATTCCAAAGTTGAGGAGACAAGGGAAATAGTTCCAAGAACAACTTTTGTTTCAAGTTCAAACCCTCAAGAATGAAAAGTATGTGTTCAAGATGAATGCAAATGTGTGAAACAAGAGAGTTGTGACAGCCATGAGGACAAGAAAATTTGTGTTGGTATTCAAAGGAGAGCTAGTAACTCTTCAAATTCACCTCCTCAAGAAGGTGATAAAGGTGAATGTTCGAGAACTTTTGTTTTAAGTTCAATCCCTCAAGCCTGCAAAGTATGTGTTCAAGATGAATGCAAATGTGTGAAACAAGAGAGTTGTGACAACCATGAGGACAAGAACATTTTTTTTGGTCTTCAAAAGAGAGTTGGTAACTCTTCAAATTCACCTCCTCAAGAAGGTGATGAAGGTGAATGTTCAAGGTATATTTCTACCTATAATTCAGTTGCTTTTGATTATGTTAAGCATGGTAAATTTGCATGTAAAAATGCAAGAAAAAGTCCATGTACATATTGTGGTTTAGATAACCATCAAGTTTCAAGATGTTGGAAAAGATTGACCACATTCAGGAAACTTTCTAAGGAAAGGCAACTTGAAAAGAAGATGCAAAAGATTTGCACTCATTTCCAGAAGAGAGGTCATCTCATTGACCAATGTTGGACATTACATCCAACCACTCATCCATAGCACAAGAAGAAAATGGATAAAGATATTGGCAAGAATGGAAGAGGAGATTCCATCATCGATGTGAGTCAAGATGATTCACAAGAAGACGGTTTTCAGCAGAAAAATTCACCATTGAATTGGCTTGGTAAGAAATGGTTAGATTTCTTGAGCAAGTAAGGCTTGCATTTTTCTATTGTAGATGCACATTTCAGCCTTATGTATGCATTTATGTTTAAAGTATGACAAGTTGCACTAGTTTATCATAACTTGTATGATGCAAGTTTGCATGTGAATGCATTTCTTTTGAAGACATTCTTGTTGTTGCACAACTTCGCCAGGAGGATGTAAAAGATGGGTATGATACTCACTCGTTTCATGCATTTAGATTTTCATTTCAGATCTTATGTACCCACATGTTTTTGGGTTTATGTACGTATGTTTGTTCTTGAAGGAGAGTTGAAGAGCTATGCACATGCATGTGGTTTTGTATGTGTGTAAACAATGAACTTTGTGAAAGTTTCATTATGAGTGACTCATGAATGTAACATGGTTGTGTATCATGAACGTCGACTTTTGGAATGTCAATATGTTTCAAAAGAGTCTCGATTTATGTTGATGTTGTCTTGATGACTATGTTATGTCGTTCATGTTTTTCGACTTATGTTTTAGTCGATGGTGTTTGTTGGCTTGTAAGTCAATATTGAGTACACCAAGATGCAGGAAAACGCCATGTACTTTGATGAAGTACAAGATGTGACCATTATTGCTTGAAGAGAAAAAGACTTTGTTGGCATCATTTTGAGTCTTGTATAAAATTTGTTTTCAAGATTGATGGTTTTTCTTGGTTTGTGACAAGATGTCACAGAAAAAGTTTTGCAGCCATTGTAGAGCGAATTGTGTTGACACCAAAGAGTTCACAAGAGGGACTTGATTCTCAGTGGGAAGGCTTTCAGTCTTCCAAACACAAAGAGAAAAATGGGTCAGCAACAACCAGAGGACAGTGGTTGAGGGACATAGCCAATTGCAGTGCAAGGCATGTCAATGTACCCAGGTGATTGCCAAAAAATACTTTTCCAGTAGAATCAGTTGATAGAACTTGGAAGCAGAAGAGTAATGAAGCTCAGGCAGATAATCATCAGCTTTTGTGGGTCCAAAAGCCTTTCAGTGGGAAGGTGTGATCAGAATCTAGACCAGGGGTCAAATTTTAGCCCAAAAATCAAAGTGTTCAGAATTGCCTCAAAACAAATAGGTGAGTATCCCTCGTCATCACGAACCCAACTCACTTCGAACAGGGTCAAACGGACATCATATGAGTGAGATATCGTGTTATGTCCGATTTACCAAACAGGCAAATATTGTTGATTGTACAGTTTGTACAGATGACGTGGAAGGGGTCGTACGTTGAAGTGGATGACCATACAGATGACATGGTAGAAGATGACATGGCATGAGGGTGATGTGGTATGATGGCGACATGGGAGATTTGGATGTCGACACATGTCCTCATTTGTGTGAATGAAATGGTGGCACCTGGCCCAGTCAAGGGCTGCCACGTGGCACCCCCTTTTGTTGGCATTTGGAAAAATTAATTGGAGTCCACAAGACTCAGCCTCTTGAAATATGGGTAGGGAAGAGTCTTGGAAAAGGCCAACAACCGGTGCACCATCATGGTGTTTGTTAACACTATATAACTTTAAAATTATTTAATTTTTAAAATATTCCATATGGGCACGGGGTCGGGGCTGGGGATTAGCCCCAGCCCCCGATTGCTAGAAATTTCACCATGTGACCACACAAATAAGTTGGCATGCACTTTTCCATGTAACAGTTGGACCCTTTTTCACCTGACACTTGACGCGACCCCAGCCTGGCATGCACATGGTACCTTTTATGCACTAACAACTTGGCCACATGGCCCCATGCGCCCAACACCTCCGACTTTGGGGGCCCAAGATCTGCTAGTTGTGCGACATTTTGGCACCAATTTTGGAATGTGCACAGGTTATAGGTTTAGGGATGGGAAAACGCCAAGAAGATAGGTTACTCACACAGGAGGTGCGAATTGGTGAACCAGAGACAACAAGCTTGAAGGAAGAAAATGGCAGGAGGCCTATCTTCTTCATTTTTTGGCCAAATGAGGTGCCAAAAAAGCCCAGCTAGGGGTTTTTAAATATTCTGAATCCATTGGAACTATTTTAAAATCCATTTGGAGACTTCTTTTGCATGTTTTTCTACCTTGAAGTTTCAAGAGCTCCAGGGAGCTTAGGGCCACCATTGATTGAGGTCATGCTCAAATGAGCCCAAGTCTATTTTCTGTGATGGAATAGACATGTTTGACTAATTGTTATGCTATAAAAACATTGGGACAGGATTTAGAGGCATTTGAGGACTTTTACATGTGTTTTTTCCACAAGGAACCTCAAGGAAGATCAAGGCCACCTGTAGAAGAGGTCATGCCCGGATGAGCCATGGTCCGTTTTCAGAGTTCTCTTAGTCATTTTTGGGGTTTTTATGTATTCTGAACCCAATGGTATAGTCAATAAATCCATTGGAGTTGAGAAGAATCTTGTAAAATAATCTTTGACAAACTAATCCCAGAGAGGCTAGTCCATTGATGGAGGCTCAAGGAGATGTAGCCCAGTTGGGGGTGAACTCCTTTATCATGTTGTTCTTGTTGTAAGTGTTTGCCAGTTATTATTTGCTGAAAGTTATTTTTTCTGTTGTATTTATGTAAACAACATGTTTAACCTTTAAAAAAAAAACCTCACACATAAACAACTAAAAGGAGCCAAACTTGACACATAATTTCTCTTGCACAACTATGACATTGAGAAAGGTCCTAAAGTTTATTTTAATGGAGTAGAGGGTGCTTGCATAGAAAAACAATTCAGACCCCTATTTTAAGATCAAGAAACATCATGCTATCCTATACTTTTACCACAAGACAATCACATGTCTTGATGAGGAAAGGAAACAAGGAAAGCTTCAAGAAATTCCAAGAGTTGTAGCTATTAGAGAGATTTTAGTTATGCAGTTGAAAAATAGCTTTAGAAAGGGATGTTAGATGTTTGCATCCCATATGGAGGAGGAAACTAAAGATAAAGTGGAAAGCATTGAATACCATCTGGTCTTGAGGAATTTTGAATATGTTTTTAGAGAAATTCTAGGATTTCCACCCAAGAGAAACATTGATTTCTCTATTGATCTAGTTCCAGGAGTTGCCCCAATGTCTAAGACAACATACAAAATGGGTACACAAAAATCAAAGGAGTTACAAATGCAGCTTGAAGAATTGTTAAAAAATGGGTATATACGCCCAAGTGTGTCACCTTGGGGATCCCCAGTTCTTTTTGTGAAGAAGAAGGATTGAACCTTAAGGCTATGTATTGATTTCAGGCAACTTCATAAGGTTACCATAAATAATAAGTATCCTTTTCCCATAATTGATGATTTTTTTGATCAACTGAAATGTGCAAGAATATTTTCAAAGATTGACATGAGATTAGTCTATCATCAAGTAAGGATAAAGGAATAATACATCAACAAGACAACATTCAGAACAATATATGGGAATTATGAATTCTCGGTAGTGCCATTTGGGATATCAAATGCCCCAACAGTTTTTATGTGTCTGATGAATGGAGTGTTTATAGAATACCTAGACAAGTTTGTGATTGTGTTCTTAGATGATATACGCGTCTACTCTAAATCAGAAGAGGAATATGAGCAACATTTAAGAATGGTGTTGCAAGTTTTAAGAGAGCAAAAATTATATGCTAAGCTAAGTAAGTGCATATTGTATCAAAAGAAGATTCACTACTTGGGGCATACAATATCAACAACAGGGATAGAAGTTGACCCTAATAAGATATAGGCCATTAGAGGATGTCCAACGCCAAACAATGTGATAGGGATTAGATCATTCATGGGTCTTGTTGGTTATTACTGAATATTCATAAAAGGGTTATCAAAGATTGCAAGTCCAATCACTTCTTTTCAAAACAAGGGAGCGAAGTTCGAATGGAATTCCAAGTGTGAAGAGAGTTTTCAACAGTTGAAGGGAATATTGACAAGTGCACCAATATTGAAGATTGCAGATCCAAACAAATGTTTTTTTATGTGCACCGATGCATGAAAGGAAGGACTCGATGGAGTTCTTAGTAAAGGGGACCATGTGGTATGCTATGAGTCTAGAAAATTAAAAGAGCATGAGAGGAATTATGCTACACATGACTTGGAGTTAGCAGCGATTGTTATCGGACTAATTGGTAGGTGCAGACACTAACTGATCTCCCTAGATCCACCTAGATCTAGAACAAAACACACCAGAACATGACGCTTTCCTTAAGTTTTGAATATTGAATTTACTAACTAAAGAGAGATGAGTGACATACCATTTAAATGTCACTTCCTCTC
>ML779898.1:370378-392773 GCA_009831015.1 Picea engelmannii | reverse complement strand
GCTTGGTTAGGAAGCCCTCCACCAAGGTGGAGTTTAGTCCCAACTCGAGGGTGGCCCACTGCTGAGAGTGATGAGGAGCATGATCTGAGGTTGGGAGGTTCATGGAAGGTATGCACACAGTTGGTGATATTTTTACCAAGATAAGTCACAATTGTGTGTTAAATTACATGCAACATTATTATTTATGCGTTTATTGTTATGGGTTTTTCCTTTGTGTATTGCATGTGTGTTTTCATTATTATTGTGTATGAATATGTGCATTTACAGAATGCATTTGTTTGTTTTAATTTTTATGTATAAAGTTTCGCAAGAGTTTATGTGTGTATATGTTTTAATTTTTATATAGTACGAAATTTTTTATGTGGCATGACCTAGTTGGATGTTGGGGATGTTACAATATGGTATCAGAGCTCCAGTTTTCAACATTGAGCCTGGATGAGCCGATAATGTTGAATTGAAGTGAAATTTCACAGAGAATTGATTTCAAAGTGGCCAAATTTCAAGTTATAGAGCGTCCATGGTAAAAATTAGAAGCAATTGCGTGGAATTGGGCAAAAGCCCCAATTTCTGTTGTTAAATTCATGGGAAAATTGAGAAATTTGGCCAAGTGATGAGATATTCTTAATTTAATATTTGTTCTAGCAAATTTAGACCTAGAATTGGTCGAATTTGAAGTCACAAGGAAGCCATGATAGATGGAGAGATATTAGTTGATTAAAATTCTCAATTCATGAACTGAGTTTGGGAAAAATGTGTTTCAGGAATGTAAACCAACAACAATTTGTTGTTGTAGAGGTTGAATTGGTGTTATTGGGGTGAAATTGAACAAATTTCATAGTTGTAGAATGTCTATGGAGAAAATTGGGAAAACATTTGGCAAAATCCCCAATTTCTGCAAGGAATTCACGAGGAATTCATGTGTATAAAAATGAATATGCGCACTAAAAATGCACAATGCACAGTGAAAATCTTGTGATCCGCGGAAAATATTGGTGTGCAGGTGTGCACACTTAAACTTGACATTGTGCAGTGCAAAGTGGTAATGCGCAGAAACTATTGGTGCGTGGGTGTGTGCATTTAAATTTGGCATTGCGCACTGTGGAGTGGTAATGCACGGAAAATATTTGTGTGCGAGTGTGCGCATTTAAATTTGTCATTGCGCGGTGCAGAGTGGTAATGCTCGAAAAATCACGGTGCGCGGATGTGCGCACTAAATTTAGCATTGTGCGATGCAGATTGAGTGGTGCATGCATAATACTGACACGTGTAGTGTGCACACACATAATAATGGTGCACATGGTGTGCATAGTATTGGCAAAGCGTAGATGAATTTTGTTGGTGTGCGCTCAATGTGGGTATATGTTGTCGCATAAAAGTTTAATTAATGGTGTGCATGGAGTACTGGCAGACGGTGGGGTGTACTAAAATTTGGCATGGTTCAATGTGTAGAGACTAATGTGTGCAGAATGTTAGCGTGCGACACAAAATTGCGTGCAATAGGAATTAGTGCATGAACCAAAATTGTGAGCAGTCGATATTGGCGTGTGACACAAATGTAGTACGCACCAATGATTGGTGCAACAAAGAAGTTATCAACATTGGTTAAAGGTGTGTCTATCATGCACTATCTTATGGTGTTGTTGTGTAGGTTAAATATGGGTGTAAGTTTTAAAATTTGTGCGCGCGAAGTTGTTTGGATGGTCTACAACAACAGAAAACCATCGAATTTCTGTGACATTTTATATTGTTTGAAGTTCATATTTTGCAGTGCATTTTTGAGGCCCTAATCAACGTTTTTAGCTACTCAAAAACCCTAAGAGCAATGAAATATCCCGGAGAGATATTTCTAATGTTGTAAACATTTCGTAAAACGAAGCTTTTATGAGGAAGTTACGGGACAAACAGTGGAGGGTAAATTTTAAGACCCAAGTAACTTTGAAATGCCTTAACTTTCTACTCAAGACTCATAATTGAGCATGGAAGTAGGCGTTGGAAAGTTCTTGGACAATAGAATATAATTATTCAGCCAAAAAATTGATCTGGGAAATCAATTTTTCAGGAAATCAGAAGAAAGAATTCTGATATATTATTGAACCAGAATGGTTCAAATTGTTTTCATGAAATTGATGAGTTAGTTAACCTGACAAAGTTTTTTTGCCTGCAGATTTTGCAGAGTTAACAACAAATAGATCAGATCAGGATCAACACATAGTGCATAGGAATGGAATATGCACAGGGGGATTGCAACCAGAAATATGATATCAGAGGGATGGATTTCCATATGGGGGACATGGAGAAGGAAGGGATGAAAACATGAATATGATAGAGACCATTAAAAATTTGCAGAAGGATGTCCAAATCCATAAAACTTATAATGAAAAGGATTATGATATACAAGGAGCAACAGGAGGACTTCAACATGAATTTAATGCATATCTTGAACATAATAGAAAATAAATTGGATAAGGAGAGTGGCTCGAGAAAATCAGGAAGCCATAGGTCTCCTGATGAGAAAAGAAGAACAAGAAGTGTTAGCAGACATCACCATCACTTCCCGAGGCATTCCAATAAGAGAGAACACAACAGGTCTGGGGTGGATGAGCTACAAGGAGAAATGAACAAAATAAAACCTCCTACATTTGATGGTGAGCACAAGAAGGATGAAGATGCAGAGACAGGGTTGTTGGGAATGAGAAAGTATTTTCAATTTCATAATTATTCTTCTCATGTAGAAGGAATAATTTCCATCTATCAACTCAAGAGAAAGGCATCCATGTGGTGGGATCAGCTTGTGTAGGTGCAACACATTAAAGAAAAAAATGTTACTTGGAAGGAATTCAAGAAGTATTTTGAAAAGAAATACTTGACTAAGAGATAATATGAAAAGAAAATGAAAGAGTTCTTTGAGCTCAAGATGGGGAGTATGACCATAGATGAATATGAAAGAATGTTTTTAGAACTATCGAAGTATGTTTCTTTCATCAAGGATGAGACAATTAAGATTCAGAGGTATTTGAGTGGGTTGCCATCATTCATCAATGAAAAAATATAATATGATGATCCCAAAACATTGGAGGAGACCATAAGGCAAGAAAAATTCCTATATGATCAGCAAAATGCAAGGCCAACTTTCCAAAAATCTTGGGAAGACAAAAATAAATTCAAGATGGATCAGAGGAAGAAGGGAACTAAGCCACCATTCTTCAGAAATAGTCCTCAGGGACAACCAACTTCTAGAGAAAATAGAATGATTGAGATAGGGGGGCATAGGCCAGGGCTGTCGCCTATTCAATGTTGGGTTTGCAAAGGAGATCATATGTTTAGATATTTCCCTCACAGAGGTGAAAAAGTGAGGACTTTTCATAATGTACAGCAAGCTGAAACAATGGAGGACATGGGTAGAAATGTACCAAGGATCTATGCAACCCTAGACAATAAGAAAGCAGAGTATCAGTCACATATGATGGAAGTGGAAGGTATGATCAACAACCAAACCATTGCTATTTTAATTGACTCAAGTGCTAGTCATAGTTATATACATCCTAAGACGGTGGAAAGTTTGCATTTTCCAAGAAGCAAGCATGGAAAATCTTTTTTGGTGCAGCTGGCTACCAGAACCAAAAAACAAGTTAATGAGATGGTTAAGTCATGTCCTATGGACATGAATGGAATGAACACCAGGGAATATTTGAACATCTTTCCTTTAGGTTCCCATGACTATCTAACTGGGATGGATTGGTTGGACTAACTGTTGGGCTCTAAAGATGTCCTAAAAACAACCTTAGTTTGACATTAATTTATCAACTGAGGATTCGTCTTCTCTTTCAAGAATGTCAGCAAAGTCTATGCGGATAGTCATAAAGGTTTAAATAATGTAGATAATTCAGTTAAATAAAATCTGAGTCTATCTAAATTACTACAATAATCAAGTCTTCACACATTCATTAAAAAATATGAAACTAACACACCATGAATCAAAGCATCGATCATTTTGTTGAATTCATTTATCTAAGGAACAATAATTTAATATGCAAAAACACTTAATGAATCAATCTCTCAATGGATAATTAACCTGCAGGAAAAGAACAATGATCTATTGCGTATTTAAGAAGGAACAACAAATGTGAACTAAGTGAAAGGAACAACAAATGTGAACATGATAAAAGGAACAACGTATGCGAAAATGAAAGGAATTCTCAAACGCTAAACTAATAGTAATTGGAAATGGAAAAGCAATCGACAATCTTCAAATGAAACATCTATCATTGGTAATTGAACAACATAACCAATTCATAAAAGAATCAACACACTCATGAATTTATCTTAACTGTTGCAAGGAAATTCAAATCACAGAACTAAAATAGAATTGATACAATTACAGATGAGACAGTAACTCCTTCCGACTGGGCCCACTATCTTCAAAAGGTACTGCTACGAAAAACTAAGTACGCAAAGATGATCAAAATGCTTGAAGCTTTCATTAATTCCATAACTGGTAAATCATTTACAATGGGATTGCTTGTACAAAATGTCAACAATTAAGAGATCTGAATGCTTGGATAAATTTCTTGGATATCTCTCTATTGTTCACTATCCTTTATATATTACAATGAAATAAGTAAATTAAGTTATCCTGAGGATCGAGAGATCCTCAATATTGCTTTTACTATTTATGAGGATTACAAAATAAAGAGTGAGTCTTCTTTAAAATTGTTTTCTTCTTTAAAATTGTTTTGCACCTGATTTATTCAATATTTAATGACCTGCACATCTTTCATGATCTCCTTAACCATCTTGAGTTAACAACAATCATCCATTTTTGCAATAAAAGAAAAACAATTCAAACCAAAGTTCAAAAAATATCTAATATCACTCAATAATATTTCCTAAATACTTTTTAATCATTTTCTTTCCAAATTACTTCAAATTAATAGAAAAGTCAATCAAGAATGTATCATAAACCATAGCAATAAGGAGAATATTTATACCTTTTTATCAACTCAACATACTCCCCATCTTACCTTTTTGCATGTCCTCATGTAATAAGATATTTTACATGTGAAGTAGTGATACTGAAGGGAGGAGAGGTATTTTCTCCAGGTCTCCTGAACCCATTATTACCTTTAAGCTCTCCAAAAGAAATATCTTCCTCCTTCTTACGAATTTCATAATTACTCTAATAACCCTCTGGAGGATACCAAATAATGGGAGGACTGCACCTGCATCCAATCTAGGAAGGCCCTTCATCCAAGATCATTTTGGCATACCTCTCTAACCTAAAAATCGTTGCATGAAAATTTATGAAACCAAAGTGTTCCCTATTCTTGACTTGATTTGAGGAGACATTCCATCTTAATTTGGCAATAGAAAGGGATTATTATTTAAGCTCTCTAAAATACTATAGACCTGAATGTACAACATGTCCATGGATGGGGACCAAAAAAATCCAGTTCCCATATCTCGAAAGGTCCTGCCACCACTTGTGCTTGTAGGGGAATTTCATCAGCTTGGTCTGGTCGGCCCATCCTATGACAGTTGTCGCAGGCCTGGACATACTTCTTTGCATATTTGAATATTGAGGGCCAATAGTAGCCCATTTGTAAAACCTTATGCCTAGTTTTGCGGTTTGCAAAATATCTGCCACAGGGCTCATCGTGATCTGCCTTCAAGACATCATAAATTTCATCGTCTCTAACACATCTTTGAATCTGAAGATCAAACCCCATGTGGAAACGATATCCACTAATCAAGGTGAACCATGTACTGCAATGAACGATTATTTTCCTTTCTCTTGATGACAGGTGTGATGGTAATTTCCCAGCTGCCAGATAATTCACCACATCAGTGTACCAAGGCATCTTAATAGTGAAAACGAGCAAGTGCTCTTATGGAAATTGGTCTTCAACTGTCAAAGAGTTATCTGTTTTGGGTACACAAGATAAGAAATCTGCAACAATATTCTCTCTTCCCATCCGATCCTTAATGATGATGTTGAATTCCAGCAATAACAACAACCACCAAGTAACCCTTCCATTAGTAATTGGTTTGTTGGATAAATATTTGATAGCAGAATTATCAGTATATAGAATAACCAGATAGCCTTTTATATAGTGGCGAAATTTATTAATAGCATGTATAACGGATAAAAATTCTTTTTCTGTTACTGTGTAATTTAATTCGGCAGAAGTAAGATTTTTTCTAATAAAATAAATAGCATAAGGTTTCTTGTCTTCTTCCTTTCCAAGGATAGCGCCTATGGTGATATTCGATGCATCTGAAGAGATGTGGAATGGTAATTTCCAGTTCAGTCCTCTCAGCACCGGTGCTATTGAAACTAACCTTTTGAGTTCTGCAAATGCAACATCACACTTATCAGACCACTGAAATTCCACATTACCAGTTAAAGCATGTAAAGGTGCAGCTATTCTTGAAATTTTTTCTATGAATCTACGATAATATCCTGCACAGCCAAGGAAACTATGTACCTCAGTTTGTGTACGAGGTGTAGGAAGATTAAGGATTACCTCTATTTTTGTTGGATCTAACTTGATTCCATCTGTAGAAACATAGTGTCATAGTACCACACCTTCAGTCATCATCATATGAAATTTCTCATGACTCAAACATAGCCTGGTAGAAATGCATCGTTCCAGTACCTTCTCCAGATTGGTTAAATCTTGATCAAAGTTAGTGCCATAAGGGGTAAAATCGTCCATGTAAACTTCAAGTCCTTCATTAATTAAATCAGAAAATATGCTTAAAATAGATCTCTAGAATGTAGTTGGAGCATTACATAATCCAAAGGGAAACACTCGATATGTGAAGGTACCCTAGGGGCATGTAAATGTAGTTTTATCTTGGTCTTTCGGAGCAATCTGAATCTGATTATAACCGTTGAAGCCATCTAGGAAGGAGAAAAATTTCTTCCCTTCTAAAGTATCAAGGACCTGATCAATAAAAGGTAAGGGAAAGTGGTCCTTCTGGGTATATTTATTGAGGTCTATGTAGTCTACACAGATTCACCACTTCCCATTCTTCTTAGGGATGATTACTAGTGCAGAGACCCATCGGATGTCTGAAATAGGATATATGAAATCTACATCCAACAATTTATGTAATTCTTCTTTAACAACATCCATGATATGAGGATTCAATCTTCGTTGGTGCTATCAGATGGGTTGAGCATCTTTTTCAATATAGATATGATGTGTACATAGTTGGGGATCAATGCCCTTCATGTCGGGATACTCCCAAGCAAAAGCTTGTTGATATTTAGAAAGGATCTGAATCAATTTTTATTGTTGTTGCTCATTCAAATTGGCATCAATGTTCAGAAATCTCCCTGGTGTGATTTCAACTAAAATGTTGTTATGGAAAAAAGTATTGGAGATATGTTGCTCCATCAATTCTTCCAACGGATCTCCCTGTGCTTCATTATATAAAACAACTTTTAGCATCTGAAAAATTGGGTTGCCTATAATGACTGGGACATTAATGAAGCTATTAATCACATCATCTTCCAATTGGTTTTTGAGCCCAAGATATTATTCCAGTGTGAGAGGATATCGTAGGTTTTCTTCTAGATATCTAGGTGGTTGCAACTGGTGATGTATGACAGGTGAGATTGGTTTAGCTGGAGGATACATGACAAGGTTATTTGTAGAACTTCCTCTAGCAATTTTCATGTTGCATGTGCGACATTCTATGTATGCATTTGTTGTTGCTAGCCATGGTCGTCCCAATATCAATGGGTGTCCATCGAGTCTACTTCTTGGGTTGATAACTAGGAAATCAGCTGGGTGATCTCAAGAGTCGCAAAGATATTTCTATGTCTTGCAATGTGTCGACTGGTTTAAGCACTGATCTATCATCCAATTCAAACATAGTTGAAGTAGGTTTTAAGGAGGTGATACCCAGGACATTACAGGTCTCGATGGTCATAATATTGATGGTTGCCCCCAAATCCACCAGTGTATTTGAAAAAACAACAACCCTGTATCTGAACTGTTACCATGATATTCCCTGGGTCTGTGTATTTGGTTGGCTCCTGCTTGCCTGGAATAAGATTGGACAAAGTTCCTACTACATGAACAGTTGATGGATTTTTAGTTTTCCTTACGGTATTCTTCCCACATAATTCTTTAATTGTTTTTCCATAAATAAGAATATCTTTCAAAACCCGTAGGAATGGGATTTTAGCACATCGATTCTTTAGTTCCCTAATGATATCAAAGCTAGGATATACAGTTGGTTTTTCTATCATTATCCTCTTGGGAAATGGGGGAGGTGGAATTATGTCTTCATCAGGATTATGTTGCTCAACTATGTTTTCCCCCTGCTCTGTTTCTTCTATTATGACCACAGTCGATGGTTTTATTGGTGGTTGTATATCATTCTCATTCTCCTTTTCTTGATGAAAATTTCTTTCCTCGGGAGAAATTATACACCCTGATATCAAATGAAGTTCGTTGCACCCTACAGAGTTGGCTCCACCTACCAAATTCTCAACAATTTGCACGATCTGGACTGGTTTGTTATTAGGATTTGAGTTGTGTTGAGCTGATAATTGAGGGCACATTTGAGGTTAAGGATTCTGAGGTAATTGAAGTGGGCCTTGTAAAGTGGGTGGAACTTAAGGAGCCATTCCCATGGGTTGATTGGTCAGTCCCATGGGGTGCTTCTAGCTTTGATTCCAATTGGGGGCTTGGGTAGCTGTGTTGGTCCACTGTGAAGGATATGAGTTATTATTTGAATTCTTCCAAAATGGGGTAGGGTATTGCAAGTTAGGCCAAGTAGGATTAACAGCCAGTTGATTTGGCCAGGGTGCAGTAGGATATTGTTGGGACTGCCAGGTGGGGTTAGCCAATGGTTGGCCCTACCATGCGTTTCCATAATTATGTTGCTGATTATACTGCCCAAAAAATAAAGAAGAAGGATCTTGCAGTGTACCTGTGGGTCGATCTTTCCACTCGCGACACTGATCCATCATCTATACTATTTTTGTTTCCTCTTCTGCTTCTTTAAAGACAAATTTTAGTCCTGGGAGTGATGGTCATTGCTCTGTCACATGGTCTTTGGAACAGATGGTGCAAGTGCGAGCCACATCCAAGGGACACTCCCTTGAACCATGTTTCCTTCTGCATCGTTGACACAATATGGCCAACGACTGCTCTGCTTCTGCCTATTTCTGTTTAACCTGTAGAACATCTAATTGTGTAGTCAGAGTACTCAAAATGTCTGTTTTAAATTTTTCTAAAAGATTACCAACTTCTTCTCGGGTGACCCTCCCACTAGTAATGTTACTACTTTTGGTGATGGGAGCGCATATTCTCGATCTGGTTCATATACTTCCACGTGAACACCTGATTCATAATTGGACAATGTTATCATAAGTTTCTTGATAAATATCACAGTTTCCCATTAAATTCAATGTTTCTACCCATTCATCCTTCATACATTTTATTAGAGTGGCTTCAAGTACCTCACCTAGTAGTGTACCATAAGGTGATCTCTGCAATTTATATTGAAACCTTTCAATATATTCTTCTAATGTTTCATTTTCTTTTGTAGTCATTTTAAAGATTTCATCCTTTAAATCCTTGGTTCTACAATAATCTTGATATTTCATAAGGAAGTCTTGTTTCATTTCATCCTATGAATTTATAGTTCCTCTTCCTAGTCCCATAAACCATCGTAAATTTCCTCCTTTCAAGGTGGAAGGAAATAGTTTCAGTTTATGGGGTTTAGAGGTGTAGTCATAGCCTCTACATAGGACATCAAAATCAAATAAGAACGCGTCAGGGTCCTCTGATAGCAATCCATGGAAGGTTGGAAGATTCTGCAGTGGAATGGATTTCATTGGGGCATTAACAACCATATAAACTATAGGGTATTCCAAAGTGGAAGTATGGGTTCGCGGTTGATTTGGCTATGCCATTTGGTCGAAGATGTGTCAATAGCCTTCAGGGATTTCTTGGTCTAGGTGTTTTATTCAGGGTGGTTGATTACTAGGTCCCTTAGGATATTTAATCATGCTACCTATGTCTGGGATTTCAGGTATTCCTTATCCTATCATGAACACAGGAGGTCCAGGTTCAGGTGGTGGTGGGTTTGCCTTAGCAATTCCACTGGTCTCCCCTTATCCTTCTTTCAAATTACAAGAATTTCCCTCATCTAAAGGACTGAGAAGTGGAATATGTGTATTTTGGAAACTTTGTTCAATCCCTTTAGTTCTGCTATGAACCTCAGCATGAGCTTCAGTTGGTGAATTTTTTTCTTGAGGGATTCAGGTAGATCCTTCTCAAGATCCAACTGAGGTTTGAGATTCATCTTTTCGAATAATTTCATCTATGAAAGTGCTCCTTCCAGTAGGCACCAGGACATGGGATTTTGTAGTTTTTGGTGGGGTTTTTTGTTTTTTCAGGTTCTTTCTTCTTAGTCATGCACATTGACTGACACAAATTCTATGCACCTATATAACCTCTATGCATAAACTGAGGTTAGGTGTTGGCACAAGCATTTTACTTGTTCCCTACGTAGGTTCTTACCTCCCATTTTCAATACCTCATCCTCCAGAGACGCAACCTATGCTATCTTTGACATTCTCCTCGACAACAACGCCAAAATGTTGGGATCTATAGATTTCCTTAAAAAAAACTTAGTCTGACATTAATTTATCAACCGAGGATTCATCTTCTCTTTCAAGAATGTCAGCAAAGTCTATGTAGATAGTCATATAGGTTTAAATCGTGTAGATAATTCAATTAAATAAATTCTGAGTCTATCTAAATTACTGCAATAATTGAGTCTTCACACATTCATTAAAAAATATGAAACTAATAACTCACTTAACATAATTGTAATCTGATCAATAACACACCATGAATCAAAGCATCAATCAATTTGTTGAATTCATTTATCTAAGAAACAATAATTTAATCTGCAAAAAAACTTAATGAATCAATCTCTCAATGACTAATTAACTTGCTGGAAAAGAACAACAAACTATTGTGTATTTAAGAAGGAACAAAAATGTGAATTAAGTGAAAGGAACAACAAATGCGAACGTGATAAAAGGAACAACGTTTGTGAAAATGAAAGGAATTATCAAACGCTAAACTAACAATAATTGGAAATGGAACAACAATCAACAATCTTCAAATGAAACATCTATCCTATGTAATTGAACAACATAACCAATCATAAAAGAATCAACACACTCATGAATTTATCTTAACTGTTGCAAGGAAATTCAAATCACAGAACTAAAACAAAATTGATACGATTACAGATGAGACAACAAATCCTTCCGACTAGGCCCATTGTCTTCAAAAGGTACTGCTACGAAAAACACATCACACAAAGATGCTCAAAATGCTTGAATCTTTCATTAATTCCATAACTGGTATATCATTTACAATGGGATTGCATGCACATAATCTCAACAATTAAGAGATCCAAAATCTTGGATAAATTTCTTGGATATCTCCCTATTGTTCATTATCCTTTATATATTACAATGAAATAAGTAAATTAAGTTATCCCGAGGATCGATATATCATTAGGATTTCTTTTTCTATTTATGAGGATTACAAAATAAAGAGTCAATCTTCTTTAAAACTGTTTTGCATCTGATTTCTTTAATCTTTAATGACCTGTGCATCTTTCATGATCTCCTTAACTGTCTTGAGTTAACAACAATCGTCCATTTCTGCAATAAAATCAAAACAATTCAAACCAAAGTTCAAAAAATATCTAATATCACTCAATAATATTTCCTAAAGACTTTTTAATCATTTTCTTTCCTAATTACTTCGAATTAATAGAAGAGTCAATCAAGAATGTATCATAAACCATAGCAATAAGGAGAATATTTATACCTTTTTCTCAACTCATCACTAACATCATGCTATCCTAGAATGTCATAACAAGTCATTTAATTGCTTGGATGATGAAGGGAACCTAAGGAAAGTGCAAAGAATTCCCAGGGTAGTAACCATCAGAGAAATTTCAGCATTGCAGTTGAAGAAATGTTACAGAAAAGGGTGTCAAATATTTGCAGCACATATGGAAGAGACGCCTAAATATAGAGTGTAAAATATTGAAGATTATGCAGTCCTAAAAGAGTTTGAAAATGTGTTTAAGGAAATACTAGGATTACCCCCTAAAATAAACATTGATTTCTCCATAAATTTGATGCCTGGAGCAACTCCAATATCCAAGACTCCCTACATGATGAGTACACCATAATTGAAGGAGTTGCAAATGCAACTTGAAGAGCTCCTAAAGAAGGGGTATATACACCCAAGTGTGTCACCTTGGGATGCCCCAGTTTTATTTATGAAGAAAAAGGATGGAACATTGAGACTTTGCACTAACTTTAGGCGGTTGAACAAATTAACTGTGAAGAATAAGTATCCTTTATCAAGGATCGGTGACCTCTTTGATCAGTTGAAAGATGAAAAAATATTCTCCAATATTGATCTTAGGTCAGGTTATCATCAAGTAAGAATTAAATAAGAAGGCATAAACAAGACTGCTTTTAGAACAAGGTATGGTCGTTATGAGTTCATAGTGGTGCCATTTGGATTATCAAATGCACCAGTTGTCTTCATGTGTTTAATGAATGGTATTTCAGAGAATACTTAGATAATTTTGTCATTGTATTTTTGGATGAAATTATTATCTATTCTAAGTCAGAGGAAGACCATGAAAAACACTTGGGGATGGTATTACAAGTATTAATGGAGCATCAGTTGTATGATAAATTGAGAAAGTGCTCATTTTATCAGAAGCAAATTCATTATTTGGGGCATATCATTTCAGAGGAAGGGATAGTAGTGGATCTTGAGAAGATAGAAGCCATTAGAGGATGGCCATCGCCAAAGAATGTGACAGAGGTCAGATCATTCATGGGCCTTGTAGGCTACTATAGGATATTTATTGAAGGATTCTCAAAGATTGCACACCCAATCACTTCCTTGCAAAATAAGGGTGTGAAGTTTCAGTGGACATTGGATTGTGAAAAGAGTTTCCAACACTTGAAACAATTATTAACAAGTGATCCAATACTAAGGATTGTAGATCCAAATGAAAAATTCATTTTATGCATTGATGCATGTAAAGAAGGACTTGTTGGATTCCTCAGTCAAAATGGGTTTCTTGTATGCTATGAATCAAGGAAGTTGAAGGAGCATGAAAGGCACTATGCCACTCATGATTTGGAGTCGGAAATCATAAGAATTCCTTTAGGAAGTGGAGGCACTATCTCATGGGGAAAAGGTTTGAGCTGAGGAAAGACCATAATGGTCCGAAATATTTATTTGATCAACCAACTCTAAATGCTAGGCAAAGTAGGTGGTTATAATTTCTCAGTGAATATGACTTTGATATAAAGAATATCAAAGGGAAAGAGAACAAAGTGGATGATGCACTTAGTAGAAGAGTGCACGAGTTGCATGCTACAACCATTAGCATGTACCAATCATATTTGAAATATAGAATTTTGGAGGTTGCAAAATCAGATTTTCAATATGAGTTAGTGGAAAAATTACTGCAAGGTATTTTGCAGCAAAAAATTGAAGACTATAAGCTAGAAAATGATGAAATTCTCATATAAAGAAGCATAATTTATGTACCAAATTCTTAGGAATTGAAAAACCTAATATTGATAGAAATGCATAATGTACCTTATGTTGGGCACCCAGGTTATTAGAAAACTATTGCAACTGCCAAGAGCTAATATTATTGGCCAGGCATGAAGAAATAAGTCGTTGATTTTATTGTCAAATATTTGGAGTGTCAAAAAGCAAAGGTTGAGCATAGACACCTAGTGGAAATGGGAAGTTGTAACCATGGATTCCATCACCAAACTACCCAGAACAAACAAGCAGCATGATTCTATTATGGTAGTGGTGGATAAGCTTACTAAAGCTGCCCATTTTATTCCAGTAAATCCCACTCACAAGGCAGCCAACATTGTCGATGTTTATATGAGAGAAATTGCTCGATTACATGGTATAACCAAGACAATTGTTTCTGACAGAGACCCAAAATTTACATCAAATTTTTGGAAGGGATTATTTAAGGGATTTGGAACAAATTTGAATTTTAGTACAACTTATCATCCAGAATCAGATGGACAAACAGAGAGGCTGAATCAAGTGATTGAGGATATGTTGAGGATGTATGTGATGTATAAGCCATCAAAATGGGAAGACTACCTACACTTAGTAGAGTTTTCTTATAACAATGGGTACCAATAATCTCGAAAGATGATCCCATTTGAGGCACTTTATGGCAAAAGGTGCAAAACACCGGTAAGTTGGGACAACCCAATAGATAGAGTAGTAGTTGGGCCAGAATTACTCAAGGAAATGGAAGAACAAATGTTGAAAATAAAACAAAATTTAAAGGTTGCCCAAGACAGGAAGAAAAACTATGTTGATAAGGGTAGAACTTACAGGGAATTTAAAGTGGGGGACCATGTATTCTTGAAAGTGAAGGCCAACATAAGTTCCCTGAAGTTGGGAAATTTTTCAAAGTTGGCAGCTCGCTATTGTGGGTTGTTTGAAATCCTAGAGAGGATTGGGCCTGTAGCATACATGCTTGCCATGCCTACATCAATGACCATTCATAATGTATTTCTTGTATCATTACTTAAGAAATATATACCTGATGTTAATCATGTTATTGATTGGAATGTGATTTAGGTGGAGCAAGAAGGTGATTTCCAAGTACATCCGGTATGCATTCTAGACCGAAAAATCAAACAAATCCCGAATCGAGCCATAGAGCTTGTAAAGGTCCAATGGACTTGGTACGGTCTCGAGGACACAACTTGGGAGCATGAAGATGTTATGCAGGCAGAATACCCACATATTTTTTAGGATTTTTGAAATTTTGGTTGTATATGTGTACATAATGCACTAAGGATGGTGCATAAATAAGGGGAGGGGATTGTAATAACCCTAATTCAAACCCCAAATGTAAATGAAAATGAAAATCTACTTAAGTTGGTGAGTTGTTTGATATTATTTTTGTATGCACCTTCCATGGTATAGTGCGCACTAAAATAATGAAGTGTGCACATTCCAGGATACCGCGCGCAACAAACTTAAGTGTGTGTGAGTTTTAGGCCAAGGAGCCTTTGCATAAATGTTGTGTTATATAGGCTGGTGAGCCACTTAGTATAATCTAGGAGGATTATGTGTTGAATTAAGCCAGAGAGCCTAGATGCTAAAGGCCAGTGAGCCTATTTTTTTTGTATATGTCTTATCATTAATATAATACATCACTACATGTAGATCAACCATGATAAAAGAGTATGGGGGACTAAACCCAAATATTTAGGGAAGGGGGGGGATAAAAGTTAAGGATAAGGGGCTAATCTAGGGAGCTTAAGCCAAAAAGGAATATTATATTAATATTCCTTAAAGTATAAAATATGGATAATTATTTTATCCTAAGTTCTAAGGATGGGGACAAGTGGGCCAAAGTGGTTCTCAACATGACAAGTGTCAAGTTGGGAACATCCATACATATAGTTTGGACTTGGTTCATTTTCTCAATTATTCCATGATCATTCAATCACTCATTCAGTTGTCCTTTGTACCTTTCTATTACTATAATTGTACTTATACCCATACCCATACTTGTACCAGTACCTAGTTATCTTAGGAACTTGACTGAAGAAGCAGGTTGTCAGGCCTGTGGAAGATTGAAGAGGTGGGTTTTTAGGCCCGTGAGGAAATCTCTCTAGGTGAGAGAATTGTTGGGAATTGATTCTCGAAGGTGTTAAATTGCAGCTACAAGGCTCTGAGACTTCATGTTCGACCTGTTGTTGAAGCCCTGGAAAGGAAGTGGGGTAGCCAAAGGACTGTTGAGAAGAGAAGGTGCATACTTCCTAAAGTGGGGAAAGCATGTGCGGAATGAGGGACTGTAGGCTGTTAGTTTGATTTGGCACCTGTGACAGAGTTTTTCCTGCTGTCTGAGATACATTCGCCTGGTTAGGAATCCCTTCACCCGGGTGGAGTTTAGTCCCAGCTTGGGGGTGACCCACTGCCGAGAGTGATGAGCAACATGGTATAAGGTTAGGAGGTCCGTGGAAGGTCTGCATGCAGTTGGTGATATTTTTATCAAGATAAGTGACAATTGTGTGTTAAATTACATGCAACATTATTATTTATGCATTTATTGTTATGGGTTTTTCCTATGTGTGTTGCATGTGTATTTTTATTATTATTATGTATGAATATGTGCATTTGCATAATGTATTTGTCTTTTTTACATTATATATATAAAGTTTTGCAAGTGTTTTTGTGTGTGTATGTTTTAAATTGTATACAGTACGGAAAATTTTATGTGGCATAACCCAGTTGGATATTTGGGATGTTACACCCGTAGGTGCAGTAGGAATATCTTGGTGCTCTTATACAATCTTATTGATATGCTTATGCTGGATAGAAGGTTATTTGGCCGAGGATGCAGTGGTTTTAGTTTCCTTCTCTTCTGACCAGATTGTGAAGAGGTTAAACTTTGCGATATGAGAGATTACTTTGCGGCACTATTTTTTTTTGTCAGTAGTTGGAACTACCTCTGATATCCTGTAGGGATGACATCCTAGAGTAACAATGAAACTACAGGGTCAAGACTCATAAACATCATGATGCCTCCAAATATATGGCTGGCCTAATAGAACATCACAAACATCCAGTGGGAAAACATCACATAGTACATCATCCTTGAAGGGCTTGATGTCATATGATAGACGACACTACTGGCTGACACAAAGATCTCGTCCCTAGTGGAGACATCCTATTTTTTATGGTTGTGGGTGTGTTTTTGTCAGCAAATCCAACTGCTTGAAAACCTATACTAAGATGAGGTTCTTCTAGCTTTCTCTATCAACAATAAAATGTAGCAGGGTCCCCTTCACCCACATTTGTGAATGGAAAAGGTGCTCCCCCTCCTTGGAATCCTTTGGTTGGATTGTTGTGGTTGCGACAATAGTTGTGGGTTCTTCATTAATTATATGTCTCCTTTTATTGTTTTCTGAATCAAAGTCTGATTCGGGGCGCGACTCTGTTTCTTTGAGCTCGAATACCAATGACTATTTAAAGAGACACTCATCGGTGTTTTTCCAAGGGATTTTTTGGAATTCACACCACTTCCCAATGTCCTTTTTCATCTTCTCGTTTCCATTATTTTCTTGTGGATTGGACTTGTTTTCTTGAGGTTTATTGTTCTGTGAGTTAGGGATGCCTTTACCATACTTTGGTTGTTGCAGATTTAGAGGCCAAAATTCCCGCTTGTTCTGTTGCTTAATTTTTTTCTCAATTTTGATAGCATATCGATAAGCGTCTCCTAGAGATGATATTTCTAGAAACTCCATTTCGGTTTGGATGTACTTGTGTAGAGCCCCGTGGTATTTTAGAACCAAATGCTTCTCAAAGTATTTGATACCCAACTTTGTGCGCAAGGTACAGAAGGTATTGGTGAACTTATAAACTATTTGGTCGCTCTCTTGATGCAGTGTGTTCCATCTCATGTATTGGTCATCATAATTTCCCACAAGGTAATATTGCTTCTTGACCACATCCATAAAAAAATCCCAAATGGGCTCGGCCCCAAATATTCCAGACTCCTCTGTGGAATTTTTCTCCCAGTAAGTTTCCCACCAATGTTTGACATGGGGGAGAGTCTTCAGGATCCAAAAAGTGATCTTTTATATGTAAAAAAATTGTGAACAAAGAAATGACCTTCTAGCAAATTTAACCATTTTTCCAAAGCATTCGCATCGAACTGACCTTCAAATACAGGAATATGAAAATTAACTTGTACCTTGAATGGGGTAGTGTCTCCAAAGTGACTTCTTGACGAAGACACACATGTTATTATCAACAATCATTGAAGGATTTGGAAAAAATTCTCCAACATCTCGTTCCTCTGTTGCGTGAGGGATTCCACGAGAAACAACTTGATGGGATATTTTACTCCCATGTCTCTTTTCTTCCACCATAGGAGGCTTCTTGGGTTGGTGAGAGCGGTTTTCCTCAAGATAAAATAGCTCGAGACCTAACTCTCTATAGCCTGACCTTGTCAGTGACATGCACTAAGAAACGACAAGCAATAGCCTTCTTTGAAACCACTAATCTAGATTATTTTGAGAACAAAATGAAGGCAGATATATAACAATGAAATATACAGAGATATTTCAATAAACATAGAGATACAACAATGCACAATTTTTATTAATGAGGGAATGTACAGAAACTGTAAAATTATAGAGTGAATGACTCGCTAGAATGGTGGTAGCTTATCCATGAGAAGAGATGTGATGGCTACACTCATTCACAAGAATATGATGATGTTTACAATGAGGCTCTAGAGGCATTTTTAACATAAAGAAAATCCAAAACCCTAACCCCAGAAGATGAAACACCAAAAGGTTTGTGGGCCCTGATGGGGGTAGTTGATACGTCAACTTCCCAAGGGCGTAACTTTTGCATATGATCTTCGTTTGGGGCGCACGATAGCTCGTTTAAAAGGTCTATACAAGGACTATAGATTTTTCTATTAGAATTTGGCTAAAGCCTATAGTGTGATCATGGTGGGCCCAAAAAACGTTGTTTAGGGCCTCAAAATGGCCCCAGAAGTTTAGGACCCGAAAAGATGTAGAAAAATGGCCAAGGTGGAAACCCGTGTTTTGAGCCAGTGTAAGATGTAGTGTGGGAGGGAAAAGTACATATAGATGTTGGAGGATGGAATACCTCCCTTGCTAAGAGGGAGTGTTGATTTTGTAGCTTTGGGAGGTATTCCCACAAGAGGCCAAGGTGTCAGGAATGTGGGAATCTTCATTGGCACCATATAAACCTTTTGCTTCAGTGAAATTTGACTTGGAATGAGGCTAGGGACTCATGGGAAAGTTGATAGGCTTTGTGGGCTTGTGTTGGGGTTCCATACCCACAAAGAGGAATATAATATTCTAATTAATTGTTGAGTTTCGAAGGGGTGCCTTAAATCACTCATTAGACACATATATAAGGAGAGGAGAGATTTTGATAAATCTTAGTGTGACATTGTGTTGTCAGGGAGTTGGAATAAGTAAGTTTTCACTTTTTTCAAGGAGCTTGGTTATTTCAACAAGGTAATTTCTGCAACTATGGAAAATCTGGACTAGGGCTAAAGGACTCTCTATTTTTTGTTCTAGACAGAGAAAGAACACCACACATGCGGAGGAGAGAGGTAGTCGCAGAAGGGAAGAATCCAAATGAGTGGTACGAACTATACAAAAGCGTCTGTATTTAGTTTCACTACATGAATGTGGGTTGTAGTCGGAACAATCGTGCATGTACGTGGGTTGCAGTGGGAATAGTCGGGTATGTATGTGGGTTGCAGTGGGAACAATCGTGTATGTACATGGGTTGCAGTGGGAATAGTCGGGTATGTACGTGGGTTCTAGTAAGTACAATCGCGTACATCCGTACAATTCTTCTGGGCAGGAGCAGGTCAATACAAGATAACGTCAGGAACAATACAAGTGATGTAAACATGGCGTATAGGTGGTCTGAAGTATATTTTTAATTTTAGATTTGTCTCAAGAAGGTTGTTGATTTTTTGGTTGTAGAGGGACTGGTTTTGTCCTCAGATTTGGTGATTTATGTAAGCTATTGAGAGAGATGGTTTTTCCCTCAGAATTTATGAATTTGACAAGAGTTACAGAACATAAATTTTGCGTCTCATATGTGTTGATGATTCATCTTTGATATTGTTGTTCACGTTGCTATATTTTCAGTCAATAATTTTAGTGTAAAGTTGTTCACTGATAACAACTAGGGTTTACTGTTAGATCACTAGAAAGGAATTTTCAAATCTAAAATTAGTCACATATAGTTTCATGTGAAAATTGACAACACTGGTATAATGACATAATTCTAGTATCGAAACCTATCACTCTATGAAGAAAAATTAACTATTTTGAATATTTAAAAATAAAAAATAAAAATAAAAACTAAATTTAAAGAATTGCAAGAAAAATTACCAAGCCATCGCAGGATGAGACCATAGTCAAGGTTATTGATGGGACCAGATCCAAACTTGATTGCAAATGGATGAGGTTTCCAACATGATCATATTCAAAATTTGTCACTTAGAGATGAGGTTGTGAAGTAGCAACTAAATTTGATGGGACGAGAGCTAGAGCCTAAATCGATTGCAAAAAAGGGAAAACAGTTCTTATGAAACAATGTGACAATACTCAATGGATCTGAACTTAGTTGTAGAGAAGGGAAAACAATTCCATTGAAATAGATTAGAAAATCTTCAGTGCAACCTTGAGATAGAAAAGGATAAATCCCATCCCCAATGAGACTAGAGCTAGAGTTGAGCTTGGTTGCAGAAAAGGGAAAACAATTCCCACCAAAAATTGTCGTACCACAATCCTCATAAAAACTATGCTCGATCATATAGAAGGGAAAATAATGGCCATGAAACAATACCACAATCCTAGATTCACCAAAATAGGTTGTAGATATGTCCCTGACAACACTAGAGCTAGATATGAAGGGTGTCACAAAGTTGGGAAACCAATAATTCCAACCACATAGGAGGACAATCCTCGACGGGAGAATAGCATAACCAAACTTGGTTGCAGAGGGGGAACACACCAAGGAATACAAAACAATTTGATAGGATGATCTTATCTCAATTAAGGACTTGAATTGAAATTCTAGTGAAAGAATGAGACAATGATGATGAGGGGACGCAGTGGCATGCAAGGCATGTGACAAATGGATAATGGTCGTACATGTACCACATGGGATAATTTAGTAGAAGATTGTAGTTATATTACATGGCTTCTGACGAGGAGGGGTGGGGTCCCCGATGAGTGCCAACTAGCAAGCCTAGATAGCACCCATCAATGATGAGTGTTATCATTAGAATTCAAGTGAAAACCAATTATAACTGTGGACTCAATAACATTGAAATATTGAATACTAGTAAAGGTAAGGTCTCACTCGATATTCTTAAGGATTATAGAAACATATTCTTTTAATAGAATAGATAAAGTGCACCATAAAATTCTAATAAATCTATTCAAGTTGTAGTGAAAAAACATAATACATCCATTCCATCATTTATACATAAAAAAAAATGAAAGGCAAAATTAAACCAACTATCAATTCCATTAATATCATAGAAGAACCAATATATTACATCAGATAACATCATTATAATCATCTTCCAAAACCCTATAACTATTTTCGACTAACCCATTATATAAATTCATAATTCTTAATGATATTCCTCATATTTATTACATTATTTACTACACTAGGTTGGTTATAATCAATTTTTAACTATATGAAAATAGATTTTAAAAAGGGTGCTTATGCAAGAATTTGGAGCCTCTAAACTGCGAACATTAAGGGAGCTATTTTCACATACTTATGTCATGGGAATTACCAACTTTTCATTTAATTAACATCTTGAAAAGAGTCATTTTTGTCTAAAATTCATCATTATTACCATACTTGTCAAGCCAAATTGATAATGATTTTGTGATAACTGTTACGAGCCAACTCTCTAATAGAATTTGCTCTCATCTTATACAATTTATGGTTTTTTATCACTAACTAAAGATAAATATTGACCATTACATTGTGACTAATGTATATGTAAGCTATAAAGATGGAGGCCAGAGGCCAGGGAAACCAAATTAGAAGAACACTTTATTTTCTCATGTTTAGTCTATTATGAAATTTTTTGTAAATATTAGTGTGTTTAGAGAATTTGGATTTAACATAAAGGCTAAAGGTGTGTTTCCCTTTACATTAGAAAGCTTATTTAGTTTCAAGAAAAATTGCTACTATAAATAAGTAGAGCTTGGTTTGGGACTCCTTGTCTTCCTACCCCATTATTCAAGCAAAATGGAAGAGAACACATTTATATCCTTTCAAATTTCAAAGGAGAACTCATCATTAGATATTCTTTATAAATTCAAAGAGAACACACATAGATCTTATAATCATTTAAAATCATTTAAAGGAGAACTCATCATCAAATCTTGTCTACACTCCAGTGAACATGTACATATTCATTGTGACACATTACTCACTTCTTCTTGACCACAAATTAAAATCACTCTCTACATATTTCCTAGTAAGTATTTGGCCAAAGATCTTCTTATATATTTGCATCTCCTCTCCCGGTCTTTCTTCAATTCTTGAAGTCTCATTAAACACTATTTTCCACTTTTTGTATGTCTTCTTTATAGAGTCACATTCATAGAGTTTGGTCACATGTGAATACCAATATTCATAGTAATACTAATCAAACTAAATAGTACAAAAAAAATCTTGAAATTGTTTATTATAATAGTAAATATGTAAATTT
>ML779898.1:359545-370032 GCA_009831015.1 Picea engelmannii | reverse complement strand
TACAACCCAATATTGAAGAGAATGTAAAGTTCCTCATTTTTTAGATACTAGTTAAATTGTATTTACACTACTATATGTATTTTTTAATTCTTTTGGATACTAGTTAAAATGTATTTACACTACTACATGTATGTGTGTGTGATATTAATTTCAGTGTACAACCAAATATTGAAGAGAATGTAAAGTTCCTCTCTCCATTTTTTAATTCCTCTCTATATTAGTTAACATATATTTACACTATGTTGAAAGTGTTTCTAGATATTAATTGTGTACTTGGTTCCAACATTCTCACTCCATTAATGAGAATGATCAATGTGTCTATTGAAATTACACTATTATAATATTCACTATTATAATATTTAATAATATAAAAAATTTAATAATATTTGATAATATTTAAGAAGATCTAAAATTATTATATTTTATAATTATTAATAACGACAATATAGGGTTAAATAACTAGAAAAGGCATAAAAAAAGATATAATTTTTCAATTAGTCATTATCCAAGTGTAATATAATAATATAATGTATCATAGTAAGTGAAATAATGGTGTATTATACTAATGTGTTTAGATATAGAATTATATCGTGATATGAGAATAAGAGGGAAAAGAAAAACAACAAGGTGAGGGAGAATGAAATATAATAATTAAGATGTGATATAACCTAATACGAAGAGAAGGAAATCTGATTTAAAAATAAAGATGACAATATAGGAAAAAAACATGTAAGAGGTAAATGATGGAGAAATAAATAGTTAAATAATGAACAAAATGTATTGACAATATAGCACAAAGAAAATATATAGATATTAAAATCACAAGATATATAAATATATAGATAAAGTAAAACAATGAGGAAAAATGGCTTATATCAAGGGATTAAGATAGAAAATAAGTTGAAGTTATAATGTAAATTAACCTGATATGGTAAGGAGATAAGAATGAAAGAGGAGAGGGTGGTGGAAGAGTTAGAAAAGTGAAGGGAAGAATAAGATTGAGATGGTAGATGAAGAAAGATGAGAAAAAAGAAATAAAGGGAGGACACACAAGACTCTCACAACAATTGAAAGAAGTTACAAGATATCACAACAATTGAAAGAAGTTACAAGATACAGAGGAACCAAAGAAAAGCATGAAGGCCACGAAGGGGGATGAGAGAGGTCAGGGAGAGAGACTTGAAGAAGGATGCTTAATGATCAAGATGGTGAATGGTGGTTTTCCAAGATTGGTTTAGTTTGTAGCCATTTTAGCCATTGAAATTATTAAAATGTTTTTTAGAGCTTCTGAATGAGTCCAGAGGAGTAATGCGGGGTTGAGGCTAGGATTTTGGTTTTGTCAAAGCAAATGAGATGTTTGGAATTGGAGGAGTGTTCGACTATAGATGATTTGGAGATTCTGTTGTGGGTAGTATGAGTAGTATGAGCTATATGTTCTTTGAGATGGGCTTGGAAGGATATACATGTTTGTCCTATGTAAGACTTGCCACAGGGAATTTGGTAGACCCCTTGGCCACAGATTCTTCTTTAGTAGATCAGAAGAGTTGTTTGAGGGTTTAATAGGGTAAATGAAAACTGTTTTGATGTTCTTCTTAATCTAGAGTTTTGAGATAAGATTTATGGCTCCCTCTATATATGGTAGGGAGATGACAGCACAAAGAAGAGAGGAGGAGGTGGTTGAGTTTGGTTTAGATTCCTTCAAATTTAGAAACCTGATTATCAACATATTATAAATCCAAATACATTTATTATATGTCATTTTTTTTTTTACATGAATACTTTTTATTTTTTGGTTGTAGTAGGGGATTTAGAGAATAACACTTCTGAGACATGTTACTACCACGATTTCCAATTAAATGTCAAAGATATCCACCCTTTGAATTGAACCTAAACAAGTGATTGAAAGCTCCCACCAACCCTGAACAAGTGATTGAAAGCTCCCACCAACCCTAAACAAGTGATCCAAAACTCCCACCAATAAACCATAGCTAAATCAACACCCATTATATGACATTTTTATAATTTAATAAATAAAAATGCTTTAGGCTAAAGATTCTATGAAATGAAGATTTTTTCTGGGGATATTTGACTTATACATTTAAGTGATTATCTCTGTAGAATGCTCGGAGTTTTTCAGCATGTTGAATCTATTTCTGCATTCAGAAATAGATTTTGAATAACAAAAAATAGTGATTCATATAAATTTATATTGCCAAATTCCGACAAAAAAAAAACTATTTTGTAGAACAACTAACCAATACCAATAAAAAAAAACAAAAAAAAAACACTAAATTCAGAATACTACATTTTTCATTATCCACGCCATCAAGTCAAATGGCCAATTAGCTAGCTACTCAATAGGTCAAAGACGCTGCCTCGGGAAGGCAGGTACGGAGATGTGCGTCTGATAAAAGAGTGAATCCCGAAGCTTCCATATTTAATTTCACCGTGAACAACGTATGTTAAGTAACCAGAGCTATATATGTATGGATGCAAAACGTTGCGATCGTATTACTTTAAACAAGTACCAAAGGTATGACTCAGAGATCGATGTCATTGGTTGTTGTCGCCTCGAATTTATGCAGTATCCTCGTTAGCGAATTGAATTGAAAATGGGCGATAAAAAAAAAATGAAAATTACCCCCCACTAGGTAGGCTAGTAGGTAAGTGCATCTACCTCCCTCCTACTGGTGCATTGCGTCCTTATCTAATACCTATTGGCCGCGTCAAAACTGCACGATTCACTCCAAAGTGCTTGATTGAAGGAAGACGGGATACGGCTTACCCAACGTCGATTCAAACGTACGCTCTGTTTCTGTGTGAAGTTACCAAATATAGACATGCAAATTAAGGTTCTGTCAATCCCAAACCCAAGGACGGGACAACAAACAAGGCGATGCCAGCGGCAGTGGGTGGTCAGTGGTAACCAAAAGTGAACACGTCTCCTCTGCTGCCTGCCATGATGAAAAGTTACTGTACATTGTACTCTGCTTTCACAATCCCTGGGCATCTTATTTCAAGCGTTACAGTACTTGTTTGGAATCCATATCTCTGGCGTTTTTGGTCCCGAAAGCATTGGTGGTCCAAGCCGTTTCATTTCCCTTTCCATCCGATCACTTTGCACTACTAAAGCGTTCCCCACTCACGACCACGAAAGCTCACCCGCACTGCACGGACACAAGTCCATACATTACAAACATATCGATATAATTTATTTTTTAGAGAACCCTAAAAAGCTGGTTGCAATTGAACTGGCGCAGCGTACTTTATAAATCCCGACAGCCAGTTCAGAAAGATTCTTGCCTGCCCGGACCCCAACTCAACTCATTCATTTCTGGGGATTGCCACCGCCATTGCACTGATAGGTAATCAAACCCTAATCGATAACAGGTTACAATCTCTGGGCAAACATTAATTACCCGGTATGAATGTATACGCTGAGATATACACAGTTGAATCTGAAACGCTTTAAATTCGACCATAATATATCCCAATATCGTTGCAATTGGATCTGAAAAAGGTCTCCCGAGTCCCTAGTGCAATGTCCAGTAAAATCCCAGACATGTTTTTTGTTTTTTTTGGGTTGTAAACCCTAGCCCGGGCAACTCTGGCTTCGCAAAATGACCACTGTTTTGATCACAAGTACCTCCAAATAACGAAACCATATTAAATATATCCTGTAGCGCCGGATTTCACTCCACTGGCGTACTGGTACAGTGGAAACTGTCCCCGTGTAGGGAACGTGCCCGGCGCCAACGCTTCGGGAGACGACGAATCGCACGCTACGAGTTTATATGAATCTCCAACTGTTCAAGTACAGGCGTATTAGATATACCTCGTTAGATTTTAGGTCGAACATGACTGTAAGGCCTTCGAAGTTAAATGTCTGGGGATCGCTACACACGGACCTTGTTATTTGTAGCCTGAAATCGCTGAGTATGACACATTATTAAAGTCGATTAACGATGATAATATTAAATGTCCATCAAATTTTACTCTTACACGCACTCATTGCTTTACAATCCGCCGAAATGGTGTCCTCTTCCAGACAAATATGGTAAGATGACAACCTCAAAGACTGTGTTTCGCGTAACACATGTTAATGTATGTGGTCCACGAATGTACATCCATCAGTCGACGGAGCCCATTCATTGAGTTTTAGTTAAAGGTTTTACTAAATGATCATTTTTTTTCAGGATGCACACAGGAAATCAGTGAGACGTTGAATTACATTGCAGAGATTGAGAATCTGAATTTCAGAAATAAGAATTTTTGAAAGATATAATTTTAAAGGGTAATTTTTTTTTTATACTCTTAGTGAGTTATACATAATCTTAAGCATGGAATATAGATAATAAAGCGGAGTGAGAATCGAACTTGAGACTTTTTCTACACAATTCCTTCCATTTACAAAACACATGCAAATAAGTCTACAACCCTATAGACAACAGGTAATTTTTATTATTATTTTATTTTATATTATATATTAAAAGAAAGATATTAATACTAAATAATACTTAAAATTAAAAATATGATTTAGGTTGGTTTGAGTTTTTTTATATATTGTTTATAAATACATAATACCTACATATGTGGGAAAAATAATACGTGAAAGTAAAGAATTTGGAAACAATATTAAATAAAAATCAAATAAAAGTTTGAGTAAAATTCACTAAATAAATGCTTGAAATTTCATTGAGAGACCACTGTCCATATATCAATAACCATTTAATTTTAATATCTTATTTAAATTTGTTGGAAAGTGACACACAAGAGAGATTTGATGGAGAGACGAGGGTGACTTGAATAGCCCATATATCAATAACTATTCAATTTTTTTTTTTTTTTAATTTATTGGAAAATGACATACAAGAAGATGGTTGAAAGTGAAGATTGAGAATTGATATTTGAGAAACCAAGGTAGAGAGATTGGGAATTGACATTTGAGAAACTAAGGTAGAGAGATTAGGAATTGGCATTTGGGAAGAATCAAATGATTGAGTAGCCCATACATCAATAATTATTTAATTTTAATTTATTATTTAAACTTATTGGAAAGTGACACACAAAGATGGTTGAAAGTAGATAGATTGGGAATTGACATTTGAGAAACTAGGCTAGAGATATTGAAAATTGGCACTTGGGAATGATGAAATAAAGATAAGGATCTGAAGATGCTAGTAAAGTGAGAAGCACACTCATTGAGAATATAATAAGAAGTTAAGAGTGGAGTTGTTTAAAATTGTAAGTGGTCATAACAAGACAACAAATTTACATAAAAATATGAGATATTATTTGGTAAAATTATCAAAAAGAATTAATTATATCTCAATTGGATCATATATGTATAATGAGGACCCAAGTCCTTAGCTACAATTTACTAAGCCACAACTCAAGTCCTTAGTTGCAATTTACTAAGCCACAACTCAACTAGATATGCTTAGAATGGTATGATGCTCCATGTTAAGTTAATTTCAACTTGGGATCCATCAATGCATGGTAAAATCAAGATAATTTAATTAAAGTAAGTTAATCTAATATATTGTAAAACCCAATATGTATGTTTTATAATTACAAAGCTAAATACTCTACATAAAGTATTATTATAAGTGAAAAAATAATTATGCATCGACATCCCTCTTAATATTGATTTGAAGTTTGGGGAAGGAAGGAGGAATTACATGTTATCTTCCTATAATGACAACTTTCTTTACCTTTAGAAAAGATCAAAGATCAAGAAGCTTGGCTTCAATGAGTTTTTTTGATGAAAACATATGTAATATAGAACTCTAAAATGACTTACATTAGGCTTGATTTTATACCAAGCTTCTTTTGGAGTTACATCCATTATCATCTATGTTATTAGGAGTACAATTCAAAATATATTTATCACAATTTATAACTTCAACCCAAAAATGAGGAGCTAAATTTATAGATTGAACCATACAATTTTCCCTTTCTCTAAGTGCATGATTTTTATGTTTAGCTACACAATTATATTATGGTGTGTAGGACATAGTATGTTGAATTTTTATGCCATATGCAGATAAAAAATCAATAATTTTTATATTGGTATACTTCCTATTGTTGGTTCCCGAAATGGAATTCGGGCATGACACTCAAAAACACCCTTGTAGGGATCTTAAGGGGAGAAAATGGAGATGAAAACTTAGGAATTCATTAAATCTCTACAATAAAAAAAACTAGGATATTATATTTATTAGTTAGATGAGTTAGCATAGTCTTTTCCCTTGTATGCAAGTAAATTTTAACATGCACCTTGTGTTAGTCATTAGTATTCTTTAAATTATGCCAACCTAAATTTAGCATCTACTTGAATATAACCTAAACTAATAAATCCAAAAATATTATATCAATTATCTATTAATTAAAAGCTAAAATCTAGATTCCGAATTAGAATGTGTTGCAAGTTAAGTTAAACATAAACAAATGTTGTGTAAAACACTTAGTAACTGATTTGTTAAAACAATTATATGCACATCATATAACAATGTACAAACAAGTGTTCAATCAATAAAACATGTATATATACAGGGGAACAAAAGAAATAAAATTGGAAATGATAACCATAGATAAAATAAGAAAGTTTATAAAAGTGAAATAATGTACATAGACATAGATAATTGTAGATATGCATATTCAAGATTTATTTATTTATTGATAAAAACATTTTATGTACAACCAATAATAACTCAAACAGTCCCAACAATTGACACAACTTCCAATAATTATGATGTTTACAAGACAATATGTTGTTCACACCAATATAATTGTAGCTTACCTATCACCGTTAGTATTCTTAAGCTATTGAGGGATAAAAGAAATAAGGTAGATATGATGCAAGTAGAAGAACAAAGATATACTTTATTCATCTACCCATTTTCATGGCACACACATTTTATTTCTAAGAGTGGCTTGTAGGCCTTGGCTTTCCAACTATATTGTCCCTTCATACACCTTTCTTGTGACTCTTCATATTTCTTTACAACTTGTCCCTTTTCTACCATTTATCATTTTCCCCTTTTTATATTATAAATGGAATTCAAATGCTCTCATTTATGTAATCATATTTCCATTTTTATAACCTGCACATTTAGTTACTTGAATTTTTCTTACATGGTCTATCCATAAAATTTATTCCAAAAGTCTTTAAAACATTAGACAAAAATAAATTTACAAATTAAGGAAGGAATTTGATAAAGGTGCCTTTTAATTATTATTCAAATGAAAAGAATTCGAATTTCCACATCTGGATCCTTTTTAAACTTCAAAATAATTAGCTTGATTTTCAAATTGAACCTGACTTTGAATATTGGATAATGTTTTATGGCAATTTGAATGCATAAGGAGCCAAAACAACTCTCATGGCCTTTTTTCTTTTAATCCTTACGAATGTCCAATTTTCCAATGAGGCCTTTATTAATTGGTGTCAAATAGAATTTTAGGAAGGGTCTGATCTATTGAATGTGCTTGATTTCAAAATTGAGGTTGCATTCAAATTTAATCAGAAAAGGAGAAGAAAATATGCATGATTTGAAAATTGGATCTAATTTGAAAATAAATTATTATTCATCACTTTATCGTGACGGTAACTTTGGGAAGGGCTCAATTTCACAATGAGACTTAATTTTGAAATTGATCAAGTTTCAATTTTCTATTCAAGAAACTTTTATCTTGGGATGGTCTCAATCTGTGGATTGGGCCTAATTTTGAAATTGATCCATATTTTATTTTTTCCATGCATAAGAGGGTCCTTCAGATCAAGCTTGATTCAGAAATAAGCTTTGAACGTTGAAAATAATGAATCATGAGAAAAAAGAAGACAAAAAGAAACTCGATTCCATGATTGGGAACTTCTACCAAATGGGTGAAAAATAAAGCTTTAAAGATAAAAGGGAGACCTTGATTTGAAAATTAGGACTTAAGAAAATAAATAAATAAACAAAATAGGTTGATCTTTATTCCAGTTCCAATTTGATGATTGGTTCAAAATTTGAAAGGATTAAAACCAAAAAGGAAAAAGGGGTTGATTTGAAAATCAAGGCAATGAAAGGTACACTTTTCCAAAGGAAACTTGAAACAAAGAAGATGAATGGAAAATCAAAATTCCACCAAACAAGTCCATAATAGTCCAAAATCTAAAGTGTATTGAATGGAGGCCAAGACATGATTCTCTACTAGGTATTGCTTGATTATGAGAATGAAGTCCAGACATTCGTATGTTTTCATTTCCCACAATCATCATGAAATCAACATGTAGTGGGTCCTAGTAAATCTTACCCAATGAGGGCTTCAACAATCCTACTTGCATACCAACCAATGAGACTTATCTATTCTGCCAAGATGATGAAATGATGAGGTTTGTTTATTTAAAGATCACATCAATGATCTAGGATGAATTTTTCATCACACGACCTAATATATTTAGGATATAAATATTTTCTCCCGGTGCAGATATGTTATCCCTCAAATGTCACTCCAGTGCTATTGAGCATCCATAGCTCCTGTAGAGTCACCATGGAATCAAATACCTTGCATCAATACTAGTGAGCATCAATATCTTTGATGGAGATAGGTACATGACCCCTTTATTAATCACACTTCCTTTCCCAATCCTTACCTCTATTTTGATATATGATTTAGCAATTGATGGACATGGAAAATTAATATCTTTTACAAGATTGATAAGGGATGACTACTACTTATTGGGATTTATTTGATGTTTTACTACATCTAGTTGTTAAATTAATTCCCTTTTTTCTTTTTGACCCATATATTTCAACTCTTCACCCTTCACGTGATCATATGTTTGAATGTGTAGATGGATTTATTAACACATCAGACGCACTTTCCAACTAGAATTCAAGAACAACGATTGTTTTGTCCCCGAAATATTATGGTCCAACCACTTACACATCATTTCAACACTTTCTAGATCTATATTCAAGATGGTCTTTCCTTCCGGCTCACAACCCAATAAAGGAATGTAGAATTATCCATGCTTTCCCTCTATGTGATACTGCATTGTGAGATGAAGGATCAAAAGCTTAGATTGGCTATCAAAATTTGTAGTAAGTCACTTCAATTTAACACTTTGCAATTATGTTTATGCTGAACATTTTCAAGGAAAACACCTACCATTATTGGTGTTAATTCCCTTAATTAGATTGTTGGATTAATTTTCAACCATTTCTTTGAAAGTGATGAAAATGTTGAAAATTTCACTTTTAAGGATAATAAAATAAGCCCATGTGTGCAGTGTAATCATCAATGAATGTGAGAATGTCTCATACACTTGAATAAGATGGAATGGGATATGGTCTAGTTATGTGACTATGAACCAATTCTAATGTGATTTTGCTTGCCATGATTGGTTGAATGGAAACAGATCTTTTTGATGTTTACTTAGTACACAACCATCACACACACAACGTTATTTTTAGAGATAAGAGGTAGGTCACACAACCTTTGGTTCTTTAAGAGTTATGTAAATAGCAGTAGTTCAAATGATGAAACCACTCATACCAAAGTTTTCTTAAGTCATTAGCGTGGGAAATAAACATGGTGTTTGGTGATGAGGGTTCAACATTGTTAAGCTTTTGCAACCTTGAAGAACCATTGATTCAACCATCAAGAAGCAATTACAAGAGTCATATGCTTGAGATCACTAATTACAACATCATGTGGCAAAAAATCATTGTCATCACATGAATGAACGATTTATTAAATTGAAATCAAATTTTCCAACAAAGGAGCATAGAAGACATTGTTGATTCGAGCATTATCTATATCTATAGTTCGACAATAACATAAAGTTACTGACTTAATGAGAACCGCGACCTCAAAACAAGAACTCTCACCTCAAAACGAGAACTATGGTGCAAAAAACCCACATTTTTGTGTCAAAAACACCAAAATGAACACATGTTTCAAAAAATAGTGCTACCGGTAGCACCCCTTTTTTGTAGGGTGGTTAAAATTGTGACTTGCTTGAAATCATTGCCTTGACAACCAATACTGTTAAAATTGCATTGCAAAAAATTGACCTTCAAATCAAAAAGTGTTTCTACCGGTAGCACCCTTCCTATTTTTGCAGTTAAAAATGCTACAAAATTGAAACAGTAGCCCCAATCACTGATACTATCACGAACAAAGAACTTCAACTTAGTTTGTAAATAAAAAAGTGGTATTTTATTTATTAATCAATTTTAATTTATTTCTTTAATTTACATAAAAAAATAAATTGAAAAAAGAAACTCCATCCATATACATGTTTTTTTTTCTTTAAAGTAAAAAAAAAACATATTTTTCTATTTAATGTTTTTTGAAAGAAAAAAAAAAACACATTTTTCCATAATTTTTTTTTTTATGAAACCCCCTTTTTAAAATGAAAATTTGTCTTATTTAATGAAAATACACATTATTTAAATGAAAAAAAAAACTTTTTTAAATGAAAAAAAATATTT
>ML779898.1:339279-352351 GCA_009831015.1 Picea engelmannii | reverse complement strand
TTTTAAACATTTAAAAAAAAAACAAAGTAGTCTTCTGATTTCTTAAAAAAAGTGTTTTTTTCATTTAAAAACTGTGTATTTTCATTAAATAAGACAAATTTTCATTTAAAAAAATGGGATTTTAATAAATAAAAAAATGGGATTTTAATAGAAAAAAAATGTTTTTTTTTTCTTTAAATTTTTTTTAAATAGAAAATGTGTTTTTTTGGCTTTAAAGAAAAAAATAAAGATGTATGTGAAACATCGTTTTTCAATTTGTTTTTTAAATGTAAATTTAAAAAAAAATAAAAAATTGATTGATAAATAAAATATCACTTTTTGTTTTACAAGTTAATTTTAAGTTATTTGTTCATGACAGTACGAGTGATCAGAGCTATTGTTTCAATTGAGTCACAATTTTAAATCAAAAAATAAGAATTGTGCTACCGGTAGCATCACTTTTTGATTTGAGGGTCTATTTTATGCAAAACAATTTTAACAGTATTCATTGTCAAGGCAATGACTTCAAGCAAGTCTCAATTTTAACCACCCTACAAACAAATGATGCTACCAGTAGCACCATTTTTTGAAATGGAGGTAAAAAATGCGACCTATAAAAAACGAAAACTCTAGAAAGTTCTCGTTAAGTTGGTAACTACTCCTAAAATATCTAGGGGGAACTAAAACTTATAAAAAATTATTAAATTTTGAAATCATTAATACTATAAAATAAATTCATATTTTTTCCATATGGTAAGAGGTTCCCGAGTCTAAAATCCACTCATTATTAGGATAATAAGTCAAAGTAGAAGGATGAGGATTAGAAGGAGAAGAAGAGGCAAAAGAGTCTAACTAAATCTTGAATTTATTTATGGTCACTTCCAACTCTTACATTTTCTTCCTACAATGTGTATACATATGTCCGTCTTTGATGAAAAATGAACAAGTCCTAGATAGATTCTTCTCCTTGCATTTGGTTATCTTATTAAAATTTCGAGGAGGAGTCACCGATGGAAACTCGGTAGACTTGGATTATTTGGATCCTTTGGATTGCTTATTGAATAGATTGTTACCCTTGTTGTCATGAACAAACAAAGATTTACATTTTGAACTTGTATCAAATGCATGCATGTGGAAGAGCTTGTCCTTCTGTCGTATTAATTATTCACAAAAGAGTTCAAAAGAAGGTGTGGTATAATTGTCACCTAATACATATCTAGTATAATAAAAATTACAAACAAAAAATATGAAAATGAGCTTTTAACTCATAATGTGTAGTGAGGATCACTTGATCATTATGCTTAGTGATTCCGCAAACACTAAGTTGAAGCCTCTACAAATTGAACTTGGAAATGTAGTCTTTGATTTTTAGAAATTTGTACAATCAAGTGAAATGAGCTAGTTTTTAAATTGATCAATACAAATTAAGTTGGGTTTTCGAAATAGCTACTCAAATTTTAAGCATGCTTTTCAAGTGTATCAAGGTTTTGAATATGAAATTTCAAGCTCTCAAATAGAAACATTCCAATGAGGCCTCTTACTTTATCATTATGATTTAACCATTTTGCAAACTTATCATTATCCAGTGGTTCAAGATCTATCCCAATTGTTATTTGATAAAGACCTTTAGTTTGAATATGACTTCCATATAGGCCTTCCAGGAATAGTAATTGGTCATTGCCAAATGAATCTCATAAGATTTAGTAGCCATTTTGCAAATCAATAAGAAGAGTGAGGTGAAATAAAGTAAACCACTACGTAGAACTTTAAAAATAGCTTACTTTATAAAATTACTAGTGAAAACTAAGTTTGTAAGATGAAGTTATGCTCTCAAGAAGTATAAACACTAGGGATTATTCTTACTTTTATATAATAATAAAAAAGTGCAACTTCAACAACTTCAAACAATATGATTCCCCCGAGATCAGATGCCACATGAACAAGAGGTTGTTAATGCGATTGACATCATGGATGAATTCCCTGTCCCATCAAGCATATGGCTTCCATGTGTAAGAGATAATGTTCAATATAGGCCTGATCCACTTGAAGAGATGGGGGAAAATGGCAAGTACATGTGGGATGAGATCTAGCCGAATCATGACTAAGAGTGAATTTCAAATGTTTGTACTCTCAATATCCTTGCCATGATGTTGGCACAGGGGCAGATCCATGGTTTGACGCTACAACAGTGCACCAACAAAACCCTAACTGCCAATCCTTTCGGAAACACCTGCTAAGCAGATGAAGTCTCACCTGAGGTAGAGATAGGGGTGGTTGCAAGACTCAGATGTCTGCAACCTTAGTTGGGACACATACATGTGATTCTAACACTTAACAGAGTACTTAGAAGTTAATATTCATCAATATTCAGTCTTATTATAATTCGTAGATAGCACAAAACATCACAACATTTACTTAGATCTAAGATATTTCAACACTTAGTAACGATAAAACAGATCAGATCCTGTAGATTAGCACTAAGCATATTCATACATATCAAAGAAAACATTCATTCATAGCTCATAAGCACAAAGCATAAATATATCTATCTAAACATATTAAATCACTTAGCAAAGGAAGAGACAAGCACATCAAGTCGAGGCACAAATCACAAAACAGATTTACCATGGTTCACCCCCACCCTGGGGCTACATCCACAAAGTCTTCTTATTTATTAATGTCTTCAATCGGTTACAACACAAAGCCTCCAAACCCTACTGCGCACAGGACTAAAGATCCGCGAAGCTCGCTAGATCCTTCTTCCTTGTCTTACAGCACAAAGCCTTCTGCAGTCTCTCACAGGGACTTGCACTCAGCTGTGCAAGTCTTACACAAAATGCAAAAAGACTTACAATACTTGATCACACAGATCCAACTCTTAGCACTTTAGCCAACTTGCACTAAGCAATCACCAAGTGCACTAAGCAAAAACTTCTACTACTTCTTACATTGCCTATCTATTTGTACATTACAAAAGTGGGCCTAAGCATGGGTGAACCCACAGACCGACATCCCTTCCCCATTACATTAACCCAAAACCCTAAAAGGACCCAAAAAGGGGTGTAGCTTCCACAATTTCCTCTTTGCATTGCGCTACATCTTTGAAAAGCTGTCGAAGTTCCAAAAATTGTCAAATATGACCAAGTGTTCCTCAAAACTTGGTCAAGGGCCAACAGGCCCCCAACACTCACCTGTGACTCATCCCGAGTCACTCAGGTCTGGGTAACTCTACCTCAAAGGTCTTGAGCTGCTTTGACTTGTCTTTGTGCTACTACTTCTTTCTCAACAAACTCCTGAACAACCTCCTCTCTGATAGGTCCTTCCAGTTGTTGCTCGACTGTAGCAACTACTTGTTCAAGTAGTGTTCCTTGGCCTTCAATTTCTTCAAACAATAGGTAGGCGCCTCCTGACTTGGCTGGAGTTTCTGGGTGACTTCCATCACTCTGTTCTGCGTGGTAAGAATGAGTTATTGGGTAGTGCATTGTTCCTGGGATCTCTTCATGCTCTTGATGGGTGACAGGAGCTTGAGTTGTGCCTATACTGTATCGGCTTGCTGCTTTGCTTCCTGGAGTTGGGACTCTAGTTTCTTCAACTCTGGGTCTTCAGATAGTTTTTCATATATCTACGCGCTTCAGCTACTTAGCTGTTTACATTCTGCAACAAGTGTTTTAATCCTCTCAACTGCATTCTGAGCATTCAATTCTTGTTGGTCGCGCACTTCTTGCGGAGTCTGTGGTATGGTCTGAAGCTCTAATTCCACGACCCTTTGTTGAAGTTGTTGAATAACTTCAGCTAGCTTCGTCACTTGGTGCTCTATGGGCTCTTTGACCTTCTGCTCTAAGTCGGTCATAGAGTGAAATGCTATGTTTACTACTTCTTCAATTATTATCTGCTTTGCAAGCAACTGCTCTTTCTCTTTTTGGATCTTCGCCCTGTCTTCTTCAAATTTTGCTTAGAGAGAATTCTTCTCTTGTTGCATGGCTTGGCATTGTAAAGTAAGTTCCTCCTGGGCTTTCTTTAGGGCCTGGGTGGCCTGCACTTTTTCTTCCTGAGCATGTCAAAGTCGTACTTCGACTGTATCAACAATCTTGTAGAGATGAATTGATTCATCTCCCACTTCTGTTGTTCCTTCTGGCATAGGTTCAGTAGAGGTTGCTCAGCTAGAATGAAGTGCTTGCTATACTCCCTGGAGTGCGATCTCAATATGGCTATACATTTTTTCCTGCTTTGCCTCCTGCTTCTCTATGATTTCTTTTGAAGCATCACTGACCGCTGCAACAATGAAGTCAAAATAATCCAACGTGAGGGAAGTTCACATCTTGGTTACATGGGTTCTTGGTTTATTTCTAGAGGAAGATTTCAGAGGTGAGACCTTCCTTTTCTTCGATGAGTCTTCTTCATCCCGAGGCGGTGGTACTTCGACTCTCTGGGTTTCTGTACCTTCTTTGTCATCACCTGCTTCATCTGGTGTAATGGAAGTCATCCTTACAGATAGGTTGTCAACATCCTGGACTTATTCAGTCTTCTTCGTCGACTTTTCTTTCTTTGTCTTACTGGGCCCAGGTGTATCCTGCGCAGATCTGGGGCTGTCGATGTTGGAAATTTCTGTGGGGTTTGTTGGAACAAGGAGGTCCACCGACCATTATTTGGTGATCTCTTCCAAGTCTTCTTCTGTCAGCTTATAATAGGACTGAAGTTGTTCCTGGTGCTCATCAGCGCATGGGGTTAGGTATATAAAGTGACGGTATGCGCTGAAATTTATTAGAGGTCAGAATCTCTATAAAGTGTTTGGGGTTATGCATGGTTCGCTCCTTATGGATTCTTTCAATTGGTTATAGTACATGTGGAAAATGACATTTGATTTCCATTGCTTTCTCATGTTGTTCGAGTACCATAATGTACTGAAATTCGCGGCTAATGGCTCAAAGGGGTCCAGGTCCAGGAAGGCTTCACCTTCCGGTAGATCCCATGCAACAAAAGCGATCAGTATCAGGATCCAACTAAAATGGAACTCATGCCCCTGATCCTGGGCTTCTCTGTAGTCAATCTCCAGTTGATTCACCAGGTACTTCGCCCAGTTCATCTGTAGTCCCTTGACGCACTTTCCTACAAGGTCAACTACAAAGCTAGATACTTGTGTTGGTCGATTCTTGCATACCAACTTCCCTGCGATCAGTTGGCATGCGAGGTGCACTGTGTCACTTTCAATGGAACCTACCTTGTATCCTCGTGCACCTTTCTGAACATCGCCATAGGCTTCTTTGATATTCTGCACAAGAGCGTGGTCTGCGGTCTTTATAGGATAGTACTCATGGGGATCAGGGCCCTGCATGCTAAGCCTGGTGATCTTATTGATCAACGCTGTATCAACAGTTATGCGATGATCTGACCACAGGTATCCTCTGTGGTAACTTTCTAGTAGTAGTTTTACACAAGCATTCACCTCCTGGTGTCTGCTGAAGTGCGATACTTTCATAACGTTGAGAAAAGTATACTACGTGAGGTTCATCGTCCATTGTTGAGGGATGAGCTTCAAATTCTTGCTCTTAGTTCTCGTCATGGACTTATACGGGGTGAGCATTTTGTAAGCTTTATGGTCCCCCAGGTTGAAGTTGCAAAACTTCAACGTTGTAACCTTGTATTGATCTACGTGGTAGGTGCACATTCCTTTCGGTAGGTATGCAGTGACTAGGGTGTATTCAAAGTCTTTAGGGACACTACCCTTATTAATCTCACCACTCAAAGGGGGTATGTAAGCTGGTAGGATGGATGGCACTAACTTCACGTTGGCTATGTCGTCTTTATGCTTAGTTCTTCTTTCTACGTTGGCTCGATATGTTCCTACTCGAGCAGTCGATGGGGAGGCTTGCACTCCTCCCATCGATGATGCTTGTATTCCGATGGACATTCTTCTTTTCGACATGGTTCTCTCAGTCATTAACTCAAGAAGGAGCTCTGTGACGGATTCCTCAAGTTCGGTGAGCTCGTCGAACATACGTACTCGGGAAATATAATCAGGGTCACGATGATATCAAAATGTTGCACTAGGATGAGCAATCTACTTGCAATGATCACTGCAGAGAATCACTAGTTCTACAGGCTTCGATTTCTCAGTTGGAAAAAGTGTTCTTCAGACACGACGCGATGAGCTAAATAGGAAATTTGTCAATGGTCTACTTGCAATGGGTATGAATCTTTCATGAACGTTGATCCATTCATTATGGTGTGGTCCAACGGTATGGTAGTGATCTTTTAATGTTTTTCTACCCGTTCAGGGTGGAAATCGAATGGGTATATCGGTCCAACGAATATATTTCTTCGCCACAATGAAGTTCCATATGTCGTTATTCTAGTATCCTGATGAAGCTCAATTCCTGTGATTTTTCCTTCTGCGAAGTTTCTTGTGGAATCTTCTGTAACTTTTCGATCTTGGCTCTCTTCTTACTTAGCTTCCTATCCTTATTCCCGGTGATCTTCATCTTGGTCATCCTTTTCTCATTCTGATCCTTATCCTCTCTTGACATAGTCACTTCATGATGCTGAGATTCTTTCTTCAGATCCAAGGGTAATACACCTTCATCATATGGATCAAGCATTTCGGTCTTCTGTGGTTCCTCTGATGCTCTTATATCTTCGACATCCAAGTTCTTGGTGTTTAATAGCTTATATCTGTTCTCTTGTTCTTCCATCAAGTAGGCGATCTTTCTAGTCATAAATTCCATGAGTTCTTGCTTCTTTTGTTCTAGGGCTTCCTTTTCTTCTTTTCTTTGGATTTGGTCTTTTTCAATCCAGATCTTGCCTAGAAAAGCTGGAAATGGGGCATAGTCCTCAATAAATTTAATAACTTTGAATTATTCCTCCGTCGAAGCTCCATGGGTACTCATAGCTATCCGGGTAATCCTGCCACATAGGGTTATCATTTTTCCTTTAAACAATCCTATTTTTCCTAGTGAACCATAGCAGGCCTTCCTAGGGTTTCCCAAGTACTTTCTTTCATAATGTTCATCTGTGTTTCCTCATCTAGATCACAGTCAATGTCGAAATCTCCTATTCTTACTTCGATTTTCTCCTTTTCTTTTAAGATTTCTGACAAACTAGCATCTTTATGTTCATCCAGGGTTTCTTTAATTTTCAGCAACATAATCTCTGACTCTTTTTGGGGTTCTTCTATAATATTAGTCTCTTGATCTCCTTCAGGGTTTGCTTGCTCCCTATTCAACTTTTCAAGTCTATCAATCATTCTAGGGCAGTCCAGTACTTCATGGTCCATAGCCTTACAATATAGGCAACTAGGGTTTCTCCCAGGGCATTCCTTAGCAATATGTCCTGGTCTTCTGCAACTGTAACAAAGAGTTAATCCTCTCTTTCTCTTCAATGATCCCCAAATTTTCTTATACTACACGCTAGGATCATAATGGCGAACCTGCAAAAATTTCTTTCTAGGATCCTGCCTCCATTGGTTAGTCCAAAAATTCTTTCTATGCATAGGTATAACATATCTATCATTATTCTTATCAGATCTATTCATATCAAACGTTCTTTCATATAATAATGCCCTAGTTTTCAAGCTAGGAACAAATCTATCAAGCATACCTAAATCCATACTTTAGAAACAAAAATGTTCACCTCTTTTACTTCTACAGGGCACAAAGCTTCCAGATCTAAGAACTTTTAACTATTCTTACCTTTATCAGATCACAAAGCTTACACATCTTACTTCTTTTCTTCAGTATCAACGTATTTTCTTGTAGATCTAACTTCTTTCCTTCATATCTGTCCTTCCTTCTTCAACACGGATATTTTTAGATCAAGTGGATCACTGCGTACTAGGGCATAGATCCATGCACAGAGATTTTAGAATTTCAGGACGAATCTTTACACAAAGATTCTTCTTCTCAGTTCCCAACAATCATGGTTTCAGGTCCCGGCAACAGACCATTTGTTAGCACTGGGCCAGACCCAGGGTTCGACGCTACAACAACACACCAACAAAACCCTAACTATCATCCCTTTTGACAACACCTGCAAAGTAGATGAAGCCTCACCCGAGGTAGAGGCACGGGTGGTTGCAGGACTCACATGTTTGCAACCTTAGCTGGGACACAGACCTATGATTCTAACACTCAATAGAGTACTTAGTAGTTAATATTCATCAATATTCAGTCTTATTATACTTTGCAGATAACACATAGCATCACAACATTTACTTAGATCTAAGATATTTCAACACTTAGTAACGGTAAAATAGATAAGATTTTGTAGATTAGAACTAAACATATTCATACATATCAGAGCTAACATTCATTCATAGCTCATAAGAACAAAGCATAAATATATCTATCTAAACATATCAAAGAACTTAGCAAAGGAAGAGACAAGCACATCAAGTTGACGCATAGAGCACAACACACAGATTTATCATGGTTCACCTCCACCCTGGGGCTACGTCCACAAAGTCTTCTTTTTTATTAATTTCTTCAATCGATTACAACACAAAACCTCCAAACCCTACTGCGCACAAGAAAGAGGATCTGCGCAACTCGCTAGATCCTTCTTCCTTTCCTTACAGCACAAAGCCTTCTGCAGTCTCTCACAGGGACTTGCACTTAGCTCTGCAAGTCTTACAAAAAATGCACAAAGCCTTACAATACTTGATCACACAGATCCAACTCTTAGCACTTTAGCCAACTTGCACTAAGAAATCACCAAGTGTACTAAGAAACAACTTCTACTACTTCGTACATTGCCTATGTATTTATACATTACAAAAGTGGGCCTAAGCATGGGTGAACCCACAAACCGACATCCCTTCCCCATTACATTAACCCAAAACCCTAAAAGGACCCAAAAAGGGGTCTAGCTTCCATGATTTCCGCTTCGCGTTGCACTCCATCTTTGACAAGTTGTCGAAGCCCCAAAAATGATCAAATATGACTAAGTGTTCCTCAAAACTTGGTCAAGGGCTAACACATGACGATAGTTGCAACACACCCATGATTAAACCTATTAGGTTATGCCACACTTAAACTCTTGCGGAACTTAATACATTGTAGCATACCCAGCCTTCCAGGCCGGCCATGCCAACCTCATAAAAACAAAAATACCATGTGTATATGTATAAAACTTTAAAACAAAAAAATGCATTCTGCCTATATACAGATTCATGTGGAAATAGCAGTAAGCCTATACATACAACATACACAGGAAATACTCATAAATATAAATACATGTATAAATACAAAACATACAAATGAACACATAATCGATACTTATCTTTTTATAGAATACCACCAACTATGTGCAGACCTTCCACGATCCTCCCAGCCTTAGACCACATTGTTGATCAGTCTCAGCATTGGGTCACCCTCGAGTTGGGACTAAACTCTACCTGGGTAAATGGATTCTTAGGATAGGCTAAGACAAATCAGACAACATGAAGGATATCATTTCTAGGAGCCAAATCAAACTAACAACCTACAACCTCTCATTCCCCACATGCCTGTCCCACCCCAGAAAGTGTGCCCCTGCTCTGCTCAACAGTCCTTTGTCTGCCCCACTTCCCTTCCAGGGCTTCAACAACAGGCCAAACAAGAATTTTGAGAGCTCTATAGCTGGAGTTGGGCTCCCTTAGGAAATCAATTTTCCAGCAAAATCTCTCACTTGGAGAGAGTTTCTCACAGTCCTTAAAAACTGGCCTCTTTAGTCCCACGGGCTTGAAAACCTGCTTCTTCAATCCATCTCTCTATTCAAAGAGATACAGGTTCAGGTGAAGGCAACAAAAGAAAATGGGTATGGAATAGATGATGGTAGCAACAAGAAAAAATTGTGGAAGAGTATTGTCTCGATTTCGATATAGTACTAGCCCACGTACAATACATGTATGCTATCCATGACAGGGATGTATTGCATACACCTTCTCGGTTGCAGAGTTCAAACGATAGAGGTCTCAACGTAAAACAATGGTAGACTAGTGAATCGTGAAAAATTTCAAGGAGATTGGGAAAATGGTCAATCCCGTAAATGTTGGGTGAGTGCCCTCGTGAATGGGGAAAGATGGAAAAACAAACTAATTTCCCCACATATATTTTCATGCGCCCTGATTGACACATGGCCCTCCAGGAATTAGTTCCTCTCCACTTGTTGATCATTCCACTTCCCATAGGAACTTAGGATAATATGAGATTCATCCCTTCTTATTTTGGAATAATATTATAATATTCCCTTGGAGATAATCCCTCTAGCTTAGCCCCCTTTCTAGGCTCTTAGCCCCTCTCTTTCCCTTCCTAGTGGATTTTAGTTCACCATACTCTTTTATCATGGTCGGTCTACACAGAGTGATGTATTATATTAATGATATGAGTGTTTAAATATGAAAAATTAGGCTCATTGGCCTTTAGCATCTAGGCTCTCCAACCTAATCATCACATAAGCCTCCAAGATTATAATCACTTGGTTCACCAGCCTATAAAACATATTTACAATTCAACTTGGGCTCAGTCTTGGGGTATTACAATCCCCTCCCCTTATTTTTTCACTGTACTCAGTGAAATACATATATACATTTATCATCAAAATTTTCAAAAACCTTCAAAAATATGCGGGTATTCTTCCTGCATAGCATCTTTGTTCTCCCAAGTTGCATCCTCAAGACCGTACCAGGTCCATTGGACCTTTACTATATCTATGACTTGATTCCATAGATGTTTGATCTTCTAGTCTAGTATGCACACCATATGCACTTGAAAAGTACCTTCTTGCTCCACTTGAATCACATTCCAATCAATAACATGATTAGCATCAAGTACATACATTTTGAGAAATGATACATGGAATACAATATGAATAGACATTTTTGAAGGTAATGCAATCATATATTCTACAGGGCTCCTCTCTAGAATTTCAAATGACCGACAATAACAAGCTGCCAATTTTGAACAATTTACCAACTTCAGGGAACTTATGTTGGCCTTTACTTTCAAGAATACATGATCACCCACTTTAAATTCCATGTGAGTTCTTCACTTATTAGCATAGCTTTCTCCCTTTCTTGAGCAACCTTTAAATTCTGCCTTATTTTTTACATCTTCTCTTCCATTTCCCTTAGCAACTCTGGCCTAACCACTACTCTATCTATTGAATTGTCCTAGCTTACTGGTGTGTTTCACTTTCTTCCATACAATGCCTCAAATGGGTTGATCATTAGAGATGCTTGATACCCATTGTTGTAAGAAAACTCTACCAAGTGTAGATAATCTTCCCATTTTGATGGTTTATCCATCACATACATCCTCAACATATTCCCAATCACTTGACACTAGTACATATGACCAAATTTGTGACGGTTTTCCATTGATATTTCCACACTTATCCGTCGCAATTTCCACGAAAGCCGAGATTTTTTTTCATCGAAATAATTTCGTCACTATATCCACGATCCAGGTGTGCGTGGAAACATCAACGAAATTATCTCTTCACATGTCACCATCTACAATATCGATTAACCCTATGCATTGTCGTAATTACGACGGACTATCATTGCAATAACAACAAAGAAATGTGGCAATTACGATGAAAGTTTGTCGCAATTGCGACGCAAAGTTATGCCAAGCCAATAACTTACGACATAGCTGCTGAATGTGCGATGAAAGTCCGTCGCAACTTGTGACGAAAATCCATGGTAATATCGATGAGTGCAATATCTCAAAACCAAATTTACGATGCACATGTTGTATATGTGACGAATATTCGTGGAAAATTGTGATGAAGTTTCATCACTATAGCGACAGTTGTGGTAAAATAGTAAAATTTTTCCGATGGACTTGCGTCGAATGGCCTAAAGGCTAGGCTCGTGTTGTACGACCCCAACATTTTTTTTTGTCAAGACTCTCTTGGGTTGTGATTTACTTGGTCCAATTTTCATAAACGAGGTAACAAAGTGTTGGTCAATTAGACATGGAAACCCCTAGGCCCCTGCACTTTATGTGATGTTAACATAAGAACTCTTTTGGTGATGTTAACATGTAGGAATTTGCCTCTTTTGGTCAATTAGACATGGAAACCCCTAGGCACCTGCACTTTATGTGATGTTAACATAAGAAATCAGTTATTTCCTGCATAGTAGAATGGCATGTGACGTTATTAAATCAATCCATTTACTTGATAGAAAGGTGGGGCAACGAGTCAATGTGCACTTTTGTAATGATCATTTCCTCGCCTCAATAGAAGAGGAGGTGTCCTTTTTAATACATTGGATTGTCTTCAAATTTTCTATGAAGATTTAGGGTCCAATTTGTCGATGGCCAAAACACTATGTATGGATGATTCAAAGACAAAACCTCAAGTATTAATGAGAAGATGAGTTCCATCCTATTGTACAAAACTCCAATTATAAGGAGAGGGGTGAGGAGTGATGGAAAATGCGATTATTTTGGTTGCAATTGTTAAGGATTATAGTGGCAAGTTGGTCTTTGATCTAACAATTATGAGTAAAAAGGAGACTTAGAGAGGGGAATAAATTTCATTTGTCATTATGAGTAATGAGGGATATTTTTCAATAGAGTTTGTAATAGGGACTAATTTTTGTTGGGGAGAAGTGTCCAAATATTTGTGTACCCTAGGATCATCAAGGCATTTCTCATCTATGTACAAGGATTTGGATGTGAATTATTATTATAAGAATAAGCATTTTGTAGTAGTGTCCTTTGGAGCCTTATAATACTTGCACTAACATGTGGGATGAGAGGGGTCTAGATTATTGGGATTAGCTTCATGCATTGTTTAATAGGAACTAGTATTTGGACTAGGGATAGCAATAAGGTTAGTATTATGGAAATGAATCAAGTGAAGTATATTTTCTAATTTATTTTCCACAATGAGGATATGGATACAGAGTTTGTATATGGGGGTTCTCTAAAATAGGTATACTTTATAAAAAAACTACAAGTAAACCGAAATTATATTTAAAATATCTACAAGTAAACCAAAACACCACATGGAACTTGGCATATGTATCAATATCTACATATTCATGAGGATTGTGAACTTTTACTAGTATAAAGCCTACTTTTAAAAACATGTCAAAACCCTTACCTTT
>ML779898.1:297271-325651 GCA_009831015.1 Picea engelmannii | reverse complement strand
GAGATAAAGGTAGAACATACTGTAACAAAAAAAAAAAAATTATTATTTGTTTCCAAAAAATGCGTACCAATAAGAAAATATATTATAACCTACTAATTACCTTAATGAATGTATGCCAGTCATGTGTTTTAACCCCGCCAAAACCACCTTTTCTAGTTAAGATATTTTGTATGTTCAACGAAAACCCCGTCGGAAACCTAATTTTGCAAATGACCTCTTTTACAATATTGCTTTTTTGCTCCGTCAATAACCAAGGAAGACTAGTATTTTATTCACGACCATCGCCATTAGAATTAATAATAACACTTTGCAAGGTGTGATTAGCTTCTCGGATGTCACAACAAATCTTTCCAATTCTCTCTTTGTCATTCCTTCCATCTAATATTCGCCATAACAATTCTGTTATGTTCTTCCCGATACGCATTGTATCAAACAATGAACTATTTGTAGGTGCTCGTAGTATGGAAATCTACTAAATTGCATCGGGTAACTTTTCATTCCTCGTGGAATCCCATTCGTGCCTTAACGACATTCATGAAACATCAACAAATTGAAATTAACACTAATTAATGGGACAAAATGAAATTAATACTAATGAAATTAACCAAAGATTTATATAATAGGTCATACATAAATAACTTGCGTACCTTGACGATTTCTAATATATTCCAACTTCCATAGGTGAGGTGTCATTCTTCATGGTTTTTTTCGATTTTCTTCTTTACCATTGAACTTTGCTTTGTCTGTAGTTCGATAACTATGGTTCTTAGGTAGAAAGTGCCTATAATCATCAAACAATTCCTTTGCTAAACTCCTTGAACGATGAGATTTGATCCTAGGACCACAAACTGGGCATGCAAATTTACCCTTTGTTTGAAGACCTACAAGATATATGAATAAATGTAGTGTCAAATTAGAGTTACAATTAAAAATAATGCATGATTTTTTCAAAAAAGATATATAATATTAAATTACAAAAACAATGTAACAATATACCACAAAAATGTGTTAACCCGGGAGCATCATGAATTGTCCATGATTGTATTCCATGGAATTGAAATTGTCTTTTCCCTATTGGTCTAGAGATGTCATACATAGTGACGCCAACCCATAACTTCAACAACTCATCGATGAGAGGCTCAATATATACATTCATATCTTTAACCTGGTACCTACCAGATTGGTTCAACCTAATGCATGATTAATTATACTTATCTAGATGTCTCGATATATAAAAGAAATAATTACCATGCATGAAACAAACAAATGAAATATTTTGTCATGCTTTAAAGAAAATAAAAGATAATTAAATACCTGGAACAATCATTGCCAACATTGTGTGCTCTCTCTTGATCAACATCCAAGGAGGAAGGTTATTTTTTATAACAAAAACAGGCCACACTGAGTATGCAGAACGAAGCTCTCCAAATGGATTGACACCATCAGCTACCAATGAAAGTCTAACATTACAAGGTTCTTTAAAAATTGGCCCCTTTTCTTCGATGTAGTTCAATACAAAACCATCTACAGGCATTCGAAGAACATCCTCTCGACTTCTATTCTTTGCATGGAAATCCATAAACTGTGCTATACTTTTGCACCTGAACAACCACTGAAAACGTGGAATTATCGGAATATAATGAAGAACTTTGTGAGACACCTTATTTGACGATTTATTGGTTCAATATCTACTTATTTGACATTGTGGGCATTCATTTTCTAATGCATATTGTCCATAATATATGATACGATCATGAGGACATGCATCAATAGCTTGATAGTCCATTCAAATTTCTTTCATAATCACGAATATTTCTCGATATGTGCGTGGAAACATATTTGACGTCGGTAATAGAACATCACCTAACAATCTACAAAATTCTAAACAATAAGTCAATGTAAACAATATTGATCATCAATATATCATTCAATATACTAATTTACAAATTAGAAAACAATAGAAATATAGGAATAAATTGAACCTTTTAAGTATTTGTGAACACGCAAGCATAAATAATTAACAAATTAAATACCTTAGTATCTATGTGAGACATGTGTTTGATAAACCATTCAAAACCTTCAGGTTCACCAACAAAAATATAGCAGATAAAAGATTTATTGTCGAGCCTTCATAAAGAGGTTGACATGACTTCTCGAGTAGAGAATCAACATCATGACTATCATCCTAGTTGTCCTCATCCATTACAACAAACGTGTCTTGGATCAATATATGTATCTCATCTTCCTAATTTGAATCACTAATGTTATCTCCATCCATATCATCATTAATAACTTGATCAACAACTTCAATATTCTGATCTCGAAGTTCATCTCCATGTAAAGTGGTATTTTTGCTAGTACTTGACAAATAAATCTCTGGAGGTCGACACTTTGGGGGCATCGTCTATATATTTAAAAAAAACATAGAAAAGTTAGTGTGTATAGAAAATATAAAAATCCCGATAAGAAATATTACTAAAATTTATGACATACTGATTATTACAGAGAATACACTAAATATTGAATCCTCTTACCAAGGGACGATATTCATAACCCCCTTCGGCGTGCCCCTTCTCCCTACAATTTTTTTGGGTTGTTGTTATTAAAAGTCTTCTGTTTTGCAAGCCTCTGCAATCATAGCAAGGGCAATAACATTTTCCATCGCCCCTCACCTCTAATGCCGCTCTTAACTGAGAAAGCTTCCTGTCATTTTCATTCATTGTGACAAATCCTTGTCCTAACAAGTAATTGTCTTACCTACACCATACCAAACATTAAGTTGTCAATTTTTTATATTTTGGCTACTCCTTTCGATCATGATATGTTTATTTACAGTGACCTACATCTTTATAATAAGGTGATCATATGTGTAGAGGATCAACATCACGACGACATAGATAGCATCTTTATAATAAGGTCATATGTGTACAAATGTTTTCTTTATATAATAACGACATATACACCTAACATAAGTTTAGGGTTAGTGTTTATGTATCTTATTAGTCCCTACTAAAGAAGGGAATATAGCAATCAATTACTATCATTTCACCGATTAAGGTTGAGTTTCAAAAGCAATTCCATATATTTATCAATGAAAAGAGAGAGAGATTATAGCTACAATTGAAGGGAAAAGGGTATGTGGATTCCATAAACCTAGAATATTATGGAATCCACATACCCTTTTCCATAGAATATACTAACTATATACAAAAACAAAAGACATGAAATATGGTATAACTACACATATTATATAAATATATTATCAAGGAAAAAATAGGCTAAATGCAATTTGGACATTTGAAAAAAAAATTACAAGTTAAATGAGTACATCAATAAAAAATAACATACTAACCTTGCAAGTTCAAAATCTGAGCTATGTAGATCGAGAATTGGATTTGTTCAACCGGTGGGTGATGGAAAAATAAATAGCTCAAACATAAGCCAAGAACAGTGTCACAACTATAGAAATTGTGTCACAAAGTCTCTTAAAGTCACGTATATATAGATAAAATAGTCAACTAGCCGTTAACACCGACCAATGAGATAGACAAAATTTTCGTTGCTATTGCCACGAAAGTTTGTCTCTATAGCGATGAAAATCCCGACTAGGTTAAATTAAGATTTTTGTCGATATTGCGATGAACTTTCGTGGCAATAGCGACAAAAATCTCGCCCTGTTTAAAAAAAATATGAAACTAATGGAAGCATGAAAAATGTTCGTGGAATAATCCGCCCATATGTAGTAGTGTGATTCACCTTTTTTGTTTTCCCATCATATTCTGGATGATAAGTTGTGATAAAATTCAAATTTGTTCCAAATCCTTTAAATAATCCTTTCCAGAAATTTGATATAAATTTTGGATCTTTGTCAGACACAATTATCTTGGGTATACCATGCAATCTAGAAATTTCCCTCATATAAATATCAACAACATTACTTTCTTTGTGAGTGAGCTTCACTAGAATGAAATAGGCAGCTTTGGTAAGTTTATCCACCACCATCATGATAACATCATGTTGCTTGCTTGTTCTAGGCAATTTGGTGATAAAATACATTGTTACTACTTCCCATTTCCACTCAAGAATGGGTAATGGCTGCAGCAACCCAGTTGGGTGTCTATGCTCATCCTTGACCTTTTGACACTCCAACCATTTGGTAATGTACTCAACAATTTCTTTCTTCATGTATGGCCAATAATATTGGCTCTTGACAACTGCAATTGTTTTATGATACCCTAGGTGTCCAACATAAGGTACGCTATGCATTTATCTCAATATCATATTTTTCAATTCTTGGGAGTTTGGTATATAAATTCTTCTTCTGTACTTGATAATTTCATCACTTCCCAGCTTATAGCCCTCAATTTTCTGCTGCAAATTACCTTGCTATAATTTTTCCACTAATTCCATGTAATGAAAATATGATTTTGCATCCTTCAAGATTATGCCCTTCAAATCTGATTGGTACATGTTGATGGTTGTAGAATGAAACTCATGAAATATTCTGTTGAGTGCATCAACCACCTTGTTCTCTTTCCCTTTTATTTGCTTTATATCAAAGTCGTATTCACTAAGAAACTCCAACCACCTGCTCTTCCTGGCATTTAGAGTTGGCTGATCAAATAAATATTTCAGAACATTATGGTCTGTCCTTAGCTAGAAATTTTTCCCCATTAGGTAGTGTCTCCACTTCTTTAAGGCATGCACTATGTCTACCAACTCCAAATCATGAGTGGAATAATGCCTTTCATGCTCCTTCAATTTCCTTGATTCATAACATACACCATACCCATTCTAACTGAGGACTCCACCAAGTCCTTCTTTGCATGCATTTGTGCATACAATGAAATATTCATTTGGATCAACAATCCTTAGAATTGAAGCACTAGTTAATAGTTTATTCAAGTGTTGGAAACTCTTTTCACACACCAATGTCCATTAGAACTTCACTCCCTTCTTTTTCAAGGAAGTGATCGGGTGTGCAATCTTTGAGAATCCTACAATAAATATTTTGTAGTAGCTTGCAAAGCCCATGACTGATCTAAATTCTGTCACAGTCTTAGATGATGAACATCCTCTAATGACCTCAATATTTTCATGGTCCACTGTTATCTCTACCTCAAATATGATATTCCCCAAATAATGAATTTCGTTCTGACAAAATGAGCACTTGTTCAATTTGGAATACAACTGATGCTCCCTTAATACTTGTAATACCATCTTCAACTGCTGCTCATGCTCTTCTTCTGACTTGGAATATAGAAGAATGTCATCCAAAAAGACAATGACAAACTTATCTAAGTATTTTCTAAAAATACCCTTCATTAAACACATGAAGACAACTGGTGCATTTAATAATCCAAATGGAACCACTATGAACTAATAATGGCCATACCTTGTTTGGAAAGAAGTCTTGTTGATGTCTTCATATTTAATTGTTACCTAATGATAACCGGACCTGAGATCAATCTTGGAGAATATTTTTTCATTCTTCAATTGATAAAAGAGGTAATCGATCCTTGGAAAAGGATACTTATTCTTTATCGTTACTTTGTTCAATTGCCCGAAGTTAATACAAAATCTCAATGTTCCATCTTTCTTTTTCAAAAATAAAACTGGGGCACCCCAAGGTGACACAATTGGACATATATACCCCTTCTTCAGAATCTCTTCAAGTTGCATTTGCAACTCCTTTAATTTTGGTGTACTCATCCTGTAAGGAGCCTTGGATACTGGAGCTACTCCACGCATCCCATTTATGGAGAAATGATTATCTCTTTTAGGGGGTAAACCTGGTATTTCTTTAAATACATCCTCAAACTCTTTTAGGACTTCATAATATTCAATATTTGACACCTTATCCTTAGGTTTTTCTTCGATATGATCTGAAAATATTTGACAACCCTTTCTGTAACACTTCTTCAACTACAATGTTGATATTTCTCTAACAGTTACTGCCCTGGGAATTCCCTGGATTGTCCTTAGGTTCCCTTCCTCATCCCAACAAGTAAATACTTTAATATAATTGTTGGACATATTGTCATTGATTTCAACGACCCATGTCATTATGATGTGATGATGAGTTGTTATGAACAACATATAGAGGAATCTACCTAAAGCTGAGGAGAGGCAACATATTAGATTTCACGAGATCAACGCAATGCAAAAACACCATCGAGATGAAATTCCCAATAGTTCAATGATATCGATCAGTTAGAATCCAAGTATAAAACCAAAAAGATTAGAAGGGAAAGCGCATTGCAGTGATGATGAATGTTTATGAACAACATGTAGAGGAATATACCAAATTGTAGAAACACAATCATGATTGAAATCCCCACAGTAAAACTACAAAAGAATCGAGGGAGAATCTTGTCCACTGATGTAGATTTTGGGACAAACAAAGACCTTCGGATATGGGAGTTACAGAGGAGGACCTTCGGATCAACATTCGATTAAGTCCTGGCCGTCAGATCTCAGTAAGGGAAGATCAATGGTGGGGAACCATTGCAGGATGCAAGGATTGGAGTTAGTGATCGCACAATTTTCAGTTTTGAAATAGACACCGACCATCGATTTTTACCTGCAAATAGATATATGGTTGGCATTGGTTCAACTACCCTAGAACCCCAGAGTCATGAATAGTCGAATACCCGAAGAGCGGAGCTCCTTTGTGCCTAAGCCCATGGTCATAGATCCTAGACTTATGAAAATATATCAAAGAATAAAGTGTTAATACACACTCTGGTGGAATTATTTTGGTGGTTATATTGACCTTCCAATCAAAATAAAATGGAAGGATAAGATAAGTAAGCCCAAAGGCTCAAGATCCCAAATAGACAAAATACGGACAGTCATTGGATTGTATTAATATTTTACGTCAAAGAAGGATCATTAGATAAATTCAAGTTACTCGATGTTTATTGAGGGAATATCACTTTGGAAGAAATGAAAATTGGGAATGAATAACCTAAAGTCCTAAAGGCCAAAATGAATCTAGACCATTAATCTAGAACTAATCAAAGTCCTTGGATCAAGGATTCATAAGATCCCAAATAGCCTAATTCCTGACGACCATTGGATCATGTTAAGCCTTTCGGGTAAAAAATGGATCGTTAGATGAAGTCAAGTACTCGAGGTTTAATTAGGGAATCTCACTTCGGGAGAATTGAGAATTGGGAATGAATAACCCAAATTCCCGAAGGTCAAAATGAATCTAGACCATTATTCTAGAACTCATCACAGTCGTTGGATCAAGGATTCACGAGATCCCTAATAGTTGAAATCTCGACAACAATTGGATTGTGTTAAGCCTTCTGTGTTAAATATGGATCGTTAGATGAATTCAAGTTGCTCGAGGTTTATTTGAGGAATCTCACTTCAGGAGAATTGAGAATTGGGCACGAATAACTCAAAGTCCCGAAGGTTGAAACGAATCCATACCATTGATCTAGAACTGATCACATTCGTTGGATCAAGGAATCGAATTAACCTATGACCGTTCGATCTGTTTGGATGACATGTGCCATGTTAGGAGATCTAAGTTAGCAAGGACATGTGGCACAATCAGATGGTGAAAAGTGTCCAAGTCCAGTTGACATTTTAGGTACACGTAAGTCACAAGTCTAAGTGACACATGGAAGCCACTCGGCAAGTGCCAAGTTAGTAGTGACATCAACAAGTTACGTCACTCCAGGATTTTGTCCTTCGAAGGAAACCAACAACTACACGAAGCCCTGAAGTCTGAATTCAATGTTAACCATTGATCTAAGATCCTCCAGATTCTCACGTGACTTTTAGATCAAAATATGATGTAATCAATCTCATGTTGACCACTTTAGCGCTAACCAACTCCGATGGAAATTGGAACAACAATTACCTAGACCTCCAAACCCCTGAAGTCCTGAACTAAATAATGGCCATCCATATCAAGGTTTTATTAATTCATAGCCATTGGATTAAGCAGTGGAAGGATAATGTAAGGATCAAAGCTAAACCATTGATTTGGTTCGAGGAATCATGCTAACCATTAGATCAATCCTTGTGAGAGGTAACTACTTTGGGGAGTTGAAACTCCAGAAGAATGGATGAGAGAGAAATCACCCGAAGGCCGAAGTACCATATCACTAGGTTCCATCCATCGGTCATGGGTTACAAACACATAGGCTATGAGGCGTTGGGTACATCACTTAATTAATAAGCCCGTGGTTTTGCACATATGGTCACATGTAAATGGTTTGAAGGAAGCGCCTATGCAGGATTCGATTTCTTCAATATTTGCAGAGACATGGAATCGAGTAAAAAGAAATAAATCCATACATGTGATCGATTTATGAAAAGCAATCGCACTGAAATAAAATCCTTCACAATAATGTTTGAATAATAATAGAGATTATTGTTAATTTAAAATGAAGAGGATCTATGGTCCAAACAAAGTGACACAATGCTTCATAGCTCATGCTAATTGGAAGAGTATATGATGCAGGAGCATCTACGACGTCATGACGTGAGCCACGCGAGCCAACGTGGAGGAAAGAGAAGAATAGCTGGACAACACCAGCGCATACCTTTTTGAATCACGATGAAGATTGTTGCGCCGTCGTTTGGATGAGCGCATTCATATGAAGTGCACTTGTATTGTAATGTAGATAAGAAGACATTAAATAGTTTTAATGTTGGTAGATAGGGTTAGCTGTAGATTAGATAGTTTCATTTTCCAGGAGGGAAAACGAATATAGGCACCCTCCTTGTACATTGTATTAAGGATCCTGATTATTATTCAGATTAGCCTAGAAGAGCAGGAAGAGAGCGACTCAGAGAACTGGAGAAGAATCCCCATGTATAGATATTGAATTAATAGTAAAGCTTTGATTCAGATTCCATGGATGTGATTATTCTCTGTGTGTTGTCGATATCATGTTGTTGCATATTTGCTTCTTGCTTTGCCTATTGTCTATATGATGCATATGTGATTGCATGGCAGGTTCGAAATGTGAGGGAATGAGTCCCAATTGTTTCTCTGTCTAAGCCAGGAGATTCCTGCATAGAGTGCAGTGGAATTCCTCCGCATAGAGTGCGTCGAGGAGGTTGGACAGATTAACTCTCATTCTCATTTGCCCAGAAGTTGTATGGGTGTATTCAGACCATGCAGGTGAGTGCAGGTTGAATTGAAGACTCAGAGGCAAGCCTGGGAGGAGGAGAACAGGGAATCCCTGATTCCATTCCATGGACATGTTTATTTTCTGCCTACTGTTGGCATTGTGCCTTTGCATCTTAGCTTCCTGTTACTTACTTCTTTCATATTCTGCTTACTTTATTCTATGGAAGAACTAAGTACAGAGGGGCCGGAGTAGGAAGCTGGTAAAAGTTCAGGAGGGATAGTACCTTTGCTTCGCTCACACAGGACGAAGGTGGTGAAGCGAAGAACTCTTCAAGAGGGAGAGAATCAACGACTTGAAGTCTTGAGAAAGATTTAACCTTCAAGTGCAAGAAGAACCCGGTTGAAATCGCGTATCGGCACATCGGGGTTGGCAAGTGCGAGAACTGCATGCACGTCGATATCGCTGATAGCGATTTTCGGTTCCGTGGAAGCGCCGACTTTCGGAGGGACACGTGGCACGTACTCTCGGGACGTCGGGTCTCGGAAGTTGAAAGGTAAGCAACTGGTCTCGTAAGTTGCGAACTCGTGAGGGGGCGAAATAACGATACTCGGGTATCGGCAACTCGAGCCTCGGAAGTCGGAGTGGTAACACTTCGGACTCGCGGGAAGCAAAGTGCGAGAAAGAGAGACCGAGAATCTCGGCATCTCGGTGCATCAGGTATCGGGAGCTGGGGTCCCAAGTAGCTGAAAGCATGCGAGGCGAGGTCCCGATCCCCGAAGTAAAGAAGAAGAGAACTGAGAGGAGTGAACCGTGGGGTTAGAGAATCTGATAGGGAGAAGGAGAACCATTGAGTTCTTCGGGCCCGTGGAAGTGAAGGTCCTGGTAGTGTGATCGCCCGTCGAGGGGAGGTTGTGTCAGGGTGGTATCAGAGCCAGAAGTCTTGTCTATATATTTCAGGCAGGAGGAGAGAAAGAGGAGAGGAAAGCACTATGATACTCACGACTTGGGTCAGGTGGTATCAGAGCGGGAGTGTCTTTGTTTTCTGAAGCAGAGACAGAAGAAACATAATGCCGCCCAGAAGAGAAAGGCAGCCACCTGATCGTGAGGATAGGGATGCCCGAAGAAGGGGTAGGCCAGCAGGTGATGCTGAAATAGAACGAGAAATGGGAGATCTCTGAGCCAGACTCGAAGAAATGGAGACCACCCAGAGACGTGGTGCTGGTGCAGCAGAGTTCAGTGATCCCGAGATTGAAGAGGAGGCTGGACATGCCGAGGAAGAAGTCACAGCAGAAGATGCCTCGACAGAGAGGTTGATCAGAGCCATTTCGAGGATGAGCTCGAAGATGAAGATGGACATCCCCGTCTATGAAGGGAGCTTGAACGCAAAAGAGTTGCTGGATTGGATCCGAGCACTCGACACCTACTTCGATTACGAAGACATCGAAGAGGACAAGAAGGTAAGGCATGCCGTCACGAAGTTGAAGGGACATGCAGCCTTATGGTGGGACGAGCTGCAGGCAGACATACGTTCCAAAGGCAAACAGAAGATCAAAAGCTGGGATCGGATGATCGCCAAGATGAAGGTGAAGTTCATTCCGAGAGACTATCAGATCACTCTGTTCAGGCGGATGCAGAACCTGAGACAGAAGCTGATGACGGTGAGAGAATACACCGAAGAATTCTATAGGCTCAACATCAGAGCTGGTCATCGGGAGAGTGATGACAAAAAGGTGGCAAGATACCTAAATGGACTGAGGTATGATATTCAGGATGAACTGAGCATGGTTACTATCTGAACGGTGGAGGATGCGTACCAGATGGCTTTGAAAGCTGAAGAGAAGCTGGGCCGCAAGCAGGGACAGTGAGGGCGAGGCCGAAGACAACCCAGAGGCAAGACAGTTGCCCAGGAGAAAACTCAGAAGCCCAGGGAGGATTGGAAGAGACCTCAAGGAAAAGCTGAAAGAGGTGGAACCTCACAGCAGAGGCAAAATGATGAGCTGAGGAGGCAGCAAGATGGTCAACAAGGAGGATATGCTGACGTGAACACATTTCCTCGTACCCGAGGGCGAGGTAGAGGTCAAGGAGGACTTATCATGTGCTTTACATGTGGTAAAGACGGACACAAAGCCGTTGACTGTCCAGAGAGGAAGATGGACGGAGGAAAGGCTCACATCACTGAGGCGTAGAGGCGTGATGCTGAGAGCGAGGATGCAAACAGCTGTAGGTCGCTTGGGACACACAAAATTCTTTTGACACCTGAAAAAGAGGTGGACAGCTCAACGCAAAGGAGCAGACTGTTTAGGACAGCTTGCAGAACCAAGGATAGAAACTGCAAAGTCATAGTTGACAGCGGGAGCACTGACAATCTCGTTTCAACCGAGATGGTGGAGAAGTTGGAGCTGACGACAACTAAGCACCCGAGTCCATATAAAGTCTCGTGGTTACAGAAAGGACACCAGGTAAGTGTCACTAAACAATGCTTAGTTAAGTTTAAAATTGGGAACTATCACGATGAGATTCTGTGTGATGTCATTCCCATGGACGTATGTCACATATTGTTGGGAAGACCATGGCAATATGATCGAAATGTTGTTCATGACGAGAGGATGAACACCTACACTTTGGAGAAGGATGGGAAAACCCATAAAATGTTGCCGATAAAAGATAAGGAAGTAAAGCCGAAGGTTAGCAGTGCCATACTCCTCATGAGTGTGAAGGAGCTTCTCACAGAGCTGGAGAAGAATGAGGACCCACAATTCTTTGTTGTCAGGAAGCCGAGAATTGTCCTGACAAACACAAGAGTGGACGACTTGCCAGAGGAGATTCAACAACTGCTGGGAAAGTTTGCTGATATCATCGTGGACGAACTACCTTGTTCGTTTCCACCTGTGAGGAGTGTGAGTCATCACATTGACCTCATACCCGGAGCAAGTCTTCCAAATAAGGCAGCGTACAGGTTGACACCTCAGGAGAACGAGGAAGTGAAAAGGCAAGTACAGGATCTGCAGGACAAGGGACTAGTGAGAGAGAGTCTAATTCCATGTGTTGTTCCGACAGTACTGAGTCCGAAGAAGGATGGAGGCTGGAGAATGTGTACAGACTCCAGAGCGATAAATAAGATCACCATCAGGTACAGGTTTCCGTTGCCGAGAATGGACGACTTGATGGATTGCCTGAGTGGGGAAAATTATTTTTCAATAATAGATCTCAAGAGAGGATACCATCAGATCCAGATGAGAGAGGGAGATGAGTGGAAGACAACATTCAAAACAAACGAGGGTTTGTACGAATGGCTGGTCATGCCGTTTGGGTTGACAAACGCACCAAGCACATTTATGAGGATGATGAATGAAGTCTTGCGGGAATTCATTGGCAAATTTGTGGTGGTGTACCTGGACGACATATTGATTTTCAGCAAGACAAAGGCTAAACACTTGAGGCATTTGGCCATTGTGATGAGGAGGCTACAGCAGGAGAAGCTGCTGATAAACTTGAAGAAGTGTTCCTTCATGCAGACATAACTCATATATCTGGGTTTTGTAATATCGGCAAATGAATTGAAGATGGATCCTGAGAAGGTTGAGGTAATCAGGAATTGGCCATCGCCAAGGAATTTTTTTGAGGTAAGAAGCTTTCACGGTTTGGCAAGCTTCTACAGAAAATTCATTCGGAATTTTAGTGGAATCAGTGCCGCAATGATGGACACTGTGAAGAAGCGGCATAAGGTTTTCCAGTGGACAACAGAGGCTGAAAGGAGCTTCAATTTGTTGAAGCGGAAGATTACCGAGCAACCAATTCTAGTGTTGCCAGATTTTCAGAAAACCTTCCAAGTGAAGTGTGATGCCAGTGGGTATGTTGTTGGAGGAGTTTTAAGTCAAGATGATAGACCTGTTGCATATTACAGTGAGAAGCTGGATGATGCAAAACTGAAGTACTCCACATATGATAAAGAGTTCTATGCCATTATCCAGGCATTGAAAAAGTGGAGGCATTATCTCGTACCCAAGGAGTTTGTGTTGTACAGTGACAATCACGCATTGCAGTTCGTGAGTCAGCAGGACAAGCTGAATCAGAAGCATGCAAAGTGGGTAGAGTACATGTAGAATTTTACATTCATGATCAAGCACATTTCGGGGACTGCGAACAAGGTAGCTGATGCCTTGAGCAGGAAATGCTTGTTACTGCAGGAATTCAGGGTCAAAACCTTGGGTTTTGAAAACTTGAAGGATATGTATGCAAGAGATGTTGATTTCGGTGAAGCATACGAGGCAGCCGAAAATCCGGTGCTCAGGAATAGGAGCCCGTGGCTGGAGTATCTAATCCAGGATGTATTGTTGTTCAAAGGCAATCAATTGTGCATTCTGAATTGCTCTATGAGAGAGAATTTGGTAAAGGAGAAGCACAGCGGGGGCTTAGCAGGCCACTTTGGACATGATAAGACATTCGCCAAGCTGAGCGAATCGTACTATTGGCCTGGCATGCGTGCAGATCTGAAGAAATTTGTTGACCGATGCAAAATTTGTCAAGACGCGAAGGGCAGAAAACAAAACACAGGGTTATATCAGCCATTGCCCATACCTGAAAGGCCATGGGAAGCCATTAGCATGGACTTTGTGTTGGGTTTGCCGAGAACACTGCGAGGAGTTGATTCCATCTTTGTTGTGGTGGATAGATTCTCGAAGATGGCACATTTCATTCTGTGTCATAAAACTAGCGATGCAACCCACATCACCAATTTATTTTTCAAAGAGATTGTCCGATTGCATGGATTTCCGAGAAGCATAGTCTTAGATCAGGATACCAAGTTCATAGGTCATTTATGGAGGATGCTATGGAAGAAGCTGGGGACTGACTTGGCATTCAGCTCAGCATACCATCCGCAGACAGATGGGCAGACCGAAGTAGTTAACAGAAGTTTGGGGGATCTGTTGAGAAGCCTGGTGACCGAGCATCACACCAGTTGGGATCAAATCCTACCACAGGCAGAATTTGCGTACAACGATTCGGTGAATCGAAGTATAGGTAAGATCCCATTTTAGATTTTGTATGGGACACAGCCGTGAGGAGTATCTGAGCTCAGGGAGTCATAACAGGCTGAGACTAGCAGCGCGAGGGCTGAAGAATTTGTTGAAGCAATGCAGGAACTTCACGCACAGGTGAAACAACGACTACAAGGGGCGAATCAGGAATATAAACGCAGAGCCGATCAGAGAAAAAGACAACTCCAATTTGAAGTAGGAGACATGGTTCTAGCACACCTGAGGAAAGAAAGGTTCCCTAGGGGAACATACAACAAGCTCAAGATGAAAAAAATCGAGCCATGCAAAATTCTGAGGAAATTTGGTGAAAATGCATACGAGCTTGAGTTGCCAGAGGGCATCGGGATATCTCCGATTTTCAACGTTTCGGATTTATACCCATACAGGGCCAAGGAAGCAGACACTGGAACTGAGGAACCAGTGATTCAGTGGCAAAAGCAATTGCCAGTTGCACAGAAGCTAGAGATGGAGTGCATACTGGATAAAAGAATCGGAAGGAAGACCAGGAGAAAGCAATATTTTGAGTACCTGGTGAAATGGAAAAATCACCAAGTGGAGGATGCCAGCTGGTAAACGGAAGTAGTGATTCAGAAGCATGGGAACACTGTGCAGGAGCTCATGGACAGGAGCCCATGAAATCTTTCGAGCCGAGGAGTATGATGCAGGAGAATCTACGACGTCATGACGCGAGCCACGCGAGCCAGCGTGGAGGAAAGAGAAGAATAGATGGACAGCACCAGCGCATACCTTTTTGAATCACGATGAAGATTGTTGCGCCGTCGTTTGGATGAGCGCATTCATATGAAGCGCACTTGTATTGTAATGTAGATAAGAAAACATTAAATAGTTTTAATGCTGGTAGATAGGGTTAGCTGTAGATTAGACAGTTTCATTTTCCAGGAGGGAAAACGAATATAGGCACCCTCCTTGTACATTGTATTAAGGATCCTGATTATTATTCAGATTAGCCTAGAAGAGCAGGAAGAGAGCGACTCAGAGAACTGGCGAAGAATCCCCATGTATAGATATTGAATTAATAGTAAAGCTTTGATTCAGATTCCATGGCTGTGATTATTCTCTGTGTGTTGTTGATATCATGCTGTTGCATATTTGCTTCTTGCTTTGCCTATTGTCTATATGCTGCATATGTGATTGCATGGCAGGTTCGAAATCTGAGGGAATGAGTCCCAATTGTTTCTCTGTCTAAGCCAGGAGATTCCTGCATAGAGTGCAGTGGAATTCCTCCGCATAGAGTGTGTCGAGGAGGTTGGACAGATTAACTCTCATTCTCATTTGCCCAGAAGTTGTATGGGTGTATTCAGACTGTGCAGGTGAGTGCAGGTTGAATTGAAGACTCAGAGGCAAGCCTGGGAGGAGGAGAATAGGGAAGCCCTGATTCCATTCCATGGACATGTTTATTTTCTGCCTGCTGTTGGCATTGTGCCTTTACATCTTAGCTTCCTGTTACTTACTTCTTTCATATGTTGCTTACGTGATTCTATGGAAGAACTGAGTACAGAGGGGCCGGAGTAGGAAGCTGGTAAAAGTTCAGGAGGGATAGTACCTTTGCTTCGCTCACACAGGACGAAGGTGGTGAAGCGGAGAACTCTTCAAGAGGGAGAGAATCGACGACTTGAATTCTTGAGAAAGATTTAACCTTCAAGTGCAAGAAGAACCTGGTTGAAATCGCGTATCGGCACATCGGGGTTGGCAAGTGAGAGAACTGCATGCACGTCGATATCGCTGATAGCGATTTCCGGTTCCGTGGAAGCGCTGACTTTCGGAGGGACACGTGGCATGTACTCTCAGGACGTCGGGTCTCGGAAGTTGAAAGGCAAGCAACTGGTCTCGTAAGTTGCGAACTCGCGAGGGGGCGAAATAGCGATACTCGGGTATCAATGACTCGAGCCTTGGAAGTCGGAGTGGTAACACTTCGGACTCGCGGGAAGAAAAGTACGAGAAAGCAAGACCAAGAATCTCGGCATCTCGGTGCATCGGGTATCGGGAGTTGGGGTCCCGAGTAGCTGAAAGAGCGCGAGGCGAGGTCCCGATCCCCGAAGTAAATACGAAGAGAACTGAGAGGAGTGAACCGTGGGGTTAGAGAATCTGATAGGGAGAAGGAGAACCGTTGAGTTCTTCGGGCCCGTGGAAGCGAAGGTCCTGGTAGCGTGACCGCCCGCCGAGGGGAGGTTGCGTCAGTATATAAATGAGAAAGAATGGTGAGAAGAAAGTGTTTCTATAGTCTAGATCAGAAGATAAAAACAACAACATAGTCCAAGAAGAAGAACTGAAGATTCTTATGAAGTGAGGGTGGAAGGGAGGAGCACAAAAGGATACATATCCTTTACTAAGTAAGTGTAATTTAAGGGAGTTGATGCTTCCTAGGGTTGGTTCCCTAAAATCTAGGGAGTTGGTGCTTCCTAGGGTTGGTTCCCTAAAACCAAGGGAGTGGGTTCTTCCCAACGTTGGTTCCCTAAAGAAAGGGATTTGTGTCTCCTAGAGTTGGTGCTTTAAAAAGGATTGGTGTCCTTCACTATTCTTCATAAAAATCCTTGTAATTCCTATTAATTATATTTATATAATTGATATTACAAACAAGTCCATTTTTGATCTATTGTGGTAATTAAAAAAATATAAAAGTAATTTCTAATTGTTGAAAAAGGGTAATACTGATTCAACCCCCGCCCCTCAGTATTCCAAAAATTGGTATCAGAGCAGGTGCTTTCAACACAATACAAACAACTGGAAGGTATATCTTGAAGATGGATCAACAAGAGGGAATGTATAACAACAAAGCACCATTGTTCAATGGAGGTGGCTATGCTCTATGGAAAATAAGAATGAAAAAATCCATGTTGGCTCTTGGTTTTGATATATGGAAATATGTTGTAGATGGTTACTCTACACCAACTACTCCACCCAAAGATGTTGTAGGAAATAAAATATGCAATGACAACTCAAGAGAAATTAATCCAATTCTAGGAGGGTTGAAAAATTCTATATGTGTGAATTTTATGCATTGTAAGTCAACCAAAGAAATCTGGGACAAATTTGAGGTTGTATATGAAGGAGATAGCAAAGTTAGGGAAGCCAAACTACAGACCTATAGAACTCAGTTTGAAAATATGAGAATGAAAGAAGAAGAGAACATTGTTGAATACTTTCATAGGGTAGATGAAGTGGTTAATTCAATCAGAGTAGCAGGATAAGAACTTACAGATAAACCTACTGTGAAAAATATACTAAGGTCATTACCTATGAGATATGATGCCAATATTTCTACAATTGAAGATAGGTTTGATCTTGACACACTCACAGTTTATCAACTTCATGTAATTTTTATAGCATATGAAATGAGAACAGGGAATGATAAACCAACAAAAGATGAAACAACCTTTAAAGCATCTAAAGAAAAGAAAAAACATGAACATATGTCTCATGAATATCACTCAGACATATCCTATGTAGAAGATGCCAACTTTATAAATAAACTCTAGAAAGGATATGGAAAATATAAAGGAAAATTACCCTTCAAATGTTTCAACTGTGGAAGAATTGGACACTTTGCTAACAAATGTCCCTATCCCAAGCTGGAGGAAAATGATGAAGAAGTTCACAACCAGAAAAAAAAATACAAGAATAAATTTTATAAGAAAAATAATAACTTTTTCTCTAAAGAATACATTAGTTCTTCAGACATGAGTGAAAATGAGAATTCATATCTTCTATTTATGGGAATGAATACTCCAAATAATGATGTATATGATGAATAAAATTATGAATTTGAAGGAGAAATGAATCTAAAAGCATAACTCATTAGTTCTCTAGAGGAACTAAGAGAGTATAAAAATAAGAACAAGCTACTTAGGGCACAACTTCAATAATTTGAAGAATCACATCAATCAAAAGAAATAAATGCATTAAGAACTATTAAATAATCAGAGCAAATCATCAGTGATTTAAAATCCCAGCTCTTGGAAGCTAATAAAATTGAAGAAATCTTTTTAAAACAACTTAGTGATAAAAAACAAGTATGTGAGAAACTAGAAGCTGAGATTAAGCTGCTAAAAAGTGAACTTGAGAAAGAAAAGAAGAGATCAAAATTTGGAAATAGTTCAAAGATCTTGGATGTAATTCTCAATAGTCATAGGTCACCAAACAACAAGAATGGTTTGGGATACACCGAAGACTCAACTTATACATCAAAAGGATTTGTTAAAATACCAGTCATTTACGCAGATTCTCTAAAGGGATTCTTAAGAAGAGAATATAATAAAAAAAAGATGATGCCATTAAAAAATGTTCCACATAAACATAAATAAAATTTCCCTACTAAAGTAAAAAATGATAGGAAGAATACAATCACTAGAAGGAACCCCCCTAATAAATATCTATTTATTGGATACTGTTACTCTTGCAATAATTTTGGTCATAAGGTAGTACACTACAAAGATTATGGACAATACAATAACATAAATATCCATAGATATAAGAACAATAGGTACAATACATAGAAAATAAACTACAACTCATTTTCTTCTTTGCAAAACTTCAATATTGAGTGTCAAAAATCCAAAAACTATGGTCATAAAACCAAAAAGTGCATATTACCAATGAAATCCTTAAAGATAGGAAACCCTAACAAATTGAATAAGAAGATATGTAAAAGAAAATATGAAGTACCAAGCAATAAAGATGATAAATATATTGCTCCTGAAATTGATGAAGCTAATAATAAGAGATTGGCGGGTAAAACTTCTATTAAGAAATATAATAATCAAAGCTATGCATATAAAGTAGATCAAGCTCATGACAAGAAAACTCCTAAATAAAAATATGATACAATTCTATAACTTGATAATGTCATACAAGTAGATTATCCATTACCCAACAAATGGAAAATAAAAAGGGAAATTTATCATAACAAGGATAACGAAGCTTCTAGTGCACAAAATAGTGATGACAATGATGAATATTCAATAGTAGAACAACTAGAAGAATTGAGTGATGATGATCTTAGAAGTTTTCCAATGCTATTTTAATGATCCAATGAAACTCCTAAAAAAAATTAGAAACAAAGAAGGGAAGGAGAAATTAGGGAAGACTTAAAAATTGTTCCTGTTGATACTCCTATGAGCATTGAGGCACAAAAAAATGAATAGACAACTATTATCATCAAAAGCGTAATGGTTTGATGGTATAACTCTATGTAGGTTCTTACATGGTTTGTTGCAGGTATTCATCTACCCAGGAACAATGCAGGTTATGTATTCTCTCAGGTAAAGTCATGTGATATGACCATGCATTGGTCCCTAAGTGGTTATAAGTGGAAAAACCCTAAATGGAAGTTAGAATGTTTTAAATAATGGTATACATGGCATCTTGTACAGATGACAAGGGGAGAGACCTTGTCAGGAAGAACTAATCTTTTAGAAACACATGGGGAGAACAGTCAGGGGAAGAGAGAGAAGATTGGCAGGGGGAGTCATTTAGTTATGGCAGGAAGAGCATGATTGTAGGGGGAGTTACCCGAGTACAGATTTTTATCAACAACATACACACAAACAAAGATTAATCATATGGGGAGAAACTATTTTTCATTGATTTCAAAGGGGTGGAGTAACTTCAGAGGAGAGAAGCATCATCACAGGGGGAGTTTATGTATGAATTTAGTGTGTTTCCCTCAATGAAAAAGGGGGAGATTGTTGGACATATTGTCATTGATGTGTTTTCATTGATGTCAACAACCGATGTCATTTTGATGTGATGATGAGTTTTTATGAACAACATGCATAGGAATATACCTAAATCTCAGGAGAGGCAACATATTAGATTTCATGATATCAACGCAATGCAAAAACACCATCGGGATCAAATTCCTAATAGTTCAATGATCTCGATTAGTTAGAATCCAAGTTCAAAAAAAAAAAGTTCAGAAGGGAAAGAACATTGCAGTGATGATGAGTTGTTATGAACAACTTGCATAGGAATATACCTAAAGCTCAGGAGAGGCAACATATTAGATTTCACGAGATCAACATAATGCAAAAACACCATCGGGATCAAATTCCTAATAGTTCAATGATCTCGATCAGTTAGACTCCAAGTTCAAAAACAAAAAGTTCAGAAGGGAAAGAACATTGCAGTGATGATGAGTTGTTATGAACAACATGCAGATGAATCTACCAAAAAGATCATAAGGGAAATAAAATTCCAGAAATGTGATCAGGATTGAAATCACCATAGTAAAACTACAAAAGAATTGAGGGAGAATCATGTCCACTGATGTATATTTCGGGACAAACCAAGACCGTCATATCTGGGAGTTACAGAGGAGGACCTTTGGATCAACATTCAATTAAGCCTAACCGTCAGATCTCAGTAAGGGTAGATCAACGATGGGGAACCATTGCGAGATGCAAGGGTTGGAGTTAATGATCATGTAAGTTTCAGTTCCGAAATAGACACCGACTGTCGATCATCCCCTTCCAATAGATCTATGGTTGGCATCAGTTCGACTACCCCGGAACCTCGGAGCCCCGGAGTCATGAATAGCCAAATACCTGAAGAGCGAAGATCCTTTGTGCCTAAGCCCACGGTCATAGCTCCTGGACTTATGTAAAGATATCAAAGTAGAAAGTGTTAATGCATACTTTGGAAGATTTATTTCGATAGTTATATTGACCGTCCGATCAAAATAAAATGGAAGGATAAGATAAGCAAGGCTAAATACTCGAGATCTCGAATAGCCCAAATCCCGATAATCGTTGGATCATATTAATATTTTCACGTCAAAGAAGGATCGTTAGATAAATTCAAGTTACTCGAGGTTTATTTGGGGAATCTCACTTCGAGACAATTGAAAATTGGGAACGAATAACCCAAAGTCCCGAAGGCCAAAATGAATCTAGACCATTGATATAGAACTAATGAAATCCATTGGATCAAGGATTCACGAGATCCTGAATAGTCAAATTCTCGATGACTGTTGGATCATGTTAATCCTTTCACGTAAAAAATCGATCGTTAGATGAATTCAAGTTACTCGAGGTTTAATCAGGGAATATCACTTCGAGAGAATTGAGAATTGGGAATGAATAACCTAAAGTCTCGAAGGATGAAATGAATCTAGACCATTTATCTAGAATTGATCACAACCGTTGGATCAAGGATTCACGAGATCCCTAATATATGAAATCTTAACAATCGTTGGATTGTGTTAAGCCTTTCTCATCAAATATGGATCATTAGATTAAGTTAAGTCTCTCTAGGTTTATTCTAGGAATCTCACTTCAGGAGAATTGAGAATTGGGAATGAATAAACCAAAGTCCCGAAGGCCAAAATGAATCTAAACCATTGATTTAGAACTGATCACAGTTGTTGGATCAAGGACTTAGATAAACCTATGACCGTTAGATCCAGAAGGAGGAAATGTTCCACGTCAGGAGATCCATGTCAGCAAGGACATGTGGTGCAATCAGATGGTGACAAGTGTCTAAGTCCAATTGGAATTTTAGTCACACGTAAGTCACAAATATAAGTGACACGTGGTAGCCACTCGACTAGTGTCAATTAAACAATGACATCAACAAGTTACGTCACTCCAGGAGTTTTTCCTTCAGGGGAAAACAACAACTACCCAAAGCCCCGAAGGCCAAAGTCAATGTTAACCATTGATCTAAGATCCTCAGGATTCTCACATGACCGTTAGATCAAAACATGAAGTAAGAACTCTCATGTTGACCGCTTCGACATTGTCCAACTCCAGTGGAAATTAGAACAACAATTACCTGGACCTTCGAACCCTTGAAGTCTCGAATTACATAATGGCCATCCATCTCAATGTTTGATTAAGTCATAGCCATTGGATTAAGTAGTGGAAGGATAGTGTAAGGATCAAATCTAAACCATTGATTTGGTTCCAGAAATCATGCTAACCATTAGATCAATCCTTGTGAGAGGTAATTACTTTGGGGAGTTGAAAGTTTGGAAGAGTGGATGAGAGAGAAATTGACCGAAGGCCGAAGTACTAGAGGACTAGGTTCCAGCCCCCCGTAATGGGTTACAAACACATAATCTATGAGGCGCTAGGTACATCACTTAACTAATAAGGCCGTGGTTTTGCGCATATGGTCACATGTAAATGGTTTGAAGGAAGCACCTTTGTAGGATTCGATTCCTGCAATATTTGCAGAGACATGGAATCAATTCAAAAGAAATTGATCCATACTTGCGATCAATTTATGAAAATCACTCTCACTGAATTAAAATCTTTCACAATAATGTTTGAATAATAATGGATATTATTGTTAATTTAAAATGAAGAGGTGCGATGGTCCAAACAAAGGGACACAATTCTTCATAGCTCACACCATTTGGAAGAGTATATAAACGAGAAATAATGGTGATAAGAAAGTGTCTTTGTAGTCCAGATCAGAAGACAAAAACAATAGAAAAATACAAGAAGAAGAACTGACGATTCTTATGAAGTGAGGGTCGAAGGGAGGAGCAAGGAAGGATTCATATCCTTTATTAAGTAAGTGAAATTTAAGGGATTTGGTGCTTCCTAGGGTTGGTGCCCTAAAAACAAGGGAGTTGGTGCTTCCTAGGGTTGGTGCCCTAAAACCAAGGGAGTTGGTGCTTTCTAGGTTTGGTTCCCTAAAGACAAGGGATTTTGTGCTTCCTAGGGTTGGTTCCCTGAAGAAGGGGATTTGTGTCTCCTAGAGTTGGTGATCTAAAAAGGAATGGTGTCCTTCGCTATTCTTCATAAAAATCCTTTCAATTCATATTAACTATATTTGTATAATTGATTTCACAAACAAGTCCATTGTTGATCTATTGTGGTAATTAACAAAATATAAAAGTATCTGCCAATTGTTAAAAAAGGGTAATATTGATTCACCCCCCTCTCTCAATATTCCAACAATAACAGTACATGATAGCATGGTGTTGGTCCAACCAATCCATACCAATTAGAAAGTCATATCAACCTAAAGGAAAGATGTTCAAATCTTCCTTGGTGCTTAGTCCATTCATGCACACTGGACATGACTTAACCATCTCAAAAACTTTTATTTTGGCTCCGGTAGCCAGCTGCACCAACCAAGATTTTCGATGCTTGCTTCTTGGAAAATGAAATATTTACACGATATTAGGATCTATATAGCTATGAATAGCTCCTGAATCAATTAAAATTAAAATAGTTTGGTTGTTGATCATACCTTCCACTTCAATAACGTGTGAATGAAACTCATATTTCTTATTTTCCAAGGCTGCATAGATCTTGGGTACATTCCTCCCCATGTCCTCCACTATTTCAGCTTGTTGTACATTGTGAACAACTCTCACTTTTTCAATTTTATGGGGACAATCTCTATACATATTATTTCCCTGAAAACCCCAACATTGAATCGGTGGAAACATTGGCCTTTTCCCACCTGTCTCATTCGTTCTGGGCTCTCTAGACACTGGTTGTCGCTGAGGACTATTTCTAAAGAATGGTGTCTCATTTCTCTTCTTCCTCTGTTCCATATTGAAATTCTTCTTGTCTTCCCAAGATTTTTGGAAAGTTGGATTTCCTATATGCTGATCATATAGTAACTTAGCTCGCCTTATGGTCTCCTCCAAAGTTTTGGGATCATCATATTGTATCTTGTCGCTAATGAAAGATGGAATCTCATGCAAATACCTCTGAATCTTAACTGTCTCATCCTTGATGAAGGAGACATACTTCAATAATTCCAAAGAGCTTCTTTCATATTCATTGATGGTCATACTTCCAAGCTTGAGTTTAAATAAATCTTTCATTTTCTTGTCATATTATCTCTTATTCAAGTATTTCGTTTCAAAATACTTCTTGAATTCCTTCCAAGTAACATTTTTATGTTTAATGTGATGCACCTGCACAAGATGATCCTACCACATGGATGCCTTTCCCTTGAGCTGATAGATAACAATTCTTCCTTCTACATGTGAAGAATAATTATGAAATTGAAAATACTTTCTCATGCCTAGCAGTCATGGCTCGACATCTTCATCCTTCTTATGTTCACCATCAAATCTATGAGGTTTGATTTTTTTTATTTCTCCTCGTAGTTCATCCACCCCATACCTCTTCTTATGATTCTCGACAAGGGATGAACTGGAGCTACTAGGTGCTCTCCTATTGGAATGCCTTGACGGGATATGGTGATCTCTGCTAACACTCCTTGATCTTCCTTTCTCATCAGGAGACCTATGACTTCCAAATTTATTTGATCCATTCTCCTTATCCAATTTGTTTTCAATTTTGTCCAAGCTCTGCATTAACTTCATGTTGAATTCCTCTTGTTGCTCCTTGGATTTCATAAACCTTTCATTATCAACTTTATGGCTTTGGACATGTTTCTACAAATTTTTAATGGTCCCTACCATATTCATGTATTCATCCTTTCCTTCTCCATGTCCATTGGAGTTTGTTCCTTCAATACCCATATGGACATCCATCCGTCTGTTCTCATATTCATGACTGAAATTTCCCTGTGTATCTTCCATTCCTCTTCACTATGTGTTGATACTAATCTGATCTAGTTGTTGTTAACTCTACAAAATGTGCAACCAAGAGAACTTTTTCAGGCTAATGGTTTCAACAATTTCATGAAAATATGAACCATTCTGGTTCAATAATATATATCAGACTTCTTTCTTCTTATTCTTTCAAGAAATGGGCTATTCAACTCAATTTTATGGGTGAACAATTATGTTCTATTTTCCAATATCTTTCCAATGACTGCTCCCTTGCTCAATTATGATTCTTGAGCATAAATTTATGGGTATATGAAAATTTTTCCTTCCTTCAAAAAACATTTCAGGCAGTATCTCTTTCTCCTTCAGCCCCCAATCTCATGTTACCATGAGCTGTGACCAAGCGTGATCTAAAAATGAAGAAGACTTGTATTCTTGAAAATATTTGCAAGTTAAATTTTATGTGTTAAAATGCAAATGGATCAACTTTTCAACACAAATTTAATAGGATTTACTCATTCAAGATGCATATAAACAGCAGCAAAAATAGTGAACAAAAAACACTGAACACAATAAATGATAAAGGAGTTCACCCCTCTCTTGGGATACATCTCCTGGTCCAGCTTCCAATGGATCATTTGTATTGTTTTATCAAAGTGCTCAAAAATTTGCTTTATAATTCTCAAAATTCCAAATAGATTGCTCCAATGGCGTCAGAACATCCAAAAACCCCTAGCTGGGCTTTTTCGGCAGCTCGTTTGGCCAAAAATTGAAGAAGATAGGGTTCCTAGAAGTCCCCCCTTCAAGCTTGTTGTCTCTGCATCTACAAAATGCACCCTTGTTGGCTCAACCTAGCCCACACGCATATTTAAGTGTAAAAACTTAGCACCAAATGCAACCATGTGAACCGTGCAAACTGTAGGACAGTTACGGGCGCACCTAGCCCCTAACCGTCAAGGGCAAGGTCGTATGACCCATGCGACTGTGCGCTAGTATAAACATAGGCTCCCATTCCACAAGCCAATGGTCAATGGAAGAATGGTGGGTCATTTGTGTAATGGTTGGAACCAAAACAAAACATAACCATGCACGCACCCGAATGGTATAACATTGGGTCATATGTAATACAATGTGCGACCAAGGGCTGGGGCTAAGCCCCAACCCGGTCGCGCCCAAAACTAAACACATATGAAAACATTTAAATATATTTTTCCATATATATTACAAGGAACAACCATTGGCGCACCGGTTGGTGGCTCTTGCCAAGTCTCTCCCCCCTGTCCAGAGGTCGTGGGGTTGACTCTGGCCAATGACATAATTTTAAACCAATAGATATATGACACATGACGACTATTGACTATGCCACATGTCGTCATCCCATTCGCTACAAACATGCCATGTCACATGCCAATTGTCCAAATAATTTCTTGCCATGTGTCGTACGACCTGCCACGTCAGCGTCCGTACGAACTGTACAATCAACACCCCATTTTTTTGCTTGTTTGTCATTTTGAACAGAACGCGATATATTTTACTTCCAACATCTGTTTGAACCCAAACGAGTTGCATTGGGTTCGTAATGACGAGGCCTACGCTCTCGTTCAATTTGAAGCAATTTCGAGAACTTTGAATTTTTGAGCAAAAATTGATCCCCTGGATCACACCTCCCCATTAGAAAGCTTTTGGACCTCCAAAAGACTATTTTCAGTCTATCTGAAGATGAGGGTATATCTCCCTCACCTTTCCAACCTCAATCCACTTGGATTTGCTTGGATTTGTACCTTTAACACCAACTCGAAGATACTCCACATTTCCTCGTTTTGAAGTTCACATTCTCCTGTCAAGGATGGTGTCTTCATGCAGTTCTGTAAGACATTCTAGGGAAAAATCATCTATGGAAGGAATCTGAACATGCTCTCCTTGATCATCAATCACAGGAGGCTCATACAATTTCAAATTCTCAACATTAACAACTGCATACATTTGCATATAAAGAGGCAAATCTAAATGAAAGGCATTGTTACCAATCTTGTTGATAATCTTGAAAGGACCATATCGAATTGGTTTCAATTTTTTATCTTCTCCTTTAAGCCTCTCCTTACTGATGTAAAGCCAAACTTCATCTCCAACTTGGAAACTGTGATCAACACGATGCTTGTCATGTCTCGTCTTGTACTTGGCTTGACTCTTTTCCAATTGCTCTTGCAACATTTGATGTATTGACTGAATTTGTTCAATGAAATTTTCTACCCTATCAATGTCATATTGACCATCAATAGAAATATCCTTCCCAAAGATAAAATCTAAAGGAGATTTGGGCAAATAGCCAAAACATGCTTCAAATGGCGACGTTTGAGTTGAAGAGTGATTAGCTCGATTGTAAGCATGTTGAATGTAGTGTAAATGTTCATCCCAAAGTTTAGGATGCTTGTTGCAATAAGCACGAAGAAGATGCACCACTGTTCGATTTACCACTTCTGTCTGACCATTTGTTTGCAGATGAAAATATGTGCTCTTTTTCAGTTTGGTGTCCATGAGTGCCCATAAACTCGACCAAAAACTTCCAACAAATCGAGAATCTCGATCATAAATAATGGATTTATGCAATCCAAAATGCACCCAAACATTTTGAAAGAACATTTGTGTCGTTTTCTCAGCTATAACCTTCTTCGTACAAGGCATCAAAATACACATTTTGCTAAATTGATCAACCACAACATAAAGATAATCATGATTTCATCTAGACATAGGTAGCTCTCCTACAAAGTGCATGGAAATACTTTTCCAAGGACGAGAAGGAACCGGAAGTGGAGTATAAAAACCCAACTTTTGATTGCTAGGTTTACTTGTGGCACATAACGAACATCCTCGAACATATCTTGAAACACTTTCAATCATTTTAGGCTAGTAGTAGTATCTTTGCAAATTAGCCACTGTCTTGCCTACACCAAAATGACCAGCAATAAGAGAAGAATGGTATTCTCTTATAATGTTGATTATGTCCCCCTGTGGAATACATAGCTTGCCAAGATGATACAAAATATTATCATGCACATGGTAATCCAATTCCTCAACATGGTTATAATGACGCAAAGTCTCATATACTTCTTTAAAATTAGTATCCAAAGCATTTTTCTCAACATAACTTTCATGCATGATAGGACTATGCTTAAGAATAACTGAAGCACTAATAATAGGCCTTCAAATCATATCAGCAACTTTGTTATAAATTCCCTTCTTATACCTGATGACCAAGTGGAACTATTGAATAAAACCCATGCATCTGAAGTGCCTAGCTTGTTGTAACTTTGTTTGTGATTGTAAATATTGCAGTGGTTGATGATCGGTGTGTACAATGGTTTCTTTCCCCAACAAATAACGTTTCCATTTTTTCACACTTTGTACCAATGCATACAACTCCTTATCATAAGTAGGATAGGTAATCATGACACCATTAAAAGTTTCAGAATGAAAACAAATGGGCTTACCATGCTGTAGAAAAAACTGCTCCTATTGCATAATTGCTTGCATCTGTTTGGATTTCAAAAGGTTGTCTTAAATTTGGAAGTGCAAGAACTGGTGCTGAACTGATATTCTCTTTCAAAGTATCAAAAGCCTTATGTTGCTTGCCTCCCCATTGAAAAACTTGCTTGACACTTGTCACTACATGTAATGGAGCTGCAATGGAAGAAAAGTTAGCAATAAACTTTCTCCAATATTGGGTTGCTCCCAAAAA
>ML779898.1:275300-295194 GCA_009831015.1 Picea engelmannii | reverse complement strand
CAACCCTTATGTGAAAAAGTTCAATTCTCTCTTTTTCTTGTCGAGTTACATTGAGATTATTGTTACTTGAAGAACTAGTACTTACAATAGAACCATTACCTTGATAACCCATGGTTGTGATCTTTGTTTCATCACCCGAATCATAACCTAAATCATGTTGTATGGTTGCAACAGTCTTTGACTTCCCTTTATTGCCAAAATTTTTGGGTCTTCTTTCAAGATGAAGTTTCCAACAATGGTCTTCATCATGGCCATCTTTTGAACAATGTTTGCATGTGAAATTTTCTCCCTCTTTCTTAACAACAACATTCTTTTTACCATTTCCCTTGAACTTCCTCTTTCCTTTGTCTCCATGAATGAAAGGATTTTTGTTACCCTCATGAGTTTCGTTCCTTCCTCTTGCTTCCAAATGAGTGGCTTGAACACAAACTTCATCTAGATTTGAAGGATTAAACATGAGTATAGTATGTCTCAAATAACTATGTAATGCTCCAATGTATTTGAGTAAAGTTTCTTGAGAAGACAAATCTACTCCCAAAACCAAATCTCTTCTCCTAAATTTTTGAGTAAAGCTTTGCACATTCTGTCCTTTAGCTTGTCTAAAATTTTTCCAATCCATAGTAGCCTTTTGCATATATGCCAATGGGTAAAATTGTCTTTTAATTGCAACAATAAAATCATTCCAAGAGGTTAAAATTTTACCATGTTTCTTCATATCCTCCCGAGTCTTGGATTCCCACCAAATTAGTGTTGCACTATCCAATCTTAAAGAAGCAAGCTGAATATTAGTTTCATCATCTTGAATTTTTTGTATCCTACAATACACCTCAATCTGACAAATCCAATTATCTAATTTCTCAGCATTAACTTCTCCATTGTACATTGGCAATTCAAATTTAATATCAAGCTTTAATGAAGGAATTTGTGAAGGAGTTTTACCATGTCCCTTTGGAGAATTCGGAAGAGGTCTTGAATTAGTAGTAGAAGAAGAAGAAGATGGAGGTGATGGTGGTGGAGAAACACCATTCCATCCATTTCCATTTGGAGTTTTATCACCACTATCTCCTTTGTGATTTGAAGGGTTGGAGCCTTCACCTTGCTACCTTGTATTCCTTTCCATCAAGATCTTCATCATCTCTCTCATTTCCATGACAGCCTTTCTGAGATATTCATCTTCTACAGGAACATGTTCATGACTCTCTTCATGAGACATACTTGGTGAATGCCTCCTTGAAACTTGCGGTGATGATATATGCTTCCTCCTTAAAGGATGAGAACTTAAATAAGGCCAAATTTCAAGGGAGGATGAAGTCTTTTGGTGATGTGTTCTAAGGTATGTTATTTACAGGTCATCTTACCATTTTCACCATATATTTTTTTATATAACTATTCATATGGTGACATTGATATGGTGTTGAGAATAAATATCTAGGCACCTGTGGTAAAAATTTCAGATCTTTATTTGCTATAATTTTGGAGATACACTCTGTGGAATATAGGGTTTTTGACTAGTCCTGAAGCTAGTCATAAACATGTGTTCCAGGTAAAATAGTAATAATTTATTCATATAGAACCCAAATTAAGTGAGACTAATTGCATTGGACAGAGTAAGGTCTTTAGTTTATTGTGTGTGAATTTCATAATTTGATGTTAAATATTGAGTGTGGGGAATTATGTACAAGATCGCTCTCCTGAATAAACCAGAATTGAATAAGGTCTACCATTTTCTCAATGACTTATTTTTGGGGAGGATTCAAGCAATGAAAAATGGAGGAGTTTCAAAGAATACATTGAGTTATATTATCTACAGGATCAGAGTATTCTAATAAGTGAAGAATTGCAGAATTTGAATAAGTCTCAAGAAGCATTATCAGGTTCTATGTGATGGTTAGTTGATGGTGATGATTTAATGTAAAGTTTTATTATCTCTCATATATTCTTGGGTGGAAGGAACGGGAAAGGATGGAGAGGTCAACCCTCTCTTGATATTGGAGGATTGTATCTTCCTTCTGTAGGTTTATCCTTCCCTTTATATTTGGAAGCTATAACTACCTTTGGAAGTCATTACTTCCCTTGAACAATACCTATTGGTTATTTCTCATATATTGTGCATAGTGTATTGTGGTGTATTGGTGTAACTATTATAGTATTGTTCATTTCTCATTGAATATAATCGAATGGTTTAAGTATAAGTTGAAATTGTTTTAAATTGTACTTGATACTAATTCACCCCCCTCTCAGTATCAACAATTGGTATAAGAGCGGGTTACCTTTAGTATATTTTAACCACTGGAAGGAAGATCCTAAGCAGAAATAGAAGACACCATTCCAAATGGGATTCCACCATTTGATGGAAGCAATTTTGAATACTGGAGTATTAGAATGGAAAATTGAAATCTCTTGGGGAAGATGTTCAGTTCTCAGTTGCTTTAGGATACAATGCTTTGAATAAACCAAAGATTGTAGTTCAGAAAGAAGCAAAAATGAACAACAAATTGGCAATAGATATCATCTTGGATGGATTAACAGATTCAGTGAAATGAAAGGTGGGATCATGTGCATTAGAAAAAGAGATTTGGGATAAGCTACAAGACCTTTATGCAAGGGAAGAAGTGAAAGAAGAAGAATATGTTGAAGAAAATTACAACATATAATATTTCAAAGAAGAAAATAGAGGTCAATTCTTTTTATTTAATTGTGAAGGAGTAGGAAATGTTGAATTTGAATTTCCTCATCCAAGGATTGAAAGAGATGACACTAAAAAACAAAATTCCAATGAAGAAGAAGAAAATCATTAAGCAAAAAATGATTCAACAAGAAGATGAGAATCTTAAAAAATTGAAGTATGTTGATATTGAAAATAGCAAGCTCAAAGACATGCATAGAAAACTAAGAAGTGAATTGGGTAGTTGTGAAAACACAGTTGTAAGTTTGAAGAAACAATTATAAGACTTTGAGAAACTAAGAGAAGAAACCATTTCCTAGAAAACTCTACTCGAAGAAGAAAGAAGAATAGGAGAAGTAAGGAATGTCCAAATGATGAATAAAGAAGAATATTGCGAGAAACTTGAACAAGAAGTTGTCTCATTGAGGAAGAGCTTAAGAAACTCTCAAGTGCCAAAAGAATTAACACATCTTGGATGCATGGGTGAAAATTCATACAAAGAAGATGAAAATACCGACAAGAAGGTTGAAGAAAGAGCTACACAGACAATTGATGAGAAGTGGACCAGGATACCAGAAAGAAGGAATGAGTACAAAAGAGATGAATATCCAAGAAGACCGCCTACCTTTAGGAATCAAAGAAGCTTCAATCATTATGAAGGAAATTACAAAAGAGTAGATCATGAACCTAGATGGACTACATCACAAAGAAGGTCACTTACTCCCAGGTATCAAAATTTCTTTCTTGGTCATTGTTATACTTGCAAAATTTTTGGACATAAGACAATTAATTGCAGAATCGATGAAAGGAACAACTATGCAAGAATAATGAATGGTGTAAATAGAAGATATGGAAATAATTGTGGATTTGTCAACAGAAGTTATAATTCATTTTCCCCATTGATGGACAAAAATATAGTATGCTAGAAATGTAATTATCTTGGTCACAAAGAATGAGATTTCATATATATGAATGAATATGTCCCTATGCCAACCACAATATGGAGAAGGAAAGAGATTCCAAACGATGAATATTGTCGAATAACATTGACCATTGAAGAATGTAAATAAGAAGATGAACGGTGCATAGATAATGGATATTCTTCACACATGAATGGGGATCAAGACAAATTCATTAGCTTGAAGAGAAAGGGTGGAAATGTTTCATTTGGAGATGACTCATCTACCAAAATAATTGGAAAAGGTGTAGTAGAGCTTGGAAGGAAAAATCTAAAAGAAAATAATGTCTTATTGGTTGAATACTTGAAGCATAATCTACTCAGTGTTAGTAAAATGTGTGATCAAGGATATAATCTCACGTTTGACTCATAAGAAGACCAAGTAACATATACACCCTAAATCCATGAAAAATCTCCAAGGAAGAAAGAGACCATAAAAATGAAGTGTTATTAAGTGCTATATGTTCGGGGAGAGTAGCCCCAAAGAAGATAGTTACCTTTTTCCATTAAACTCAGGGGGAACATCCCTACCCTTTGCCATTGATGTCAAAGGGGGAGAGAAATTGGGATAATGATGAAAGGGGGAGCATGAGTGTTGCCATCAATAAAAAAGGGGGAGATTGTTCGAATATTGGTTTTTGTCATTGATGTCAACCCTAGTCATTGGTTTTGGACCCCAAGATTGATGAAGTTATTTGGATATGAAGGATAGTGCACATGCAGACACAATGCCCATGGATGTCTATTATAAATCATGTTGTTTTCGGTGGTATGTGGCATGTCACGTGGATCCTCATGGTTGAGGAGAAATGAATTTCTGAAGATGACAAAGTGAAATGAAGAAGGAAGTACACGTCGGCCCTAAAGATAATTAAATAAAAGAATTACAAAATACAAAAGTGTCAGGTCGACCCTAATGTTAAAAGGAAGTGACATAAAGGGTATAAATACATATCATTATACATTCATTTTAAACACACATAAGCCGAATTTAACAGGAAATCTGAAGTAAAGAATGTTGGATTTCAAGGGAGGATGAAGTCTTTTGGTGATGTGTTCTAAGGTATGTTATTTACAGGTCATATTACCATTTTCTCCATAAACTTTTTTCTAGAATGATTCAGATGGTGAAATTGATATGGTATTGAGAATACCTATCTAGGTACCCATGGTAAAAATTTCAGCTCTTTTTTCTCTATAATTTTGGAGATACACTCTGTGGAAGATAGGGTTTTTGACTAGTCCTGAAGCTATTCATAAACAGGTGTTCTGGGTAAAACACTCATAACTTCTTCATAGAGAATAAAAATTAAGTGAGACCAATTGCATTGGACAGAGTATGGTCTTTAGTTTATTTTGTGCTAATTTAAGAATCTGATGTTAAATATTGAGTGCGGGGCATTCTGTATAAGTTCTCTCTCCTAAATAAAATAGAATTGAATAAGGTTTACCATTTTCTCTATGAATTATTTTTGGGGAGGATTCAAGGAGTGAAAAATGGAGGAATTTCAGAGAATAAATTGAGCTATATTATCTACAAGATCAGATTATTCTAATAAGTGAATAATTTTAAGAAGTCTCAAGAAGCATTATCAGGTTCTATGTGATGGTTAGTTGATGGTGATGATGTAATGTAATTTTTTATTATCTCTCATATATTCTTGGGTGGAAGGAAGGGGCAAGGATGGAGAGGTCAACCCTCTCTTAATATTGGAGTATTGTATCTTCTTTCTAGAGGTTTATTCCTCCCTTTATATTTGGAAGTTGTAGCTACCTTTGGAAGTCATTACTTCCCTTGAACAATAACTATTGATTATTTATCATATATTGTGCATGGTGTATTGTGGTGTAGTGGTGTAACTATTATACTATTTTTCATTTCTCATTAGATATAATTGAATGGTTTAAGTATAAGTTGAAAACGTTTTTAAATTGTACTTGATACTAATTCACCCCCCTCTCAATATCAACATTTTCACGATTGGGGACCTCAATGATAGTCAAAGGATCTAATTGAGCCCCCTAAATGAAACCACATATTTATAATATTAATACGGAGACACAGTGAACAATAACAAATATACAATAAAACTTGAATTCTATTAAATAAGAAATATGTTGAAAACATGACTTCTATTAAATGACTGTATTTTTGTGGTTGTTCATCACTCTTCCAAGATGGCGATTCTAGCCACCTGCAAGAAGAGAATCATAACAGAGGTCACTACCAATATGTTCTTTTAACGAGTGTGGGTACAGTTTGGGATCCCATAAATCATTATCTCATATCGGGACAACCAGTTCCTCAACCCATTTTTTTCGATCCTCTGGTCATTACTGGACACCATGCTCACGAATTCCACTAACTTCCACCCCCAGATGGATGGCCAAACTAAGGTCGTTAATCAAATGATTGTTCGCATCTTACACATGTACAATTCCAAGCACCCCTGCACCTAGGGTGAGAGTCTTCCTTATGTACAACATAGCTACAACATAGCCATACATAGCTCAACCAACCACACCCCCTTTCAAGTGGGGTTGGGTTTTGAACCATTAGGTCCCATGGATGTTGCACTACCCCTTGAGGCCACCTAGGAAGACTCATCACCTGCTCCAAATGGAGATGAAAAATCCACCCAGTTCATTGAGAGGATCCAATACATCCACCAACAAGTTCATGATATTTTACAGAAGTCCAATGCAAAGTACAAGAAAAGACATGATCAACACTAGGTGCCACACCATTTTCAGGTGGGAGACAAAGTTTGGTTGCACTTGTATAAATAACGCCTTACAGGGAATCATCAGAAGCTTCATCCACTGCATTATGGACCTTACACTATCACCAAGGATGTGGGTGACAATTCTTTTGAGATCAACCTTCCCCCCTTCCTTGGCTTGCACCTAATGTTCAATGTGGACATCCTTTGGCCTTATTTTACACCATTATTGGACACCTCAGAGATAGAAGAATAGTTGACACTGTTATCTCCTCAAATAAATTGATTAAGATTTTGCTTTTTAGGTGATAGAGTGTCAGTTGGAAAAATACTTTTTCAAATTTTTAGAGGTACTTTTAAAAGAAAAAAAAATCTTTACTCATGTAATAAGTTTTGGATAGAAGTTCGTCTAGTCCGTGCCAGATTAAATTCAAATCTCAGGTTTCCATGGCTTAGGCAAACATACCAATTGTTCATTAGGCACCGAAAGCCTTAGCTTTCGAGAGATAAAATAAAGGAATCCAAGGTTATTTAATCACTGAAACTGTTGATGCGGGCAAAATACCAAACACGCCATTTCGCACGTTTCAAATAAGGGGTTCGTTGTTTTCATGATTGCATAAGCCACTGAAAGTACTGTCGAGGGAACCATTCATGACCAGAAAAACTGATCTCGCTATTAGATGAGCGCATCTCTCATATCATTGAACATCATGGTGTTGTACTTCTCTTTATTTTCAGTTAAAAACATCATGAATCCCGCACATCATCATCCTTTTCGCCACATTCCTTGCAATTAGTGCCACAATATAAAAGTGCCCGCATTTATCTCAGTCCTAGCCTGGCTAAGCCAATTATCTCTGTACCTATGCACTGTAACTCAGTCCAAAATTCACTCCTTCGATCACGAGTGTGTTACAACGTCATGGAGAAATGAAGAAAGGAGCGACGACACTCAGGAAGGAACTTAATGATATCGGGTATCTTGAATCTCATCCTGAGGTATGCCAAATGTTCAATAATGCAGGATGTTTTAATTTCTGTAAAAGATTAGATAGTTTTCATGAATGGGTGGCCGAGGCTTTTGCCCTGAGTTTTGATGGAAAGAAAGCATGCATTGGCCAGGACGAATTTCAAATTGATGAAGCTCTCATTGCCAAAGTTACCGAGCTTCCAATAGCTGGAGAAAGATGGTTTAAGACTATTGTGATTAAGAATATTGAGTTCATGTCTTATCTAAAACCAGAACACCAGGGTTTAATTTGGAAGAAAGATATCCCTATATCTTTCCTTGAAGAGAAGTGGCAACAGTTACTCAAGGCTATAATGGTTTATATAACATGTGAGGGGTGATACAACAGGGTCATGATGTATCATTTTAAACTCATAAACAATTTTACAGGAAGAGACCTACTTATTCTACCCTATTTCCTCCACCAAAGTTTATCTAAGATGGCTTATCAAGTCAAAGCCAAACCCAGTCATGTGGTAGGAAGATTATCCCATCATAGATTAATAAAATTGTTGGTCTGTAACCTGTTGCAAAGAAAGGGTAAGGAATGGAATTTTTTCCTATTCTGGAATGATTTCCAAACTGAGGTTCAAGCAGAGGGAAGAAAGAGCTCTCATTCCAGAAAATCCTCCACTCCCAGAAGTGGAAAGAGAAGAAGAAGAGCTATCTCTCCAACCCTAGTTAATCAGCCCTGTTTTTCCCCTAAGTCAGGAAAAGCAAAGAAGAAATTGGATTTTATCCATGAGAAGGAAGAAGTTAGTGAAATCCCAGTGAATAAAAACATTCTAAATCTCCCATACTCAGACTCAGAAGATGAAGAACAACAATTGGAAACAGGGCATGAAGGCTCAGTTACCACAAGACATGACAACTCTGTTTTTGTGGACATATATACAACTAGTTATGATAATCTTCCATCACCTACTCCCCAAGAAGAACAAGATCGCCAAGATGCAGAGGCCTCATCTAGCAAACAAGAAAAATAGAGTAAATCAAAAGAGATTAAGAAGCTTAAGAAGAAGCTAGCTGAACATGAGGTGCTTGAGAGAGTAATAAAAACCAAGTATGAAACCCTCTCAAAAAACTTCGCAGAAAATATATTATCCTTAGAAAGGTTAGCCCATGAGAGCATAAAGGAGAAGAAAAACAAGGACAAAATTGTAAAGGATTACAACAGTTTATGGAGAGTGGACCAAGGTTTAAAGAAAAAAGGTCAGAGCTTTGAGGAAAAAGGCAAAGGAATCAAAACACCAAGCTCATGCTTCACTTGAAACCCTTGCAGAAGTGGTAGTTCAATACAATAAACCAGTAACAACCACTAATCCCACAAATCTTGAAAAATAAAGAGAAAACTAAAGACTAGTCCTGAGGCGTTTTTGAGTTAAAGCAAGGTTGCTTTTTGAAATTTTGATGATCTCAGGTTTCGGTGGCTTAGGAAAAAATATCAATTGTTCATTAGCCATCGAAAGAAGTCCTTTCGGTAGATAATTAGCCCAAATTCCAGTTTCCGTAACTACCGAAAGAACTGATAGGGAAGAAGGTTACTTTTTTTGCACATATCAAAGTTTGTCTTGCTCAAAGGATTAGGAAAGTATTCCAATCATTGGGGGATAATTAATGACATCTTTACCAAGTGGTGGTTTTGGTTTTAAAGATGTTTCATATGATAAAAAAGGATAAGCAATAGTTAGTTATTGACAATGTGATAAGATTGTTGAAAGCCAACAGGTGTCAAGCTCGACTCCTCTCATATCATATGAGATCCAGCAACCTCGGAAGGCTTATTACACCTACCCATAATCTGAATACTTAAAGAACAATTGAGAAGTTTGATTGATCTAGTTTACTGAGGCCAATATTCAATTTTCTATATTTGGAAAGATTTGATCCAGTAATCTAGGATCTGAAAACTGTTTTGTAAAAGGCTATAAAGCCAAAAACTTTTGAAGAACTAAAGGTTCAATTTTGAGTTCTATATTCTACTTTTTTTGTATGAAAGACATTTTCTTTATTATATCAAACCTACAAGCTTCTTTCATTTTTTATTGTCAGACCCTCCTTCATCTTTGTCTATGCATATGAGTTGAATTCGTTCTTTTGTCTCTGTTTAATGGTCCTATGGTAACTGTCATCTTACTTTTGACTGTTAAGAAAGAATCATAAGCATCGTTGGCTAGTTTGTTGACCCATCATATATATGGTTTATGTATGTCTTGGTTAACCGATTGGTTTTCTTATCCATTTGTTATACAAATCTATCTGATAAATAGCTCTTGAAGGCTTTGTGTTGCATGAGTATAGTTAGACTGTCTTGAAGATACAATCCATAGATTAAGATATTCATCTTGATCCAAACCCACACCTATTATTGAGAAAATATTTTCCAAAAAGATTAAGTTACTAGGCATCTCTGACTTACAGCCTAGGAGAGTTTCCCGGAGTGATAAAAGACACCAATAGAGCTCAAACATGACTACATGGAACATGAATCAACTAATCATATTGTGGAAACATAGGTCAAGTGTAATTGCCAACAAAATATCTAGCTTTATCAGGTTTTCAAAGTAGGGAAGCTCCTACATCAAGGCAAGTGGCTCACTCACGGCCAAATTCAGCAGAAATTTCCTCATCTGATGGGGGCACTCAATGAAATGGAGAAAATTTATTCCTAAGGGTGGAGGATTGATCCAGGAGGATATTTGTGGCCACCCACCTTTTCCAATTGGCTCAAAACGGTTTTTTGGAAACTTACTATTTTTAGCAGTTTTTCGAGTCCCAAACTTTTCAGGCCATTTTGAGGCCTAAACGATGTATTTTCATGATCGTGCACCTAAAATATAGCCAAATGAATTGATTGATCCCCCTAAATGAATCTCCTCATCAATACATTTACAATGAGCTATCACGCACCCTAAACAATTTTTGTATGAAAAAGTTACGACCTTGGGAAGTTGATGTACTAACTTACCCCAATGGGGCCCACATGACTTTTGGTGCTTCATATCCTATGGTTAGGTTTTTGGATGTATGTGGTTTTGGAATTCATTTTTATTGTAAAAATTCCTTCAGAGCCTCATTGTACCCATCTTTTTGCAAATGAGCATAGGCGTCACATCTCTTCTCAGAGATAAGCTGCCACCATTATAGCAAGTTTGTTTTTAGTCTACATTTTACAATTTTCAGCATATTTCTTATTTAATAGAAGTCAAGTTTTATTGTATCTCTATTATTTTTCACTGTGCCTCTGTATTAATATTATAAATCTATGGTTTCATTTCATTCGGCTCATAAATCTGGATCTCTTTGTTATTGTTCATTGTGTCTCTGTATTAATATTATAAATCTGTGGTTTTGTTTTGTTCTGCTCATAAATCTGGATCATAACTTCTATATGAGGTTTGTGTTGGGGTTCTATCATATCTATTGGGACCTAATCCAAGTGACCAAGGGTGGCACAAAGGTCAAGTTTGTGTGGTCCACACCCCAATAGAAAGAATTCAAGGATCTAAAATATCGCCTCTGCTCAACACCAATCCTCATTCTACCAGATCCAGAATGGCCATTTGATATTGAGACAAATGCTTCAGATTATGCTATCGATGTAGTCCTCACTCAACATGGGAATTGAATAGCCTATCATAGTGAAACTCCATCTGATGTTGTTCTAAGATACCCCACCTATGAAAAAGATACGTACTCCATTATGCAGGCATATCGACAATGGAAGCATTACATTCTAGACAAGGAAATGATCATCCAAACTAATCACATGAATATGAAATTCATGCAGACACAAGGAAAGTTACAAAATGACCGCCATCATAATTAGTCCACATACCTGCAACAATTCCACTTGAATATCAAGTACAAGAAGGGTAGCACCAACCATGTCAGAAATTGCCTTAGTCGACCCTCAGTGGTAGCGCTCATCATAGTTCTCAACTCCTGTGGACATGAGACATATCGATGGCCAAAATTATACAATAATGACTCTAGATTTTCTACTACCTATTAGACGTTGAGAGAAAAAAAAATAGTTCCCAAATTTAATCTCTAAGATGGGTTATTATGCCATTTAAGACACCTTTGTGTTCCTTCAAGAAAGCATGCAAAGATGATCTGGGAAGCTCATTATAGTCTGGAAGTGGGAAATTTTACTATAGAAAAGACAGTGGAAGTATTGTAGAAGCATTTTTATTGGCCGAAGCTTCGACAAGATTTTCACAAGTACATCATATCATGCACTACCTACGTCATTTCCAAGATAGGCCTTGGGAGTCCATATCCATGGAATACATGTCTAGTCTACCTTCAACTAGGCATGGGAATGAATGTGTCTTCATGGTCATTGATTGATTCTCTAAGATGACAAGTTTGGCACCCTGCAAGAAGAGCATCACAGTCGAAGTCAGTGCCAAGCTCTTCTTCACACATGTTTGGGTTCATTTTTGGCTACCAAAAACTATTATCTTCTATTGAGACAGTAGGTTCCTGAGCACCTTTTGGTCCAACCTATGGTCGATGATGGAAACCAATATGAGCAAATCGACTGCCTTCCACCCACAAACTGATGGACAAACAAAGGTAGTCAACATGATGATTTTCCATATCCTGCAAATGTATAATTCCAAAAATCCATGAACATGGGATGAAATTATTCCTTATGTCCAACATATCTACAATAGATCCCTCCACAACTCTATTGGCCACATCCATTTTTAGGTGTGCTTGGGGTTTCAACCATCATCCCCCATTAATGTAGCTCTGCCCATTACAACTGCGCATGAAGATTCCTCCCATGCTCAGACAAAGGTTGATTGGGAAACCAATTTTTTTGAGTGCATCCTACACATACAACAACAATTTCATGATATTGTGCATAAATCCAATGCCAAGTACAAGCAGTGACACTATCAACATCGAGTACTGCACAAATTTGAGGTGGGAGATAAAGTTTGTTTGCATTTGTAGAAAGAGTGCCTCATAGGACTACATCAAAATATGTGCCCACTCCGATACGATATTTAAATGATCACTGAGGCTATGGGTGAGAATGATTTTTGATTAAGTATTCCACCTTTCCTTGGATTTCACCCAATAATTAATGTGGAATCTCTTCGACCATATTTTCCACCCCTCCTTGATACTTCAGATGTGACCAAACAGTTGGCCTCTACATAAATCAATACTTCTTGCATTTAATAGGAGACATTTTATTGGATCATGGATTCCAAGACAAAGGACACCCACCAACAGACTATGAAACTCTATCAGGTTGTCAAAACAAGGTAGTTTCTTCATCAGGGCAAGTAGCTCACCAGGAGTCAGGTTCAACACAAGTTTCCTCATCTGATTCAGGAAATTGACACAATGGATACCATTGATTCCTAAGGGGGGGGGGAATGATCTAGGTGGATATCGATACCGACCCACCTATTCCATTGGCTCAAAGCCAAATTTCTATTTCGATATTTTTTTCTATCTTTTCGGGTCCTAAACTTTTGGGGATGTTTTATGGGCCCACCATAATCACACTATAGACATAGTCAGAGTGTGACGAAAACATGTGTATTAATTGGATAGAACTTTTCAACGATCTATCATGCTCCTAAAACAAAGATCATATGCAAAAGGTATGACTGGAGGAAGTTGATGTACCAACTTACCCCATTATGAATTTTGTCACTTCATCTCATAGGGTTAGCTTTTTGGATGTTTAGGGTTTTTCTCATTTATGTTTTATGTTAAAAATGCCTTCGGAGCCTCATTTTGACCAATTTCTTGCGAATGAGTGTAGACGACACATCTCTTCTCAGAGATAAGCTACCACCACTCTATCTAGCTTGTGTGATTTTTCATTTTATAGTCTTTTTTAATTTAAACATTTTTAAATAGAATATGATCTTTACTATATTATTATTTTCCTTAACATATCTCTGCGTAATTCTTGGTTATATCTCTATTATATATCTCCCTTCATATCATTCCTAAAATAATCTAGATCACTGAAGAAAAAAGTTTACATTGATATGCAATTCCTTCAGAGTAGTGCAAAATGGGTTGTAGAGTATGAATCTCAATCAATATAGTCATAATCATGCATTTCAATTTTCTCGCTAAACACATGAAGCCTAAATGTACATATTGATGATATAGTCAATGATTATGACATAATGCAATATGATATTTTGTTCTTGAAAGAAACATATATGACGATGTCCATGGAAAATGAACAATTTCAAAACTTCAATTGCATATCAAAATGCATTGAACATGGAGTGATGATACTAGTGAAAAAATATATACCAATTTTGAAATATATGCATTTTGAAGAACAAAATGTTGAGGCATTGCTAACAAAGGAAATGGTTCATGGATCATAAATTGCAATACTGAATATATATGTTGCACCACATGCAACTTTTACTAGCATATTGAACACTGTTGCAACAACTATGCACCATTTACATTCAAATGAAATCATTGTCATTCTAGAGACTTTAACATTGACATGTTACAAAGCAATGTGAAAAAAATAAAATTAGAGAAGTACATGTGTAGTTACAGTCTCCAATTCCTGTTGCAGAAGGTAAATTGTGTGCAAAAACCACTTATTGATCATGTACGGTCAAATGTACCCAAGGTACAATAAAAAGTATTTTTCTTAGATTCATATTGGACTGACCATGATACAATTTTTCTTTTACTTGAAATATGAAATAGATATAAAACAAACTACACAATTAAATATTCCAATTTGTCAAAACACACTTCCATATCTTTCTTACATATATACAAATTCCTCTTGTCTTTCTAATTGATTAGATAACTGTAGCATGGATTTCATTTATATAGTCCATAAGTAAGTAACAAATGCATAAAATATATAATACATATCTCTTGACCATGTTTTTGGATTCCCTTTTATATATTGGCCAACTTCTGCATTGTAGTCAGATACATAATATCATCCAATTTTTGAAAAACAAATTGGTTTTAAATATATTCTCGTACAAGGAAACTTTGTACAAACACACCCATGTAACATGCACTAAAAAGGTACACGCTTACATCTTTGTATTTTACCGTGTTTCCTTCATCTCTTCTGTCATACGTCAATATTGCATGTTGTTGACACATAGTACGTTATTTTGAGGCCCATTGAAATATGTGTATTTTTGGAAGTGAAACAATTACAATAACTGAAGAGGATAAAGAGATTCTAAGTACAACACATGACAAAACTCAAGAAAAACTTTCCAATAGGTATGCCAATAATCATTATGGAACCCTTGGTATGTTGATATGTTGCATGCTTTATGTATTTTTATCTAAAAATAATATGTCAATGTCAAATGATGTCAGAGTAGAATACAATATGGTGTACATGTTCATTCCTTTACATAGTTGATCTACAAATGTTTTTGTCAGGAGAAGACAAAGTTGGAAAAGTGAAGGAAGCGTTGGTAGTCAATCACCACAAACATTAGAACAACCAAAAGAACATGTGGAAATATTCATGGATTATGTTCCTATTACATTTAGAAAATAGATATTTTCATTTACTTATTATTGTATGCCATGATAAATAGGTTTTTGATATATAATTACATTATTCTCAGTTCACAGGAAATATTGGCATACAGAGACAAACAAGACAATATAATGCAATATGCAAACGGTAAGAGGTATTACTATTAAAACTTGACCAATGCAATTCATTGAAATTGTGACGCTAATTATGGATATATGGAAGAAAAAAATGTATAGAAACATTCCTTCATATCAATTATTATGTTTAAACATTGGCAACAAGGCCAAAACACCACCACCAAGTATAGTATTAGTAGAAGAATTGAACATCCGACGAATGGGATAGATATTCATTGGAGACATAATGGTCACATATAACACTTACTTGGACAAATAAAATAGGACACACCACATACTACGTGTTGATATCACTAACAATAAGGGACCGATGACAATTACATTGAGTGTACTTGCACACCTTGTTTAGAAACATGAGGAAAAAATAATTCATGGTAATGGGGTATCCATTACAGATTTTAAAATACTATCAAAAACTATATACGATCATGGTTATTGTGATTGTATTATTTTGTTACATGACTCAAGTGTTGTAGAAACAATACCAATGTGTCGCGTTGAATACAATTTCATTCCAAACACAACAATAATACAATTTGTTGAAAATAAAGACATGCATCCAATTGGAACTATTGGTGTTTCCATAACATATTGCAAAAAGGTTGGATTGCAATACATTCTCCATATAAAGGATGGCCACTTTGATGACGACAAGGAAATGGTACCAGTTCTATATGCTTCTTTTTTTTCTTTTTTTCTTTTTTTCACATCCTAAAATGTATCCAATCATATTCTATAACTATTATAATGTTCTATGTTACAACTTCAACTTTTCGACACAAATGCACACTTATTTTCTTCAATGAAACAATGATTTCAAACATGGGAATTCCCCCGTATGATTTTAAAAAATATAACCAAGAAGAGATATGTCAAAGAAAAGGTCTTTCGTGCAACACAATCAACATTTATAACAGATTTGAGGACATAGATAGTAGAGGATCTGAAAAAACTAACAAGCTCTAGGACTATTGTAAGTATACATAGACATTTCCATACATGAAATTTATGTACAGAATAATCTTTATATATACAATTGTATTTCCAACTATATTAACTATTATGTCATGTACATAGGTTGAAGGTGCATTGGCAACAACAAATGTAAAGATGACTCCCTTTGAACCTATGTGTTCCAAGTGAAATTTCGTCGCTTCTACGGGTGCATTAATAGACGGTGCAACAATTGACTATGTGGTATGAAATGAAAAAATCCCTTATGAATATAAATATTTCCTCAATGTTATCATCCTAACCGTAGAAACGAGCATTGTGCACTGTACAATTATATCCCCAATATTGCAATATGTGTTTCCTTCCCTAACACAATTGGCATATGAAGCATATATTGAGAAAAAAGGAGTTGTTGTGTATATGCAATGTGACTTCCAAGTACATGGTAAATTTTCATTAAATGAGGACAATGTTGTATTGCATATCATCTCAACAAAAAAAAATTACAGCAAACAAGTTAGGTGAAAAGAAAAAAAAAGGTACATAAGACATTTTCAGTTGAGTTGTTCTAACTTGTATTTAGCCTCATAGACTATTGTAAATTAGTTCTAACTTACATTTCACTTTACAGGATCTCCTATGATGTATTTAGAAGAAAAAACATATCTTTGCGCATTAGCCTCATTGGAAATTGTAAACTCCAAAAAAATAAGTGTTATTTTAAATAGTTTCCACTGATAAGCCATTTTGGTTTCGATTGTACCTGTATTGCGTTAGCTTTTCTCAACAAACATTGAATATGTGTGTGTGAGACTTGTCAATAAAAATATTTTTTAACAATATTCCCATGTAGAAACTTGCATTCCAAGTTTATCTATACTCAAAACTTGAACAATGTATTTATGGTTGCTAAGTCATTTTCGTTTCTATTGGGTGTATCTTGTAGTTACTATGCTGAACAATTAATGAATCTATATGTTTATGGATTGTCATGTTGTTGAATATTATTCGACAGGATGGATACATAGAATCTTGTATTGCAATCTTATTTATACTGTAAGATGGAACAATTTGTTTATTACAAAATGTTGTTGACATGTTATGATCAACAATTGAGAGACAGGAAACAATGCTACATGTTTGTATCAATGCCATCTTTTCATTCTCTCACTAAGAAAAAATTGTCACTTTTCTAAGAAAAACTTGCAAAGAAACATAACCATGAACATTATTTCAATGGAATAGTTATAGCAATACAAAAGACAAGAATGCTATATGGAATCTTTTCATCCTCTGAATGCCAAGTGCCCTAAGAAATGTTGGTTCAATTTGATCATTAACTATCATATCCAATGGTGGACATTTAAAAACATAAGGAAATGAAATATGCATGCAATAAAGGAACCTTACATGAAAACAAACGTATGCAAATCAATGATTATTAAACTCAAGTAATAGAAGCTTAATATAATATGTTTCAAATTCAAGGATACATATGTTAATTTTAGAGGTCATATTATTTGGTAGTCATCATTGAAAAATAAGTTTTATCATAACCTAAATTCTATTATTTAATATTCCATATGCATCTACTAAAGGAATGAATGATGATTATATATATTTTATTACAACCATGAAAAAATAATATTCTCAATATTGTGAATTGCTAAAACTGGTTGTTATAGCAACAAAGTTATTGGAATTTATTTTCAACCAAACAACACAAAGTTTATGTTTTAAATTATTGTTGTCTACGATTGTTATTTTTATATGTTAGCAAGACCTTTTATTATTTTATTTAGATTTTCAGCACTCAACTTTGTCAATGTTTCATGGAAACCTACACAAGAGACCTAGCTAAAGCATACATAAACAAAGCTTATCAAGAAAAGGAAGAGAGATGCAATTTGAAGAATGAGAATCAATGTATATTATGATCTATCCAATGAGTGAGTGATATTCACTCAGATAGGAAATGACATCCTATCTTATGAATTCATGAATAATAGTGATGATGTAAAATTAGAAAGTCTAAAATAGAACTAGTCACTTAACTCCCACTGAACTAGTGTGCCAAAAATAGAAATAATAAAAATTTCTCCAACACTCCCCTGAACATCACGATGGAGTAAAAAAATGAGTCCTGGATACTAGGCCATATTAGGTACTCATGTACAATGAAAATAATGAACAATGAATGAAAAATGAGGAAAGAGGGAAAACCACATGGGAACAAACCCCCCCCTCAAAAGACAATGCATCAAAAGAGGAAAAGGTAGCTTCTAGGCAACTGTGTTCTTCACTGCAAGACGATCCTGCAAAGTCTAAAACTTATGCTCAGTGAATTTCTTGGTGAATATGTCAATAGTTTGTTCAGAGGAAGGACATAACTACAAATCAATGATCTTGTCATGTACTAAATCTCTGATGAAATGCATGTGGACCTCAATGTGTTTGGTTCGTTGTCACTATACTGGATCTCTACAAAATAGAAATGTAATTTTATTGTCACACCATATGACAATTGGATAATGAAATTGGATACCAAACTTGGTAATTAAGTGCTAAAGCTAAAGTGTCTGAATGAAACAATTGACTACTCCTCTGTACTCGGCCTTTGTGGAAGATAAAGAAATGGTTTATTGCTTCTTACTTGACCAAAAAATTGGGCCTGACCCCAAACTGAGCGTGTACTCGGATGTGGACTTGCGATCTGTGCTATAACCAACCCAATATGAATTTGTGAAGCCTATGAGATCCAATTCACAACGAACTACACAATGAATCCCATAACTCATGGTGCCCTTAACATATATGAGGATGCGCTTAGAAGCCTTCCAGTGCATATCATTGGGTTCCTGCATGTATCTGGAAACTGCTCCTACCACATATGAGATATATGGATGGTTTTGGGTGAGATACAAAATAATCCCTACCAACTGTCGATACAAAGTGTTTTCCACTAATGGTGTATGCCCACCATCCTCAAGTCTGATCCCAGATAAGATGGGTATAGGTGTAGACTTACATTCTTTCATGTGGAATATAGTCAGAAGATCCCAGACATACTTAGCCTTAGAAAGTTTGATGCTGAAAGAATCTTGACTAATCTCAATACCAATAAAGAAGTGTAGTGGACCCATGTCCATCATAGAGAACATGTCATGCAAAATATATTTGACCAAAGAAATGGCTGAAGCAGAGTTACCAGTGATCAAAATATCATCAACATAGAGTACTAAAAGCATCACAGAGTTAGTAGTCCTCATCATGTAAACATTGGAATCAAATTTACATCTAACAAAATCATGTGAAATCAAGTAAGAATCCATCTTTTCATACCATTCTCTAGGTTCCTGCTTGAGGCCATAGAGAGACTTCTTCAATCTTCATACTAAAGATGAGTTTTGAATGAACCCCTGCAACTGCTCCATGTATATCTCCTCTGAAAGGTCACCATGAAGAAAATCATTCTTCACATACATCTGGTGAACTTCCTATCCTTTGGCTACTGTAATGGCTAGAGCCAAGCAAATTGATTCCATATTTGCTACATGAGAAAAGGTCTCATCATAATCTATCCCATGAATCTATTGAAATCCTTTTACAACTAATATGGCCTTGTACCTTCTCACCTGACTAGTTCTTTCTCTCTTGGTCCTATAGACCCATTTGCATCTGACACATTTTCTCCCTAGTGGAAGTGGAACCAAATCTGAAGTTTTATTCTCTAGGAGAGATTCATTTTCCTCCTGCATGGCTACTTCCCATAGTGGATTTCCAAAAACCTCATTGTAGGTATTGTTGGTCACTATAATTGCTTAATTAATTTCAAACAACCAAGTGAAACATAAATTATCAACCCAGGGAAGTCTTTTGTTTCAAAGGTAGTTGCGCACTATATATGCTCA
>ML779898.1:245111-275200 GCA_009831015.1 Picea engelmannii | reverse complement strand
TTGGGCAGTTCTGTGTTTCAGCATCGGTCTGAAATACTATTCTGCAAATATGGACACTTATACACTTCTAATCAATGGTTAGGTTCAAAAGTAATGTAAAGTGTTATGCAAAACAAATTAAACATATAGTGATGAGAAAGGACGTTGTATACCTTGGGGTGATCAGATGAAGTGATAATATGAGTCTAAATACAGGTGATGAAGGGTATAATAATGGCAAAAAGTATGAGCAAAAAGGTACAATATGTGGTCCCAACAGGTATGTGGATCATAAGATTGAACCATATAACAATGCATGGGCATCGCTGGTTCAGAAGCCACAATTACATGAGAAGGATCCACATGCTAAGATCAAGTCCTCCTCAAATCCAATGGATCCCCTACATTTTTCCTGCTTCCTGAAGTGTGGACTGTGCCCACTTGGGAATTTGCTGAAGCTACGATGATAGAACCTCATTTGGTTGTACTACCTGCTCATATGCATGTACACAATCCTATGAATTTGTGTCTAAATATGTATCATCTCAGTGTGTGCAATCATCATCTCTGATGTTTGGAACTGATGGAAGCACAAGAGTCTTTGCATATTGCATTGGAGGTGCATGCAAATGACTCTCCTCAATCTGAACACTACACTTAATGATGAACCATTCTATAGAGGTATGAATCAATCTGTACCCGTTCACATCATCTTTATATCCCAGAAAGATGCAAGGTGTTCCATATGGATATAAGGCTTTCCTCTTTTCAGGAGGAATATGGGCCCATGCTCTAGCTCTAAATATGTGTAAGTGTGTGACATATGGTTTGTCACCTATCCAAGCCTCAAAATGTGTCCTATCCTCAACATATTTGTGAGGTGCCATTTTCTGTATGTGAGAAGCGCAATTAAGTGTCTGAGCCCAAAGATTGGAAGGAAGTGATCTTTCATGCAACATGCAAGTGGTCATCTCCTTGAGAGACCTGTTCTTCCTTTCAACAACTCCATTCTATTGTGGAGTGTATGGAACTGTGTGATGCAACTAGATACTAGCTTCATGAAAAATATTCTGAACATCTTTGTTGATATACTCCCCCCCATTGTTTATATGGAGGATCTTAATTTTATTCTTAGTTTGTGTCTCTACTAGAGATTTGAAGTCTTTGAGATAATCAAAAACTTCATACTTTTGTCTGAGAAAATAAACCCAAGTATAGCGTGAGTAATCATCAATAAATGTAAGAACATACCTTGCTTTGTTGATGGACGGATGTGGAAATGGACCCATGATATCACTGTGAACAAGCTTCAAGGAAGAGGAGGCTCTCCTTGTCTTCCCCTTTTCAAACTTCTCTCCAGGATGCTTGCCAAGAATGCATCCTTTGCAAACCCCTTCATAAAAGTGAATGTCTTGCAAGCCTTTGACCATTCCTGTCTTGGAAAGTCGTTGCATGTACCTAAAGTTTAAATGACCAAATTTATCATGCCATACTCTACTACTATTATTATAATGTGCAAGTAGAAAAGAGGAGTCATAGTCTGTAAACTTAGTGAACTTATAAAACTATGATTTGTGATCTACCTTACCAATTGTAGTGACAGAATTGTCATGCATGTCAATTACTGAAACTAAATCTGATGTAAATTCAATCTTTTTACCTTTTTGAGTGATTTGATAAACTAAGAGAAGATTCATAGAAATCTTTGGAACATGTAAAACATTCTCAAAACTACCATTGTGGTGTTCCACTCTCCCTTATCCTGCTACTGCTACTGCAGTATCATCCCCCATGAGAATAGGGGGTCTTGAGAATGGAATAAAAGAAGATAAAACTTCCTCTTTTGCTTCCATATGATGGGATGCAACATAATATATAATCCATGAATTAGATGGGGAACTAATTGCATCAAGAGCATGATGATTACCTTTATTAGGAGAATGATCTTCTTCCTTCTACTTCTTGACTCCCTCTAGAATGAAGTTTCCAAGGTTGTTCTATTGAAGTCATGTGCCATAAGATCAATCTATTTCTTCATGTATGTGGATTCTTCATGATTCGATTTATTGCAGTAAGTGTGATGCTTTCCCTTCTTCTTCTTCTTGGAATTTGAAGAGTCTTTGGAACTTGAAGAATCGTTAAAGGGTTTGGAATATCCCTCCTTCTCATTCTATTTCTCCTTATCGTTCTATTTGGATGATCATTTTCCATCATGCATGGTGAGTGCATGTGATTTGGTATCTTTCATGAGGCCCATATGTATGATTTTGTTCTGCTCTTGTATGAGAGACTCAATGAACTGACTAATATACAACGTTCATTATAACAATCTTGGCCAAGCTAGGACTAATATACGTTGTATATTTTTCTTAAGTGTGAGTGCGACCGTTGCACCCTTCGATAGGGATAGGATGTGACAATTCCAATTGTCACACCTTTTGATAGGGATAGGCTGTGACAATGGAGGAAACTAGGTTTACTCAATAATTAATCCTCTTTCGCTCTTCTCTATCTTGTTTGGGTTGCTCCAAGAAGCTCAACTCTCATACCATGTCAGTGTTTCATGGAAACCTGCATAAGAGACCTAGCTAAAGTATGCACAAACAAAGGTTATCAAGAAAAGGAAGAGAGATACAATATGAAGAATGAGAATCAATGTATATTATGATCTATCCAATGAGTGAGTGATATTCACTCATATATGCAATGACATCCTATATTAGGAATGCATGCATAATAGTGATGATCTAAAATTAGAATGTCTAAAATATAACTATTTAGTTAACTCCCACTAAACTAATGTGTCAAAAATAGAAATTTCTCCAACAAGCTTTTATGAACATCCAGGAAACAAATATCTAGAAATTGCATCATCACTCTCGAGGATTAATACTAAAGAATTTAGTTGGTAAATTTGAGATCCTTTCAGCTTAATATCACTGAAAATTTCTCCTATACTAGAAGCAATTTTATTTGCAATTTTCTAGAATGGAATTTGAACCAAATAACACAAAGCTTATGCTTTAAACTCTGGTTGGAATTGATTTTGCATTTTAAGTGTTGGACATAATTTTTTTATTACCATATGTAAATTTACAGGACTCATGTTTTGGGAGAGACTATGGAAATAATCCAAGGAGAAAAATGATATTTTTATTAATGTAATGTTGGCTGAATAATTAATTATAAAAAATAATATTACTTACATAATTGTTTTATAAATAAAAGATATATAATTTATCTGTACAAATTAAATTCTAATTTTGAACCAGTATAAAGAAAGAAATCTCTATATTTATTATGTAAATAAATAAATATATGGTTAAGATCTATTGTGAACTATAAAAGAGAAATATCTATAATTATTTTGTAAATAAATAAATCTATGGTTCAAATATATTGCGCATGGGATACTTGCACGTCGGTTATCAACTAGCTACCCCCCTGCAATTTCATCACATGGTCTAAATAGAGGGATACATGTCGGCCTGTGGTAATTGTGGGCACCCCTCTACATTGGGATTATAAATGGGAGCTATCAGCCCACAAATAACACTTTTCACATTTTAAATGTCAATACATTGATGTTTAAGAAAAAAAATTAAAAATCACTTTAAATAATATTTATTGAAATAAGAAGCGTTAAATGCACACTGCGATCACGATACTTTAAATAATTATTGTGGATTGTATTGGCCCCACCATATCATGAAATCGAGTGGGAAATGGTGCCTCAGTGCCCCAATAGTAAATCTCCCAATACTGGTGTACCGGACTATCGACCCCTTAGTGTATTGTTTATGTAAATGAAAAGAAACAACCCAGTGGCTCGAGAGCCCGAAATCCCAATAATTGTGAAATTATTAATCCAATGTTTTTAAAATGATATGTGAATAAATTTAAAAGGTAAAACAAATTATTTGAGGCACCAGACTATAATTAGACTTCCAAGGCACTGATTACATGGATCTGATAAGAAACAAATATTTGCACATTAGCCTCATTGGAAATTGTAAACTCCAAAAAAACCAAGTGTTTTGTTAAACAATTTATGTTGGTAAGCCATTATGGTTTCGATTATACCTATATTGAGGGTATATTTTCTCAACAAACAATGAATATGTGTGTCTAATACTTGTCATTAAATCACTTTTGACAATACGTGTAATGATCCCAAGCCAATTTGTTGCTTGAAACCACTAACTACCATTGATTTGATTGTTATTGTTGTGCAGGTGGCTCTTGGAGTTTCGTCTTAGGGTTGTTCCAGTTATTTAAATGGTGTTCATACAATATCAATCCAACACATGAAAGATCACAAACATACTCAAGATATGGAAAGCACAAACATAGATCTGACCTTTATTATGAAAAGCATGAATCAGATACAATATAGAGAATATCTGGAATAATCCTCAGATGGATATCACAGATAATAGATATGAGCTTCTACAAAATGCTCCCACTAATACAAAAGATGCCTCCAAAGGCTGGATATAAAATCAAACCCAAAGATGCCAATAATAGATGAATGCTCAACCCCCCCTGAGTTGCTGGTACGTCCTACTGGTACGTCCCGCTAGTTGAAAGGGATCAATAATTCGGCCTAGCTGAAGGATATGATCAAACCGTGCCAAAATCCACCAAAATGTAGATCTGGACCAAGGAACCCTCTCCTGGAAGTCTAAAGCCCAAATACTCAATCCTCCTTCGTTAATGAATGAAACCCTAATGTAGTTTGCACCCTCCTAAAGCCCTGAATCACTCAATAGGACGTTCTGAATTAAGGACACTTCCAAATCCTCTGAAACTCTCTAGAATGGTAGATTAGGCTATGAAAACCCCATAGGAGAAGTTTCAGGTCCATATCCTAAGTAAAACTCCCTAGATCTGAGAAATATTGAATCACAGGACGTCCTCCTTGCCTCAAGGCCGTCCTCCTTGCCTCAAGGTCGTCCTCCTTGCCTCAAGGCCATTCCAATATGTAGCTGAAGATATGATGATGATATCTCTTCAAGAAAACCTCTAAAATGATGGTTGAGGGCCTGCAAATAAAACCCATGGGTTGGAATTCCCCCAAGCTCTCCTGAATGGCTGGATCAAACTCCTCTTCAATTGATGGTGCGCCCTTGTTGGAAATTCCTGAACTATACGAACCTGCTATCTTCCTGAACTGATGGGTGGATATGTGATGAGTGTAGAATGGTGTGGGTGGAGTCTTTCATCCCCGAGACCAAGCTTGGAACAAGGTGAGTGGGTATTTCACCACTGATTTTCTCACAAGGGTTTGTAACAACAAAACCCCCAAACTATATGCCCAAGAGAAAGAACAAACAATTACCACAATTCCAGAATGAATAATAGGTGCACCCCAACCTTCTATTTATAGTTTTATTCTATTTCTCTATTGAGTTAGGTTAACCCCTAGGGATAACTCCTCCAGCTCTTCTATTCCTTGATTGAGTTATCTTTACTCCTTTTTCCACCTTTTCAACAAGTCAACTTAAGAATATAACCTTAGTTTAGTTGACCTTTCCCCTTAGTTTGGGACTATGGCCTAGTGGGGATGCCTAGGCCATTGAGTCTCCTCAATACCTCTTCAATAAGAGGTGGGGGACATTACAGTCTCCCCTGCTAGAAATTTCTTTCCCTCAAGCAATTCCAAACCTGTTTCTCTCACTACTTGTTCATTTTCCCACGTGGCATCCTCAATGGGTAGATCCTTCCATCTGATCAAGTACTCCTTGATGCTCATGTTCTCGAACCTCTTCTCTCGAACCTCTAATATCTCCTCCAGAATCAAAACAAGCTATCCTTATTCATCCATGGGAGGTAATACCTCAATGGGTGTGATGTGTTGGTTGATGGCTTTCTTAAGGTAGGATAAATGGAAGACATTGTGTATTCTGCTGCCCTGTGGGAGATCTAGCTCATAAGCTATGACCCCTATCTTATTTCTAACTCTGTAGGGCCCAAATAAATGTGGTTGTATCTTCTATTCTCTACTTATTTTTATAGAAGCCTTCCTGTATGGTTGGAGCCTTAGATAGACTAAGTCACCAACCTCAAAAGTACGCTCAACTCTGTGCTTGTCTGCTTGGAAATTTTGTTGGTTCTGTGCTCTCTATAGATGATCCTTCAACTTCTTGAGAATGTCTTGGCTCTGTTGTATCCAATCTTGTACCATAGGTGCCCTGCTATCACCAAAGGAAATATCTACAAAAGATAATGGATCATAGCTATACAGGGCCTTGAATGGTGACATGCCTATGGACACGTGTTGGGTGGTGTTGTAGCAATACTCTCCTAGGTGAAACGATATGACCCACACTTTTTGTATCCCTGCCACATAATTTCTGAGGTAGCCTTCCACCCACTTGTTGACTATCTCGGTCTGTCCATCCATCTGAGGATGATATTTGGTACTAGGGGTTAAGGTCGTACCAACCAATCTGAACAACTCCTGCCAAAATGTACTCATGAACTTGCTATCCCTGTCACTAAAAATGGTTTTGGGTAGGCTGTGCAACCTGAAAATCTCCCTAAAGAACAATTTGGCCACCTATGTTGCAATGAAGTCGGTAGCTATGGCGAAGAAGTGTGAAAATTTCATCAACCTGTCCACTACTACAAAAATGCAATCCTTCCTTTGCGTCTCTGGAAACCCGGTGATGAAATCCATGGATATGCTTTCTCACTTCTGCTCAGGAATGGGTAAGGGTTGTAGTAGTCTTGTTGGGTGAGTGTACTCATCCTTGTTCTCCTGACATGTAGTACACTCCTTTATGTGCTTAATCACATCCTCCTTGAGGCCCTTCCATGAGAACCTCTCTCTTACTTGCCTGTACATCTTACCAATCCCCTAGTGCCCTGCCATTGGTGATTCATGACATTCCTGCAATATCTTGGCCTTGAAGGCCGATCCAGGAACCAAAAATATTCGACCCTTGTAGTAGATGAGGTCATTTATAATCCTGAAATTATCATCTTGTACTTGCCCATCCAATAGATGACAAGTGAACTGATCCTTCGCATACTCCATCACCAGATGGTATTTCTAGTCAAACGATACATCTATCATGGAAAAAATGGATGGCCTCCTAGACAATGCATCAGCCGCCACATTGTTCTTCCCTTTGACAAACTCAATGTCAAAGTCGTAGGCTTGTATTCTGCTTACCCATTTTTGTTGCCTCTCGTTCAAGTCCTTCTGCTCCAGTGGGTATTTGAGACTGTTATGATCTGATTTGACCACAAACCATGCACCTACCAAGTATTTCAAGAATTTGGCTAGTGCATGCATAATAGCTAGCATTTCTTTTTCATAAATGTTGTAAAGTAGTTCAGGACCCCTGAGTTTCTAGCTCTCATAGGCAAGAGGGTGCCTATTCTACATCAGTACGACCCCTATCTCTTCTCCCGAGGCATCACATTGCAAGGTAAAAGGTAGGCCAAAATTTGGAAGGGCTAAGACTGGGCACGTGCTCATCACGATCTTCATCTTGTACATCGTCATTTGAGCCTCCTCATTCCATTTGAAGGCTCCTTTCTTAGTCAAATCGGTCAAGGGCGCACACAACTAAGAAAAACCCTTGACAAATTTCCTGTAGTATGTGCACAAGCCTAGAAATCCTTTCAATTCTGTGAGTGTCTTAGGAGTAGGCCACTCCATGATGGATTTTATCTTCTCCTAATGTACCTGTACCCCCTTTTCTCCGATGATGTGTCCCAAGTAGAGCACTTATATCATCCCAAACTCACATTTGGACTCCTTAGCATATAGTGATTGTTCCTCCATGATGGATAGGATCTGATCCAAATGCCTTAGATGTTCTTCCCACGTCTTGTTGTAAATGAGAAAGTCATAAAAAAATACCAGCAGGTGCTTCCTCAACTCTTTGTTGAACACATGGTTCATACAAGATTAGAATGTAGTTGGGGCATTGGTTAACCCAAAGGGCATCACCAAAAACTCATAATGTCCATAATGACACCTGGAAGTTGTTTTTGATATGTCCTCCTCCCTCATCTTGATCTGATGGTAGCCATAACGAAGGTCAATCTTTGTGAAGTAGATAGCTCAATGCAATTCGCCTAGTATCTCATCAATCCTTGGTATCGGACACCTATTTTTGATTGTCTTTTATTCAAGGCTGTTAAGTCAATGCACATCCTCATAATGCCATATTTCTTATTTACCAACACTACTGAAGAAGCGAAAGGGCTAGTGCTTGGCCTGATGTGCCCCATGTCCAAAAGTTCCTTGATCGCCTTCTCTATCTCATCTTTGTACTTCTTTGGATGTCTGTATGGTGTGGTACTGACTGGTTTGGCTCCCTACTCTAGTTCAATAATATGCTCAAACCCCCTGTCTAGTGGTACCCTTGGAGGAATCGGTCCAAACATCTTGTGGTGCTTGTCAAGGATTTCTTGGATCTTTGGGGTGTAGTGAACCTTTCCCTGCTCATCCACATGTGATGAAATCTTGCACTTGGCTGCGTACACTATCTCCTCTCTTCGGAAGATGGCCTCCATCCTCTTGGTCGTGACTACCCTTGCAACATTCCCTGTCATGCCCCGAAGCATTATCTTTCGTCCACCTTCCTCTGTGAATGACATCTCAATGTTCTTGTAGTCGGTGGTGATAGGTCCCAGCGTGCTGAGCCACTTAACTCCAAGGATGATGTTGGTAACTAGAAGGTCCATGACGTAGATGTCCTACACTAGCTCATGTCTACCCAAGGTAAGTTTCATGCCAGGAATGTATCTATTACAAGGCATAATGCTACCACCTTCTACCTCCACTTTGAACCCTTCAAACTCTATTGTGGGTATATGCCTCCTTTTCAGCAATGCTGATTCAATGAAGTTCTGAGAGGCTCCTCCATAAATTACAATCGATACCTTTTGTCCCTGCAAGACTTCCCTCATCCGGAAGGTGTTGTACTTGGGAACTCCACTGATAGATGCCAAGGTGGACATATTGTCCTGTATCGTACTCTCTTCCTCTTCTGTCTTAATCGTTTCAGCCTCAATGTTCTGTATCTGGCCGATCTCTTCCTTCTCCTCATTATCTGAAGTGACCTCTATGTAGTGCACTTGACCACAACCCATGAATTTGTGTGTTGGGTTCTAAGGTTCTTTGCAAGTGAAGAAAATTTTCTTCCTCCTCAACTCCCTCCTAGTGTTCTCATCCACTCTGCAATGGCCCCTTTCAAAACCCCTTGGGTCATGTCCTCTCTGGTTCATTGGAGACCTTGGGTCTCTTCCTCCAACGTTAAGAAGTGGTCTGGGTATAAATTTTGGCTTAGTAGCCGATCCTATATCCCTTGTCCTCGAGATAGCATCATGTAGGTTAGTAGGCTTAAAATCCTTTACCCAACCTTTCAAGGTTTCCATCAACCCTTCAGTGAAGAGCATCATGAGTCTAGTTGGAGAAATGTCTTGCACCATCACAACCAACCTCTAAAATTCTTCAATATATACCTCAGCCATGCCTGTCTTCTTGAGTTGTGTGAGCTCCTAGAAGTGTAGCTCAGGATCTCCTTGACCAAACCTATCAATGAGCCTCTGAGTGAATTCTGGGTAGGATACTATCTAATTGTGGCCTAGTGTGGTGAGTCCATGATACCACCAATCATGAGCTTTTCCATCCAAGTACATAGTGAAAAACTTGATGGGTTCCATCTCCCTCATGGGTTTAAGTTGCAGATAGGTATCCATCTTTTGCAAGCATTCTTGTGCTCTCATCTTGGCCATACCATCAAAGTATGGGATCTTTATCTTCCCTTCTCTTTGTTCAAACTCAAAGTTTCTCCTGTGGTTTGGCTTAGGCTTATTTATGAATTTGAGTTGGAAATATTGATCCAGGGACATCTGCTTTTGAATCACCATATCCAAACCATAGTACTCCTTAGTACATCTTTCCATTTTCTCAACAAAATCATCCACCTGTTCATGTTGCACCTGCTCATCTGTGAACATGGGCATGTATGGCCTAGGGTTAGCCCTGCTACCCATATTTCGGCCTAGTTATTCATCTGTAAACGTGGGCATGTATGGCCTAGGGTTAGCCCTGCTACCCATCTACCCATTGGATGTGCCTCCTCCCTAGCTTCCTTCAGAGCTGGGAGATTTCTCCGAGTTATATATGACCTCACCATGGGATCCACCAGATCCACTAGCCACCTTGTTCCCATACGTCTCAATTTCCTTTCTCTGATGAGTCATTTGCATCAATATCTCGGTTATCTAGGACTGGTTCTCATCAATCTTCCTCAGATTCCCATATACCTTCTTTAAGGTTTCAGTGATTTCGGCCTATCCCCTTAGGTTTGTTTCCTGGTTCTCTTGTAAATGGTGGACCAAGTTTCCCTCTGTGAGGTTTAGGGTCTGCTGGAACTTGTTAAATTCGGTTGCCAAGAAGGCCAAGCCCTGAGGCTCATGGTCATCCCCTGACCCTTCCATTTCGGCTTTTGTTTCACTGGTTGGTTTCTTCCTTCTACCCATAAATATTCCACTGTACCTCTGCATGCACCAATTCCGCCACAGGTTTGGAGGATAAAATCTATGATACCACTGTAATGATCCCAAGCCAATTTTCTGCTTGAAACCAGTAACTACCACTGTTTTGATTGTTGGTGTTGTGTAGGTGGCTCTTCGAGTTTCGTCTTAGAGTTGTTCCAGTTATTTAAATGGTGTTCATACAATATCAATCCAACACATGCAAGATCACAAACATACTCAAGATATGGAAAGCACAACCATAGATCTGACCTTTATTGTGAAAAGCATGAATCAGATATAATATAGAGCAGATATGGAATAATCCTCAAATGGACCTCATAGATAATAGATATGAGCTGCTATAAAATTCTCCCTCTAATACAAAATATGCCTCCAAAGGCTGGATATAAAATGGAACCCAAAGATGCCAATAATAGATGAACACTCAACCCCCCCTGGGCTGCTAGTATGTCATGTTGGTTGAAAGGGATCAATAATTTGGCCTGGCTGAAGGAGATGCTCAAACTGTACCAAACTCCACCAAAATGTAGATTGGGACCAAGGAACCCTCTCCCGGAAGTATGAAGCCCAAATAGTCAATCCTCCTCCGTCAATGGATGAAACCCTAATGCAGACTGCGCCCTCCTGAAGCCCTGAATCACTCAATAGGACATTCTAAATGAAGGACACCTCCAAATCCTATGAAACTCTCTAGAATGGTAGACCAGGCTATGAAAACCCTGTAGGAGAAGTTTCAGGTCCAAATCCTAGGTAAAAATCCCTAGATCTGATAAATAATGAATCACAGGACATCCCCCTTACCTCAAGGCCATGCCAATCTGTAGTAGAAGATATGATGATGATATCTCCTCAAGAAAACCTCTAAAATGATGGTTGAGGGCCTGGAAATAGAACCCACGTGTTGGAATTCCCCCAATCTCTCCTAAATGGTTGGATCAAACTCCTCTTCAATTGATGGTGTGCCCTTGCTGGAAATTCTTGAACTGTACGACCCTGTTATCTTCCTGAACTGATGGGTGGATATGTGATGAGTGTAGAATGGTGTGGGTGGAGTCTTTCATCCCCGATACCAAGCTTGGAACAAGGTGAGTGGGTATTTCACCACTGAGTTTCTCACAAGGGTTTGAAACAACAAAACCCCCAAACTGTATGCCCAAGAGCAATAACAAACAATTACCACAAATCTAGAATGAATAATAGGTGCGCCCCAACCTTCTATTTATACTTTTCTTCTATTTCTCTGTTGATCTAGGTTAACCCATAGGGTTAACTCCTCCAGCCCTTCTATTCCTTCATTGAGTTGTCTTTACTCCTTTTTTCACCTTTTCAACAAGTCAACTTAAGAATATAACCTTAGTTTAGTTGACCTTTCCCCTTAGTTTGGGACTATGGCCTAGTGGGGATGCCTAGGCCATTGAGTCTCCTCAATACCTCTTCAACAAGAGGTGGGGGACATGACAATATTCCCTTGTAGAAAATTGCATTGCAAGTTTAACTATACTCAAAACTGGAACAATGTATTTATGGATGCTAAGTCATTTTTGTTTCTATTGGGAATAACTTGCAGTTGCTATGTTGAATAGTTAATGAATCTGTATGTTTATGGCTTGTCATCTTGTTGAATCATTTTTTATAGTATGGCTAAATATAATCTTGTATTGCAATTTTCTTTCTACTGTAAGCTCATACAATGTTTTCATCGCAAAATGTTGTTGGACATGTTCTAATCAATAGTCAGGAAATAAGAAACAATGCTACATATTCGTATCAATGCCATGTTTTCATTCTCTCACCAAGGACAATTTGTCATTTTCCTAAGAACAACTTGAAAATAAACATGCCCATGAACATTTGTTTCAATGGAATAGTTATAACAATATGGAAGGAAAGTAAGGGTGATATATGGAAGCTTTTCATCCTCTCGATACAAAGTGTCTGAAGAAATCCTAGTTCAATTTGATCATTAACTATGTTATCTAATGGTGAATATTTAAGAACATAAGGAAATGCAATATGCATTCTTTAAAGGAACCTTACATGAAAACTAACTTATACATATCAATGACTATTTAGCTCAATTAATCTAAGATTAATATAATCTGTTTCAAATTCAAATGGACATATGTTAATTTCAGAGGTCATATTATTTGGCAACCATCATTTAAAAATAAGTTTTAACATAACTTAAATTTTATTATTTCATCTTCCATATGCATGTACTAAAGGAATGGCCTACATATTAATGATGTTTAGATCTATATTATCACAATCATGAAAACAAGAATATTCTCAATATTGTTGATTGTTGAAACTATTTTCTATACCAAAATCCATTATATTCCAAGTTATTGGAATTTATTTCCAGCTTTAAACTATTGTTGTCTACAGTTGTTATTTTTATCTGTTAGCAACACTTTTTATTATTGTGTTTAGATTTATATTACTCGACATTTATGAACATTTAGGAAAAAAATATTTGGATATTTCATCATCATTATCGAGTCTTAAGACTAAAGAATTCAATTGGGAAATTTGGGATCCTTTCAACTTAACATCACCGAAAAATCCTCCTATACCAAAAGCAATCATATTTGCAGTTTTATGGAATGAAATTTGAACCAAACAACACAAAGATTATGTTTTAAATTATAGATGGCTTTGATTTTGATTTTTATGTGTTGGACATATTTTTTTTATTTCCATATGTAAATTTACAGGACTCACATTTTGGGAGAGACTCTTGAAAGAAGCCGAGGATAATTTTTTTCTTTTTTATTAATGTAATACTGGTTGAATAACTAATTACACATAATAATATTACTTACATAATTTTTTTATAAATAAAAGATATATAATTTATCTGTAAAAATTAAATTCTAATTTTGGAGTATAAACATAGTAATCTCTATATTTATTTCATGAATAAAATATATGGTTCAAATATGTTGTGCACATGAAACTTGCGCATTAGGTATCAACGAGCTACCCCCCCACAATTTCATCACTTGGTCTAAATAGAGAAACACGTATTGGCTTGTGGTAATTAAGGGAGACCCTCTACATTAGGATTATAAATGGGAGCTAGCCTCCAACAAATAACAGTTTTTACATTTTAAATGTCAATACATTGATGTTTAAGAAAAACATTAAAGATCACTTTAAACAATAATTATTGAAATAAAAAAGCGTAAAATGCACTTCGTCATCACAACACTTTAAATTGTGACCATGGATTGTATCAACCCCACTGTGTTGTGAAATCGAGTGGGAAATGGTATCTCGGTGCCTTGACACCTGATCTCCCAATACCTATGTACCAAACTATCAGCCCCCCCTTCCATAACTTATGTAAATGAAAAGCATCAACCCAGTGGATCAAGAGCCTAACATCCCAATAATTGTAAACTGATTAATTCAATGTTTTTTAAATGATAAGTGAATCAATTTAAAAGTTCAAACATGTGTTTTGAGGCATCAGACTGTGATTATACCAGCAAGGTACTAATTACATGGATCTGATAAGCAATAAATATTAATCATAGGTATTAATTAATGATGCATGGCGCTATCATCCCCTGCCATATCTGGTGACACGTGGCACTTATATTGTGTCACAAACCACAAGCTCAAATTCATAAATCACCATATCACCTGGCACAATCACGTCTTGACACATGGATCTCCCTCATCGTTTCATGTGGTGTACATGTCAACACAAATTTCTCACCTCGTTTATCCAGGTAATTTCATTTGTACACTATCCATTGGTTGGATGACATAATCTCAAAATCTCGAGACCTTGGGACATCGTCTATCGGATGATTGACCCTTCCATATTTTTCATATCCATAGAATACTTGACCCTGGATGAGCGCACATCTAGGACACATGGTGTTAGCACCATGGGAAACTTAGTAAGACTCACAATTGTTCCAGTATACCAGATGACATGACATATGACAGTCGGACCACTCGACACATGGCACCAAATTACCCCTGATATCTATTCAGATATATTAGATCAACATCACATGTTGCATAACCAAAATGTGACACATGGCTTCAATGTTTCATGTTCCTATCATGAAATGTCATGATACATGCAAATCCCCATCGTGGGGCACGCCACCATCGAACATTGGGTATCAAGATTTTCCTCAACATTCTGTAAAATTCATAAATTCATGATGCTCGACATCCCATCTGAATCTAGTCACTATGCCAATGTATCATGTTGCTAGCCCGTCAATGGTGAGCGAAACCTACTCTACTAAATTTCAGGTCCACATGGAATCAAGTAACATGGTAAGACCCATGCCTCCTATTGTAGGAAATAATGGAAAAATATGAGGAGTGAAGAGTAGGGGAAATCTAGATCGAAGGTCTACCTATGATCATGAAAACCTAAAAATTTTCAAGGTTTAATAGAGTAGGGAGGGGTCGCGAAACTTAACGATAGTTAAATTGATCAAGATTTATCGCAAATCGGTGGATTGTGGCCCCCTCCTCTCGTGGTTAACCTAACCACAACCCGCCCCCCCCCGTAATTAATACAATGGTGACATGTTTCATGTTTCACATAGTCCAAAACATACGATCCCCTATTGTGCTAGGACCTCGAAAACACAACCATGTCTTCTACTCACACTTGTCTTAACAATGGAATGACATTTGGATAATGGGACACTGCCCCACGAGTATAGTATAGTTGTTTTACACCTTTGAACATAAACACCATATCGAATGGTCTAATGGACACAAACTAGACACATGGCTCTTCCACAACCAACCACCTCTTATGACACATGGCCCTTTCATCATCTGACACCTTTTTTGACATGTGTAAATCATATCGCATCATGAACCACACCCTCAAAGTGACAAATAACCATGGCACATGGAACAATAATAATTTTATACATGTAACACCCATGTGGACTAAAATCATGTACATGTCAACACAAAGGGCTTTCCTCATCCATCCAGGTGTTGTCACTTGTACACTATCCATTGATTGGTTGGCGTCATCTTAGGCTCTAAAGACCTTGGGACATCTGCTGGTAGAAAATTGACCCTTCCATATTTTTCATAGCCCTAGAAAACCTAACTCAAGATGAGCGGGTACCTAGAAAAAATTGCACTACCACCATCAACCATATGACAAGACACGTAAATGTGCCACTCTACCAGCTGACATGACACATGGTGCTTGAATCACTCGACATGTGGCACCAAATTTCCTTGGACCTCTGTTCAAATATCCTAGATCAACATCAAACGTGGCATTGCTACAATGTGACACATGGATTCAATGTGTCTTGCTTCTAGAATGACACGTCATGGTATGTGGCATTTTTTTCATGGGGCATGTCACCACTAGGCATAAAATATAAGGACTTTCAGCTACATTCTATAAACTTTGAAAAATATTGATGCCCAACATCCCATCTAATAATTAATTCCAAGGGCGAGATCAAAGGTCATTAATCAATGCATGTCGATAGCCAACACAGTCATTAATGAAAAGGTGGTCATTCATGTTGTGATCACGGGACACATGTCACGATCTAGTCATAGCGGGAATAGGACAATCGACACTAATATGGAACCTATAAAACATGGACCTGTGCATAACACTTCACTACCGGGACATTGTCCCACGAGGGTATAATAATTCTTTTAAAGATTTGAACATTAACACTAGATCAAATAGTCTAACATGCATAGACTAGACATGTGTCTCTGCCACATCTAATCATTTGACATGACACATGGCCCTATCATCTCCTGGCACCTTTGTTGACACGTGGCATTCATTTTTTTTCATGAACCACCCTCTCTAAGTGACAAATCGACATGACACATGGCACAATAATGAATTGAAATGTTGAAATCCCACATGAACTTGCATTGTGTACATGTCATCACAGACCACTCACTTGGTCCATATAGGTAATGTCACTTGTATAGTGTCCATTGGTTGGGTGACGTCATCCCAGGATCATCAGACCTTGACACATAAACTACTGGAGAATTGACCCTTCCATATTTTTTCATATATCTAGAACACTCGACCTCGAATGAATTAGAACCTAAGACACATGGAAGTAGCACCATCAACCACCTGGAAATACATGAAAAACTACCACTCTACTAGTTGGCATGACACATGGTACTCAAATCACTTGACACATCGCACCAAATTCTCTTGGATCTATTTTCAGATATCCGACTTCAACATCCCACATGGCACCACCACAGTGTGAAAAATGGCTTCAATGTGGCTTGCGTATGGTGTGACATGTCATGGTATGTGGAATTTCCAACCTGGGGCACATCACCAATGAGCATTGGATATCATGACATTCACTTGTGTTCTGTGAAATCTGAAAACTATTGATGCTCGACATCCCATCTAACCGTCCATTGGAGGGACGAGATCAAAGATCATTGATCGACGCTTGTTTACAACCAACATAGTCCTTAACAAAAACATAACCATCCATGCTCTTATCACGAGAAACACATCATTATTTGGTCATATTGGGCATCATACAACTTCCTCCCTAACAAATTCATGAAAACTAAACTCCCCAATGGTCCGAGGTCTGATTGACTTTTCTCAATAGATATTTATCACTATTCTGTAAAAGTAAACACGATTGATCTAAGACCTGAAACACTTCTCCCAACTACCGACCTATTTAGACTTCATACCTATTATCACTAGTGATCCCCCATTTATCTGAAGAACCTCTATCCCATCTAGAAAATATTCTTTCCCATTTCCCAATAATACCCTATCATCAACAATTTCTATTCAAGAATCTAACGCCCCAATGGACAAAATTTATGGCACATTTACAAAGAAAATTCAATGGATAAATAGGATGTCTTTGGACAACTAAAATTCAAGATAACCATAACTGTCTTGTCCTCCATTACAAATCTGTCATGAATTCATGGAAATTTAATGAATAACATAGTACCAAGCATTAAGACAATTATCCTATGAAATATTCACAAAAATGCAATAAGGAACATTTCAAACAGTTAAGAAATCTTGATTGTTTAAATCCAAAAGTATTAATTCAGACAACTTTTTGTGATCTTTCATTTAAAGGGTTAGTATCATAAGATATTTTTTATTATTTCTATTTTATATAGAATTTTTAGTTGTTTCTTTTAAATAAAACTTACACTTTGCCAATTATTTGTAGCAATTTGCAGAGAAAGATGATTCGAAAAATCATAGTGAAACAACAAACTGAAAATGAAGACGACACTTAAAATATTGTCAATTCACAATTTTTCTTTGATACTACATTGAAGACCAACATGAGCAACATTAGGGAGTGGATCAAAATTTACGCATTCTTCGAACAAGGGGATTTTAGTGACAAATATGAATCAGATGTTGATGATTTGATGTGTATTAGAGAATTACAACCTCACAAAATTGCTTCTAGGCCAACAATTGTACCCTATTATGACATGGTATGATGGATAACCTCCTATACTTATATCTATACATGTACTATTTTTAATTCATCATGCCAAGTTGTGGGTTCCTTTATACCTGAATAGGTTAATAATATGTATAAGTTAAGTCGACCCACAATAAATCTTGATGAAAATTTAATTAATGAATTCATAAATGAAAAATTCGAAAAGGAGGAGGTGGAAATGGCTCAGTTTATTAGAGAATGGTGGTTTGAACCTGATTCTTTCAAAGTTATAGGTGACAAAATATATCCTGTCACTAGAATGAAGAAAGCCCCTATGCTAGTTTCCATAATTCTTTGTCGTCTATAGGGTGAGAAAAATCCCTCCAGATTAAAGTTGGGTTGGGTCCCTCTCATAAACCAAGTTCTTGCATGAAATATCTTCAATTGGGCCCATATACTTTCTGCCAATCTTAAACAAGAAGTAAAAAAATTCATCAAGCTCCTCCATGATACTTTCCAGGGGTTTTTATGTTTACCTATTTGGTATATGTCGTTTGTGCAGTCACCCCTTTCCATATTTTATCTTGGAGATGGCCTCCCATTGAGCAACCAATTCATTTATATTGTTATAAAATGTGAGAAAACAATTGCAAAAATCATTTCTATGACATGTGTAACTTTTTCTCGATCCCATTACATCTTCTTTTGAAAAACCTACCAGTCCCAAGATTTTATGAAGAGGCTATGGATACCATAAAATAAATAGGTGATTGGTTTATAGATAATGAATTTTCATACATTAGGATCTTTGGTTGTGAAGGCCCCCGTCATCTCTTTCCCAGGTATGTCCCAGAAAGACTAGTATTAAAATAAATTGCATACCAGATTGTTAGTGTCAGCATTGTAGTCACTTTGGCTAAAATTTTGAAAAAGAAATGGCCTAATTTCTCGATTTCACTAGGTATTTATACCTTGTCAAATCCAAAGCATGCTAAAAAATAGGTTGACCCACTAAATCGAATCTATCAGTCCCATGGTGACTTTAAGAGACATGATCCAATATAAGTTGTCAAAAAACATTTTTCTATGGTGAAAATCAAAGAATATATTCATGAAAACATACCTTTTGACCTTGTTTTTTAGGGGGAAATGCCCTACCATAAAGTAAGACAAAGAATTGATGCCATAAGAAATAGTCCTCATTTATTGGACTTTATTGAATGGAAAGTTAACAGAAAAAACTCTTTTCTTAAGGAAAATAAAAGAATACATGGAATTGTAGAAGTTGAGGAAAGTGAAGAAGAAGAAAAAAATGAAAAAAAAATAGATCCTAGTGCTTATTCAACAGAAACAAAAGTTAAAAAATATTCACAAGAAAAAATTGTAACAGGAAAAGAAGACTCAAGTAAAATAAATACCCATACTCCTACCAAATTGACTGAGATAAACACAAAGTTGAACACCAGTACAAACATCAAATTTTCCCAGAAAACACTTGTCCATATTACTAATCCTATCAATACTACTCCCATAACCTCAATTCCAGGAAGCTTGGTTACCGGTTCTTTCAATCTTGTTCTATCTTTAGGCAATTTTGTATTTGATGACAAAACCAAAACTATAAAAAAGAGGAGGTCTAAAAAGAGGAAAATGGCCCACCTTAAAGAAACCACACAAGAAATAACTCAATTATGGAATGTTTCACATTTGGTCTATGAATAATTTGTAGAGGAATTTGCTGACACATTAGGGGTATTTGACAATTCCAATAAATGGTCTGTGATGAGATTAAGAAACCAACTAAGGAATGATAAGAACATAGTAAAGGAAATTTCCGAACAACAAAGGATACAAGAATACAATTGGAAACAAAAACATGAATTTAAAGTAAAATCTATCACAAAATAAAAAATATTTCTCATAATATCATTGCAGAGTTGACAACAAAAATATATGCGATTAAAACTTAACATGACAGATATCTAGTTACATTTGTTACTGAAAAAAAGAAAATCATCAAAGACTATCAGAAGAACATAGATACGTTGACTGCTCAACTAGAAGAGGGGAAAATAATAAATGAGTTCATAAATCCTAAGCAAGGAACCAATACAACTTAATGCTAAATTATCATCTTTAGAGGTGTTGTTATATTCAAGATTGTATCTGGTCAAAGAACAACATGAACAAATCCTATAGTTTTTTGTCGATTTCGAGTTACAATGTAAAAACCAAAAAGATCTCTAGGCTAGTTTTTATAATTTGAAAATATGGGAGGCATTTAGCACGAGTTTACCACCAGGATACACCGAAATTTCTAAAGAAGAAAAAAATCCAAATAAAAGCTTCACTTGATTCTTGGGAAGCAAGTTGTTTGTTTTTACACAATCGCATTGAGGAAACAAATAAATTTTGCTCAGTGTTATGGGGTTCGGTAGTAGATATCATTGAAGAATATGAATTGTCCCATGTGCAATTTCTTGGAAAATCAGTTCCATTATCAAATTATCTTACAGATCTTCAACAAAAAGTAGACTCAAGGACAAATAGTATTAACAATCTAAATTTTTGGACCCTAGAAAGTGTTCAACAACTTGTCAATCGTCCAACACAATGTTTAAAAACAATTGACAATTTCTTACCCAAGTTTACAACCAAACAAGAGGAAATTGCTAGAAATATCTATCGATTCAAATTAAACAAGGAAATTTCCTACCCCTTGTTAATTGCAACCATGTTAGAGAGAGCTTCCTTACAGAAAAACCAGGGACAAATGAAACCGGAAAAATCCAACATAATTGTTACTAGAGTTCACCAGAATATCTCTCCTTGATATCATTTATCAAATGAATTTCAAATAGTTGTGCCTATTGATTCCACCCAAGCCAGGAACCAGTTATAGAATTTTTCATGTACACTCGTATTTATTGTAATTCTGTAGGTAAAAACAACATTGAAGTTTCTAGAGAGAATGTTATATGCATTGTTGTAAAATCCTTAATGTGTTAAGTTTTGCGAACCTAGAATTACAGTGGTTGTATCACATTTTACTATTTTTAGTACTATTATTGTACACTAATGCAATGTTTATTTTTGAAACCCATTGTTCTCTTTTGTCAGGTTTATTTATGGATACAAGCTTTATATTCTGTGTTTTTGCACTCTTGTTAGAATTTTTAGAAAATTTGTTGTTCACTCTTTAAATGAATTTGATAATAGATCATGTGGAGTTGGGAACAAGTTTATATATTGACAATTGTTAAACATCTATTTGTTGTACCTATTAATAATATGCAGAAGTATAATTTACGTTAATGAATATGAATATGTCAATTACTTTTTTTCTTTCTACATATTTTCTAAATTAAAACAAATATAAATCTATGTTACTAGTTCTTAGGTTGTTTGAACTTTTTTTGTTACCTGATAACAATTGGATATTTGATGACACCATTTTTGCACATTCTTTTCCAATTTTTTTCCCATGCATGGAAACATGTCAATGTTCATAGATAAAGGCATAATAGATACAATGGACAAAAACTGATTCATGGGAGAAATACACCAGATCAATGTTTTAATACCTACCTAACTATTACATAAATGCAACCGTTCAATGAGGATCCAGTGCATCTCCAATCAAACCATTAATGCCAGTAACTAAACAAATGTTCAAATACCGCTAACTGGAATTCACTCAATGGGATGGAAATGATCTTAATAGCTGGAGATTACAATTAACAAAATGCAACATTCAAATTTATTCTTTCTTACCATCATATCTTTTCATTAATTCATGAAGCACAATTTCTAATTTTCTTGAACAAAACCTATACAAAAATATCCCTATGAACATTTTTTCTAAATGGAGTAGTTATAAAAAAATGAAATCCAAGTATTTGCAAAACATGAAGTCATTTTGCCAACAATTGGATGAGATGTCTCTAGGTTTCCATTGATGGATATTGGAATGACCTCATTTTTTTGAATGTAATATCTAGCTTAGTGTATCTCTCATATGTAGGATCCTTTGAAAATAGATTTTTAATTTCCTAGAGAGGGTAGAAATCATGTCTTAACACATCCACAATAGTTTTCCCTCTTATACTTTCAGCCATGCCTTGGAAATTTCTCTTGTCTTGTTTCTCTATGAACAAATTATTTTTTTAACTTTCACTTGATAACAACCTTCCTTTGTCACTCAAATATGAATGTAACCCCATCTTTACTAGTTTTTCAAAACTATTTTTTAAAAGGTCAATTTTTTCCCTCACCATTAAGCATTTTTTTCTCAACAATTTGCAATAAATTCCTTTTTGTAAAATAAAATGATCCTCCATAACCATTGTGGATCTGTCTTTCACACCTTTACTTTTTAATGCTTCAGTGGAATTCGAATTTAGGAACTTAATATTCTGGCTAGCAACCTGTGGTTGTGTTCCTAGTTCCTCAAATTATTTCTTTATAACTTCACCTGCTTCATCTGCTAACAACATTTCATCATCAATTATCTTGAAATAATACCATATCTTTCCAACTTCATATGATTTCATCCCAGATGATGTGTCTATCCCCTACAAGATAACATTCTCCATACAATTTGTTCTTCAACTCTTTGATGTCTGTAATCATCTTACGATTTATCTTTTCATACTCTGCAATGACTTTATCCTTTTCCTTAATCTCCTCACCTTGTGTTGCAACTATTCTCTTCAATTTTTCAATTTCATCTCCCTTTAGATCCAATTCTTCCATCGCTTTTGAAAATCCATCTGTTGGATCTGTTGATGTTGTTTCACATGATGAAGTACATCCTTCCTTTAAAATTTCATTCTTCTTTTGCGGAAACTCCATCTCTTATTCCATTTGCACTATTTCTTCATAAGTTGATCCTTTTCTACTTAGATAGCCTGCAACTGTGGAGTTTAGACATGTTTGATTCTAGAGATTTTAATATTTATTTTCAGTGCGTGGATTTGTGTTTCTTTATTTTTCACTAGGGCTTGCACACATGCGACATCCTTTGGATTGGATCCCATGTCCATAACCCATTGTCCTAATTCCTCCACTTTTATTTTCCTACTTCTATTTTCCAACTTATCATTTTTAACCTGGTTTCTAAGCTTCTCATTTATAACTTGCATTTTCTTTATTCCCAAATTGACAATAATCACATCTCTATTCAACATTTGTCCAGATTCTCTATGAAGATCCATTTTTTCCAATGAATACATTGCATCGAGATCAATAGACACCTTTGTAAGTTTCTTCTATTTTTTTTTATGCATCACTTCTATATTCAACCTACTTTTTTCATAATCAACAACAAAGAGAATCCTTGTCTGTGATCCTCCTTGATCAAAGATTTTGGGATAATGTTGTGCCTCAACTTTGAACTTGTTTTTATGATATCCATGAATTGATTAACAAAATAAAATTCTTTGATTGATTTGTAGTTGAAGACACTATTTCATTATGACCCTCTATACTCTTAATCTTCTCTAATTATAACACTTCCACAACTACAATAATTCATTTGTCCACCAGTACTACTTCTTCCTATAATTCTTGATATTTCTCTTCATTAAGAACCTTTGTATTTTTCCTTTTTGTTGACATATCTTCCTCTGTTTTTGAATCCTTTAAATTTGATTCTATATTATTTCTCTTGTATGATCCTTCAAACTTCTTCACATTCTCTATCACTGGAGTTACTGGTAATTTACCATGGACTTGCAATATATTTTGCACATCTTTCCAGATGTTCTAGTTTTTCATCTACTCCACCTTCGCTTTTCTCTCATGATGATAAGGAATATGACCATGTGAAATCCTCTTTGATGAAATCACAACTTGAGGGTCATATATCCATGTTTCTCCTCCTTGAAATCCCATATCTGAGAGAACCTTTGTTGCTAATTACAATGATGACATGGAATTGAGAATAAAAGGTCCTACCTCTTTTTTCAATTTGAAAGTAGCCTTATATTTTCTTGATACAAGATGAACATCATCTGAATTCAATCTTTGTCTAATGTATTTAAGTAAAAATATTTTGAGAGTCAATAAAATAGGTAAAATAAAAGGTCGAAGTTCATAGCCATATACTTTGATTTCACTGTAATTCTAAAATATATACCAATATCCTACTCTGTTATCTGGGCTAAGATATAATAATTTTTAATTCAAGAAAAATTCTGGGGTGATTTCATTATATATCACCTCATAAGATTTGGACATAAATAGGTCAATATACTCTGAGAATCCAACATTTAGTTGCCTCTTCTTAATCATACTCGTCCAATGAATCACTAATAATAGGTTACCAATATCATCTTTAACTCTTAATCCAAGCGATGAAAAATGAGTGGCTTAAAAAAAAAAAGAACAAATGAACAAGGTAAGATTGGTATCTGAAACTTATAAGAGACTCAAATTCTGACAATTGATAATCAATTTAATCAACTAGAAATTGGTTGTAATTAAATTTCTCAAGTGTTTATCTGCAAATATACAAATTGAGGCCATAAGACCTAGCACAAACTCATCAACTACAAGGTCGTTATATTTTCCCAAAACTGCACAAATCATGGAAATATTTTTTCTTGAAATTTCAAGAAACATGCTAGATTCAAGAATAACGGTATCCCCAGGAACATCAACATTCCTGCATAGATAATATTGTAATAGAACCACTCTATCATCAGGTTTCAACTCTCTTAAACATTTGGATAACACAAACTCATTTAACATAAACTCTCAGAGTCTAATCGTCACCTTAACATTTCAATGATGGATTGGGCTGTCATTTCAATGAGTATAGACCCATTTGTGGAAATTATAGATCTTTTATAGGGAATATATTTTGAGGCACACTAGAACAAAAAATCAAGAAAGTCATAGACTTGTGAAACCAAAAATTTTACTAAATTTCATTCCCACACATGATAATGATTGATCAGATCTCTAGAATTATGCATAACATCCTTGTATAATTCTAAAGAGTCAAAAGACAGGACCAACTCAAATATATCCTCATCTCTTTACACTAAATCCTCCTCCTCGACATTAAATTTTTTCTTACTTTTACTGTGTTAGAAAAATTCCATTTTAATAATGAAAAAAAAATAGTTAATGTAGTTCCAATTACTCATAGAGGAACTTTCTTCGCAAAGGAATCAACCCACAACAATGTTGTTATATCTTACCAAACGCTTGGACTATTCGTAAACCATGGATAAACCATAACTTTTCATCTTTACCCTCTTTTAAAATAAACTTTGAATATGTCACGATTCAAAATTGTCGTTAGATATCATCATATGGTATACATGTTCAAGCCACACCAATTACACTAATCGTAGATGGAGCCACCTGTTAAACCACACTGCCATCCTTCTTATACCTTCAAACAACAACATTTGATCTAATAACATCAATTCCACCCTGACCTGTGGCATTGTCACAAACTGTCCCATGCAACATCAGGTAGACTAATCATGTAATGACACCTCCGTTGATTGGAACCATGCCCGAGAACATTTCCCGATCTTGGATATTGGCCTGCTAGAGACCTACCTTCTGAACACAATCCTGTACACATAGACACCGATACCCCACGATTCTGAGATCCTGACATACCAAGTCTCCACACACCATTCAATTTTTAACTTCATGAAACATTTACATTGTATGGCAATGTGCAATGTATACTCATGTTTTCATAGAATATATCTTATGTTTACTATTTTTTTCCTCCTAGGCCTTCGCTCATGTTTAGTTTCAAGTAAATCAATATAAGATTTCTCTTGCAACATAATGCAAATGGCATATCGACAGAGACTTCACCACTATAGTGGCACTTGTTTACGCATTCTTCGTGTCATTTGAGTTTTTTTAAGATAATTTGTGTCTAAAAATTTGAAACATTTTTAGTGGACACTCCACCTATTATTAAGGACACATAAAAATGAAATAATAACAAAAAAAGACTAGATGAATATTCATAAAGTTAAAATTATTATATTTTTTAATTTTTAATTTTGATATAGTTAAAAGTTTACATCCTAGTTTGTAAATTACTTTTAAGTTCTAATTAAAAATTTAGAAAATTTCCCACATTTATTTATTTTTAGATGTATTTTTTTGAAATTTATTGGACACCTGTTCACACTTCTCTCAACTACCTACATTATACTCAATTGACAAAGAGTTTTATAACCTAATTTACAAATCACCTTTAGTTTATAATTTCCACTTGAATCATATCTATATTTACCCTTTACCCATAAAAATTAAAAGAATGACGAGCCAAACATTATTAATTTTTTATAACAATTTAATCTAATTTTGATAAATATATTATTATATTAAGTAATTTGAAGAGACATTTATGTTAAGAATATTTGATTTATTTTAATTTGATAGAAAAACATTAAATTTATTAATTCACCTAATAAAACACACATTTATCCATATTTTATTAATATAATTTAATATATTTATTTTTAAGAATATAGAATATTTAACACCTATAGATATTAATAAATCATATTTTACTCTAAACACTATAAACTTAAATGATTAATCCTTTTAATAATCTTTCTAAACTTATGGATGTGTGCACAAAGTTGGTGGGCGAAAAAGTGGCAAGCATGTCAGCAGGAATGTGCACTCACAAGAATGCATGTGTGTTCTCATGAACATGCTTGTGTTTGTAATCCTATAGGTTTGGTAAGAAATGAACCTTCTCCCAGCTTGTCACGTAGGTTCGTCAGAAGGAATGCACACACGTTCCTGTTGTGCTCATTTTTGGAGGGATCACAGGTACGTTTTGTTCTCATTTTCACACCGTGCCTCGCGATTTTTCCAATTGGAGAAAGAAAAGAGGATGAAGAGAGGAGGAAAAAATCCCATGATCTTTCCACTGTGTCCATCACAAGAACAATATGGTTGATTTTTTCTCATTTCCTCTCTTGGATTTGCAAAAATACAAAACAATTAGTCACGAGTTATGGATGTAAATCCCAATGGCATTGAAAACTTATTAGCAAGGTTCACTAAACATAATTAATACTTGAATGTAAATCTCTCAACAATTCACTAATATTGTATAATTTGTTTTCAAGTTCATCACACAATTTTTCTTTATTTTACACAAAAGTATGTTAATGATTTTGTTGGGATAAGTTGCAATTGTTGTTTGTAATTTCTTTGTCATAAGTCCACTTATTAAATTTCCTTATTAAATTGCAACATATATTATAAAATGGAACCTAGAGACAATGTAAACCACCCACAAGAGGACCAAGGCGAGCAAAACCCCAACCCACCATAACCACCCAACATAGACACTCAAATTGATGAGGGGTTGGCCTCATTGAGAAAATTGGTAAATGAATTAAAGGGCATGAGAGAACCTAGTAGAGAGTCATTGGCCACTTCATTGAACATCATTTTGAGGTCCATTGCAAGTTCCCAAGGGAAATTAACTTATATTTCTCAATACTGTGCTAGAATGTATGAGTTTTACTGCACTAGACTTGATAGAAACCAAGTTAGAGACTTGGGTATCTCAAAACAAAAACTGATGTCTCTTTTTATTGATTCTCAATATAGACAAGAGCCAACTCTCAACAATAAATGTAGATTGATTGATGCATCCACCCAAAAATTAGTCAAAACTAGATGGATAGGTGGTACATGGTATTTGATAAACCTCCCTGCAATAATAGGGAAGTTCCTTTATAATTTTTTAGACAATTACGGGAATAATTTATTATGGGTCACCATGTAACGTAATTCGACATTGGTGACTTCTAGGGGGTGGGTCCAGGGTCCACATAGGACCCAGAGCATGCTAAGCATGATCCCATGCTAGGTCATTGTCCCCCCAGACGAAGGAATGAACCCCTTCCCAGCATCCTCCTGTTACAGAGAGATTGCAACAAGTACATGTAGCTATATCATCATTGAATCAAATCCTAGTGCAACATGGTACCTTTTTTGCACTATCTTGGCATGAGGTGTTTGTTGGTGACATTGATAGAGGGGTTGGAGCTTCACCCCCTACAAAAATGTTCAATGAGGAGAGGGTACATGGACATAATAGTCATCCATGTGAACCTCACATATGCTTGATTTGTGGGAATACTTTATATGATCCTATTGAGGCCAGTGGATAACATATATTCATGGAGGAGGTTAGTATCTTAACCATCTCCATCTTCTTCATCGTTATATATTCATATAATATTTTGTTTATTTATATTGATATTTTTTTGTATGTTGTTTTTTATTTTCTACGCCCATGTAGAATACCCTCTACACCCATGGATGCATCAATGTATATCTCCACCACTGATGCAATAGTAGAGGGAGCCTACTCAATTGGTCTACCCTATACACAAGTATGTGTCACATTTGATAAATTCACCACAATGATTTCTTTGTTTTATGGTATGCTCAAATTTTTAATGTTCTTGTGTTTCTATAGGTTGTGGGACCAAGTGATGTTGAGAAATGTCCACCTGAGATGGACAAGTCACTTGCATCACATGTATCATGTGTAGAGTTAAATATAATTTAAATCTTGAATTTGTTGTATTTATGTTGTTGAATTTTACTATTTTGTACTAATAGTTCAATATTGTTAATATGTATGTATGTTTATGATATTTTTGTTTATTTTAGTACTAGCCCACTCCTTGGGAACCTTTCCACAACTTCTGGGTTACCTTACTCTAGGCCAAGGGCTCTTCCACCACTTCTATAGTCTGTGGGGATCCATCACCTCCCACCCCCAACATATTTCATGTTCCATGCATCCTTAGTGGATGCACCCACAATCCACCCATCCACACCACCTCTTCCATCACATCCATCCATAATGGATACACCTATATGCCACCCACCCACCCACTATTTCCATCTATGCTATCCACCGAGGCTTCCAAAATATAGGTTTCCTCAGTGTTGTTTGTACAATTGAGCGTTCCACCAGTTAGAGAATCTCCATCGAGTCCCGAGATATTCACGGTGAGATAATGTGTTGATAATAAATTTTTATGTATCATGAATGGAATTGATTTTATGCATATTTTTAAATTTCATATTTTGATCCTTGTAACTGAAGATGGTGGAATCGTTAAGAGATTAAGGTCACATATGAGGGTAACACCCTCACGATTGTTAGTACCGTATGTGGTGATTTGTCTTATGTTGAATTCAAAAGTATCATTTTGTAAGTATTTTAATTCATTGTAGAAAAAAACTTATAACAATGATTTTTCTTTATGCAATCTGTGAAGCCATGAACCATGCTTAGGCCCAAAACCACTCAAGGTGATTCTACGAGTAAGAGAATAAATATTGATTTCTAGGATGCTTATGAGGGTGGCAAGGGTGGTTGTGGTCAATGAGTGACCAATGATTGTCATTTTGTATTTAGGCCACCATATGGGCCATGGCTGTTTTTTTTTTTTTATGTTAGGGCACTTGGTTCCATTTTGTATATTGGGAATGAGGTGCCATTTTGTAAAAAAATTACAATTTAGACCATGTTGAATACATCTATATATCTATATATATACATTTCATGGCACGTTGTTTATGAATCTCATTGTTTTTTCATTTTATGTTGATGAATGTATGAATTTCAAAGTGTATGAATTTTATGTGTATGAATGTATGAATTTATTTAATTTGACTAGTTACTTTTTAGGTGTTAATGAAGTCCATGTAAGTAAGAATAGTTCGTTTTTTCTAAAGTTATTATGAATACTTGCATTATGCATTTACAAAATTCTTATGATGTAAAAAATTTGTAAGTGCTAAATCAATACACAATTAATGGTTCTCGTTACCTAAATTTGACAAAAGACTAAAGACCCATCCTAGTTAAGACTCTAGGAACCAATAATAACAATCATTTAGGCTAACATAATCACAATAGAAATAAGAGAGTTGAAACCTCACATTATGTTGGTCTCCGGTTTTGATCATGTTTTTCGCCTATATTATATTCCACAGACCTCCATTTATATACCAGTACCACCCTTTTGGCCTTGTTTTGACATAATTAACATCTCCCTACCATTCAATGGGGTTACTTAAGGTATCTTTACATTTCAAGCT
>ML779898.1:215367-237008 GCA_009831015.1 Picea engelmannii | reverse complement strand
ATTCGTACCTGCTAGGATGTGCTGAAGGTACCTTGAGGCCCATTGACATCACAGGTGGGTCATCTCGCATCGGTTAACAACATTCATCAATGGCTGGTAATCCGATGATTTCTGTTTGTGTTCGACTCCAGAACATCTATTCAAACAAATCAGACTTGTACCATGGGTGAAGCTTTGAAGCTGATTGAAGACATGATTTCAGTTGATCTTTTTCAGGCCAGAACAAAAGCCAAGTTCATGGGTCATCCTCAGATAATCTGTTGTTATACACAGGAAGTTTTTTTCAGAATGGTATTATTTGTTCAAATTCCTCTGCAGGCTCCTGAATGTTCCAGTAGTACCAGTCAGTACCAGCGTAGAGTTCATCAGTTACAGGTTCATCAGAAATATCAGAGCAGCTACCATTTTCGCGCCCTTCAAATCCAGACTTAACTTCAAAAGACAATTCCACAGCAAGACTTGCATACCGATGGGGAGAGGTAATGTAACTTAGGTGTGTTTAGTTCGTATTGATTTATTGTATTAATTTGCATACTAATAAGTTTGAACTAAGGGTGCCTTGATTACTCCATAACGTTCCATCATTTCCACGACCTATACCTAACGAACTAACCTACCATGAAATTTCATATCATAAAAACGCACCACTACCGGAACTAAGCCCGATTTGACTCGGATATGATAACTCTACACCCTTGTACGACTCTCATCATGTTCCGACACCCTATCTATCTCCATGGAAATTCAAATATTCTCATATAATTTTCTTCCCGACCGTTCCTTTCATCCCATTCTCTCCCTTCATCGCCCTCATCCAACCTTCGCTGCCACCGATAGACTTCCTCTGTGATACCAAGTAGAGCCATGGTAGCGAATCACCACGAACCAGAAACATATGCTGACTTGGAAGCCCTTCCAGAATATGAGGCAACCAAAGATATTCTTAAGCAAGCGGGGTGGGATCCATTTCTGAAGAAGTTTGACGGATATAACGATGCAATCACGCTCCAGTTTGCTCTAAATTTTGAGGGAGGATCCGCCAAGGTGGGAGAACTCAAATTCGAGGTCACGGAAAAGTTCATTTCGTAGGCAATTTAGTTGCCTACCACAAGCCAAAGATGGACAAAGGGACAACCGGTTGATAAAACTCTCTGTACACAGTTGTTGAAACCTCAGTACCGGGGAACACCATGGTCCAAGGGAACAACACGGTCTTGGCTGGAACCACAGTGGGCCCAATTGTTGGTCATCCTCCAGCGTTACCTTACCCGTGAGGGTCGATATACCATTATATTCCCCTGCCATGCTCGACTTCTGTTGCACTTCACAGGTACTCTGTTAAACATACCTTTATTTTTGTTAAAGAGTTTAAAAAGGATGGCCGAACAGGTCCAAAAGGCTAATGAGTTTCGAGGGAGTTTATTTCACTTCGGTCTAGTTAAAATATTGATCACATCTGCACTATCGAAGAAGCAAGAAACTTGGGACCTCTTCACTGCAAAAACCCTCGCCTGTGCCCAGTCTAAAGCTAAGAGTGTGAAGCCTGGTCCCCCACACAAAAAGTTGAACTCCAGGAAAAAGAAAGTCAAAACCTTGACTAAAGACCATGTTGGGGACCCTGATCCCGAACCTCCAATTGATGACGAGGTAGAAACCAATACTGAAACTGGGAAGGCCACCACACCTACATAGGCGAACATTGAAGCCCCGAGTTCTCCCCCAGCTGCCGAGAACATAATTGATGTGGAGGAACTAGCCAAGTCAACTGATAAGCCTAGGAGGAACCCGAAAAGAAAATGTAAAAGCGTATTATCGGGAATGGACAACTCGGTACCTAGTTACCCCCCACAAGAGAGATTGGAAAGTATAGATGGTCACGAGGAGGCCCCAGAGCCATCTGAGATGACCTGGACTTTGTCCCAACTCGTTCGAAAAAACCGTAAAACAAATCGGCAGGCTACTACACCCAAAGGAAATGTGCAGAATAAGTCCGTTCAAGTACCAACCGGTACCCCTGTTCAGATGCCAAGAGAGTTCACGCCTGAACCCGATCTAGTTGACACTTCTACACTCAGCCCCGCTCATCCAGATCCAGTTGATACTTATGAACGCAGCCCAGATGCATTCACTCCTGAATTCAGTTCAGACCATAATTCCGATAGATTTCACACCCCTGCTCAAAGTCCTGAAGAACTCACGCATGCATCGAGTCCTTCACCACAGCCAGGACAAGACCAAACATTTGAAACCCACTGCGATATTTCCTCCAGTCGGTCCTTGAAACCAATGGTGGAAAAACTAGAGAGCAAGAATAGAAGATTGAAGGAGAAGTTGCATGAGTACATTGTATTGGACAGACATATTAAAACCGAGAACGAACTCCTGAAGCTCAGGGTAACTCACCTCTTATCCAAAGTTGAAAGGTTAAAGCAGAAGAATAAGGATATTTTCAAAAGGAACAGGCAACTTCAGAGGATTGCCAGAAAGCATGTCATAATCAACAGAGCCCTCAAGAAAGAAATTAGGAATCCGAAGAAGCAGGAGAGGCTACAAATGTTGGTTGCAGCCGCTGCAACCCTCTGATGGCTACCAGTTTTTTATTTTTGTTTCCTGAGGACAGGCAAGGACTTCAGTGTGGGGGCATGTTGGTCTCCAGTTTTGATCATGTTTTTCGCCTATATTATATTCCACAGACCTCCATTTATATACCAGTACCACCCTTTTGGCCTTGTTTTGACATAATTAACATCTCCCTACCATTCAATGGGGTTACTTAAGGTATCTTTACATTTCAAGCTATTTTTATGCACTTTGATGCTTTAAATTGATATTGGAACTAATGTCGCTTGGGTTAGGTACCACTTCTATTTTTGGAACAGGATGCCGGTACCAGGTACCAACTCATACCCGTGGAGATACCACTGGATCCGCTCAAGATCTGTGTGTTATGGACCGAATGGGAGACAGAGAGATTCACATGACAGCTGGAGTCATCGCCCACAGGGTGCTTGAAGGCATAATGATAAAATTGGGTCGTTAATTCTTCATCGTTCACACTTCGTGACACTACGTGTCACGAAGATGTGAAGTACGTTTTAAAACTAGATTCCAAGCTATTTTCAGATCGAGGGATCCGTTTGTTTTATGCATCTTTGTTTTAGACTGTTATAGACAGGAGGATTTATATATAAATCCGCGATCACTCCTGAGAACGGGTTGGATTATGTTACATCGTGAACACATCTTTTTGAATACAAACTGTTGTTACGTTATGTTACCTGACTGTCATACGATCTGAGTATTTTTCTTATGAGTTAATGAAGCATGAAGTTACACCATGTTTGCATAGAATGTTATAGTCAGCTCTGGTTGTCACTTACAGCGTTTGTGCCGTTTGGTTGGGCCCGCCAAACAGGTGCAAGCCGCTGCTTTATTTTATCATAGGTTTGGTTATTTCGGTGTGTTAGTGTTTGCTTACACGATAGATTAAAGTTTCAGAATTGACTCGTTCAAAGTTGTGTTTATTTATTCCTCAACTGAATCATTCCAACATACTGTTATCTTTGACGTTGATGAGTATTGAATACATAACTGATGCCTATAGGGTTTAGAGTATGAACGTGGTTTGTTTGGCTTCTAGTTTCAATTCACACATCACTTAGAGATTGAATGAACTTTGCTATGTTAGATAGTTAGTTAGCCTACCTCGTTAGAATAGTTAGATTACAGTTAAATCAAAGGAAGCTTCCGGTACCAGTAAGTAGGGTAGTACTTTGTTTTCCTGTAGACAGATTTAGATTGATTTTGATGACCAGATTGAATGCATTTTCGAAAATACTCTTTTTGTCATGGCTTGAATCGAAATGGTGATGATAGATGATTAAAAGTAGTGGTGGAATAATCTTGTGAAATCATACTTCTGCATGGAAATAAAAGTACCAGCATTTAAACATAGGGCTGTTTTCTGTTAATGACTTAAATAGAAAATGCTAAGCTTCAGGATAATCATTAGGATTCAAGTTCTCAGAATAAGTTTGTGTGTTCTGCTAAGGATAGCATTCAGATAGCGATTAAAGCCTTACCCGCACATACAGTGTAGCAGCTCAAAGTTTACCAACCCTGGTTTGACAATTTAGTGTTTCAGGTCATTCAAATCTTCAATTTAGCAGCCTGACACATTACTCTATCCAAAATGAAGCTTGGTTCATTATAATGACAATCACAACATTTTACAAGGTTTTCTTAATACAAAATGAACACATAAAATATGAGTGCACAATAATGCCTCACATCAAATGAAAATATAACTCAAATTCTCCATTACGATTTCCAAAGTGTTCTACAATGTATCCCAAGAGGAGATCTCCTAAATTCCCAAATTCTCCACCCTTTACAATGGAGAGAGAGAACTCTTCTTTATATAGTGAGTCTCTTCTCTTATACAATAAAATATTATTATTTTTCTAACTAACTCCATGACAAGTCAAATAAATATTATAATGATGAATTAGTTATATCTCTCTTCAATCCATGGTTGACCATGTTACAACATGTGGAAATTATCTTCTTCAAAAAAATTCACCCTCGTCAAAAAATAGTAGTAGTATGCACCAAATAATGTTCATGAAGGAGACACACCACCAAAAATAGGCATCAAGAAAATTCAAATGCCAAGTGTCCACATGGAATGTTCCTTCCAAGAATGTAAATGTATGCAACCACTCCACTTGTGTGAATTCAAGGTTATCCAACTCCATGGATGAATGTGCAATATGCCAAGTGGATGGGGTTTCCACACCAAAGTATGTGATCGATTCCTATACTATCCTTGCCTTTCCTTTGCTTGCCTTTCTATCATAGCCTTGCCTTGCATTTGCTTGTCTTTATTTCTTATCCTTTCCTTGCCTTTTCCTTTCCTTGCATTCCCTTACCTTTCCTTTCCTTGACTCGTCTTTCCTTACATTGCATTTCCTTTCCTTTCCATGTCATACCATGCCTTTCCTTGAATTTCCATGACATTCCATTCCTTGCCTTGCCATGTCGTGACTTTCCTTTCCTTCACTTTCCATGCCACGCCATGCTATGCTTTTCCATACCTTGTCATTCCATGGTATTCCTTCACTTTCCATGCCATGCCTTGCCATGATTTTATGTGCCATGTCATTCCTTGTCTTTCCTTGCCTTATCATGCCATGTCTTTCCTTGCCTTGCATTTCCATGTATTTCCATGCCATGCCATGCCATGCCATGTCATGCCTTTCCATGCCTTGCATTGCTATTCCATGCCATGCCATGCCTTGCATTTCCTTGTCTTTCAATGACATGACATGCCTTTCAATGTCTTTCCTTGCCTTGACATTCCATGACTTTCCTTTTCATGCGACGCCTTGTCTTGCCTTGGTTTTCCATGCCATGCCTTTCCTTGCCATGCCATTCCATGCCTTGGTCACCTCAACACTATAGCTATTTGGATATCATATATCTCATATCCATGCATATACATTACAAATTTCATGTGAGAATCCTTATCTGTATTAATGTTCAATTACGAAATGTGTTTTTATTTACACCATGCCTTGCATCTATTATACATTGACAATATAATTTTGAACTAGTATCGACATACCCAAGTTCCACATTTCAATTTGCATGTTTAAAAAAATGTCTATATGATTCTAACTATACCCAACAAATACCAAGCAATGAATCAATAAGATAAGTAAAAGACAAAGTTCTAACATTCTAAGGCCAAAATATAGGTTGTTACATTTAGAAATCCTTAGAAAACAACTATGATCTAAAATAGACTAATCCCTCCTTGCATGTCTTTCCATGTAGATTCACATTTAAACCTATACAAAAATAAATACATATATTTCCACAACATTATGCAAGGAAAAATTCAAATAAAAATGTGGATTGCAATGAAATAAGAATCACAAAAAAAGAACAATTATCATCCTATGAAATTAAAAAAAAAATCTAGGGACATATGACTTAACTTTATATAAGAAATTTCCTTTCCATCCAATGAAGTTTTTTTACCTTTCCATGCCATGTCATGCCATCCCTTACCTTTCCATGCCATTCCTTTCCTTTCCAAGATGTTCCATGCATTTCCTTTCCATGCCATGCCATGCCATGGCATGCCTTGCCATGTCATGCCTTGCCATTCCATGTCGTGCCATGCCTTGCCTTGCCATGCCATTCCATGCCTTTCCATGACATGACTTTCCTTGCCTTTCCATACCTTTCTTTTCTTTTCCTTTCCTTTCCATGCCATTCCATTCCATGTTTTTCATTTCCTTGCATTTTCATGCCATGCCTTTCCTTTCCATGTCATGCCATTCCATGCCATGCCTTGCATTTCCTTGCCTCGCCATGCCATTCCATTCTTTTCTATGACATCCCTTTCCTTTTATTTCCATACCTTTATTTGATTTTCCTTTCCTTTAAATGATTTTCCTTTCCATGCCATCTATTGGTTATTAATATATCCTTTCTGAGTTTGTTTCTTTAGCTTGAGTGACCCAGGGTTCATGTCTGTTCGGGGTTCCAACAAAGACTCTAAAACTATCAGCCCTCTAAGTAAACCAGGAGGAAACACAATGCATGGGGTACACTGTGTCGTCTCACCCAAGATAGTCTTAATGGGTGGCTCCAATACTCATGTGTTTGCATCCTAGGATTGAGTGGGGGATATGAGAACTGTACGCTGAGAGTTCTATTATAACTTATTAACACAATACACTGTCATTCATGATTACGTAGGAAATGTAATAGATCATTCATTTAGCATATCAACAACTACTGAATATAATAAAGAAACAAATTAATTCAATCACATAACACAGGTTTTACCGTGGTTCACCTCCCCCAGGGCTACGTCCACAAACATCTGGCTCTTAGCTCTTTTATTGTAGTAGTTCTGAAACTATAGTGCCACACACTTTACAACTCATCTCAGATGGGTTGAGATCTACTATGAGGTAGAATAGATCACACCAGTCTCCTCAACCTGTGATCTAACCCTCAAGATATACCCTCCTCAGTCCTCTCTAGCTCAACAACTTACAAAATTAGGTTATATAGAAAAATATTACATCGCATCCACTTCCTCGCATCCATCTCCATCTATGAGACCTAGGCATCTATACTTATAGTTTTATATCTCGCCACCCATTAAAATATGTTGCAAAAACCCTAACCCTAACATCGTTAGGTATTCCATGCATGCGTGCATGCTGCTCTTCCTTCCAGTCGTCGCTTCCCTCGTGCATGCCTTATTTCCCAAAATCGCCTTTCTTTCCTCTTTTGCCTACTTCCAACAGGGCCCCAACACTAACATGTGGCTCATCTCGATCCACCTAACCTTTGTGCACTTCATCGATCTCCCTGGTGATCGCCTTGAACTTCTCCTTGAGGTCCACTACTTTTTTTTGAGCCTACACGATCTTCTCCCCTAGTGTGTCTATTGTCTGGATTGCAATCGCATGACTGAGAAACCCTGCGCACTCTACCTGGGTCTGTTCCATATATGTATTGGCTTCCTCTACTTTTGCAATGACTTCGGCTACTCACTCTTGATGCACTTCCATTTGAGCCTAGTGCTCCTTTTTCTATGTTTTCAGAGTGGTGTTTCCTTCCTTCAGTTTCTTCATATCCTATGCCCCTTTGACGCACTTCATGATGGACATTGTCTTCTGCCTCTGCTTGAGGTCCTAGATAGTTGTGCTTGCCCTTTATTCTTCCTTGTCCCACTGCTGGACTTGTTGATCCTCTTCTAGCTTCTTCCAAATTTGTGCTGCATTATCGAACAAGTCAGCTGCTACACTGACCTGTCGCTCTATCTCATGTAGCTACTCTATTTCCTCTTTCTTCCTTTTCTCCCTTACTTTTGGTGGAGTGGTAGGTGTGAGATGCTCACAGAGATTCTTGATCTCCTTCTGATATTGATCAATTTCATGTGCTATCTGATCAATATTCTCTGTTGCTGTGAGTTTGGCCTTCTGCGTGGTCTTTGGTATCATCTCATAAGTTCCAAGAAATTTTTGTTCCAATCCGTTCATGCACTCCTTCTCCTCTTGGGTCTCAAGCTTGGCCTTCTCATATATCAATTCTAGCATGTCTCATTTATCCTTGTCTTGCTATAATTTGGCTGTGTCTATGCGTGCACAAGACTGTACATCCTGGGTAATGCTAACATGTAATTTGTGGACAACTTTGGATGGTATCTGCGACAATACCAATTGGAGTTGAGCTAATTCCTTTAGGGGTGTGTACCCCACGATCGCATCCATGTGAAACATGCTGGGTGTAATGTGGAATGTTTCAATCGGTTGCAGTATTGTTTGGACTATATCTCGGTCACTTGCTTCAGGTTCTTCTCCTGTCTGTGATGTTGATGACCTTGTTCCTATGTTGCTTCTTGCTTCATGTGCTTCCTCGATCTACTTGAGAAACTGTCACATGTATGCTATCTCCTAATGAATTTTGTCCCTGTGGTGCACAACATTCTCAAAATCCTCGGATGTATGATCTCAAACCATTTGGGCTATCATTTCTGCATCATCCTCCATGATCATGTATTTTGGAGGTGTTCTCTATGCCTTCATATTCTTGCACGTACCCCCCATCTGAGTAGTTGGCCTCTTAGTCAGGCCTGGTTCTTGTGGATCGGGACTTGGTGTAGTCCCATGCACTACCTCAACATGTTTTTGTTGTAGTTGGTCTGACTGTGTATTATTCTTCTTCCCCTTTTGGGTCCCCGTATTAGCTGTCCCTTCGTTTGTATTATTTGTTTTGGTCTAGCTCATTCTTGGTTTCTTGGGTACTAGGACTTCCTGAAGCTGTGTTTCTTCCTGCCCTGCCTCCTCTTCCGCTATCCTTGCAGGTATGTCTTGGGTGAGGACTGGAATGTTTCAGTTGTCTTCCCAATCCCTGATGACCATTTCTATGTTTCCCTCCATGATCTAATAGCGCAATTGTAGCCACTGCTTCTTGGGGTCCTTCTGTGCATATATCCACATCGCATGTCGAGTGGCCTTGAAGTTGGAAATGTCCTGATAGTATGAAGCAACCTATGGTTTTATTCTCTAGAGTTTGGCAATGGACTCCTGTAGATCACGTAGATATCCTTCGAATATGGATGAATTCATCTTTCTATTCCTAGAGTTTGACACGGTGCCAAGTGATAAACATCACTCTCCATGATTAGGTTTGGGTCTAGTAGAAAAAAATACATATTTTGGTTCCTTCCATCCCATAATGGCTATTAGAATGAGCAACCATGAGTAATGAAATTTTGTTCCTAGATCCTACCCATCCTTGTAGTCATCTAGAAATAAATTCAAAAGATAGGGTGCCCAACTAATTGTGGTGCCCTCGACACATTGTGTTGCAACTACGATGACCCCAGCCGAGACTTCCTCCTTGCGGAATTTTCTTAGCAGCTTGCAGGCCATGATTTTTGCATCCATTTGGGTCGTGACATCATTGATCCTTTTGATGATGATTCCTCGCATCCCCCTATTAGTGCCATATTTCTTTTCCATCTCTTCCATGAGTGATTTCTCCGTTGTTTTGTTGTTGAGAAATTATGCGGGGTCCATGCCCTGGGATGGAAGTCCTATAATGCGTGAAATGAGCTCTACGTATATCGAGACAAGATTTTCCAAACATATATCCCTACCATGTGTGACCGCCATCAATTGTTTGGCGCAACTGCTTGTGTAGTGTCCTCTGCCAAAGTGTGGTAGCTCTAGCTAGCCTAAAATTCATGTTTTTGCTAATCCTTCTACCCATTGGAGTGGTTGATTAACCGGTTCCCCAAATGCATCTAGACCCACATTGTATAGGTATATTTTATTTACGAACTCTGGGAACTTCTTCGTGTCCGTTACATTATGGTCCGAGTATTTTAGCTTCTCGACATAACCTAGAAAGTATGATTTCACCCATACCCCTTCTGGTATATGTGGTAAAAAAATGGCCGCAACGAGTTTCTTGCATGGTGAACTAGTTACCCATTGTTTGTCCTTTTTCGGTAGTGGCTGACACGAGGTTCCAGCCTCCATCGATCATTCTTCGACATACTGTTCTGGCCAACCTGTGATATTTTCAACTCCTCCTTCCTGTGGGTGGTCTGACATGGTTGTTTGAGATTCGTCTGGCTCGACTACTGCTTCTTGATTTGTAGTCATTCCATTAACTCTCAAAGTTCCTTAAAGCTTCTCTAGTTGCGCTAGGCTTCTTGTGCCTTGGTTCTGTTGCTCCTGTTCCTCTACCGGCATATCCACATTCATGCCCTTAGGTGTTGGGTGTTGGTTTTATTCTACCATGGGTGCGGGGTTCATCTGTGTTGTATCTGGTCATGGGATTTCATCAACATTGACAACATATGGTGGTTACTGTTCTCTTTCCTATGATTGTACATGTGCCTTGGTTCTAACTCTGGAGTGTCTTATAGTCTAGCTTGGTTCTGCTTTATTTAGTAGTTCCATGGTGGTGAATTTTGATCGTTAACTGATTTCAATGATCTCTGTAACCTCTGTGAACTTCGCTCTATTCTCCGTAGGCTCTATCGCTCTCTATCTTTTCCAATCTCACAATAAGTTGTTTGCTCCTACATCCGTTCTTTGTATGGGAATCGTATGAATATTTTCAAAGATGCTACCTTTATTATGGATTTAATGAACCTTTGATTCCTTCATACTTTCCATTAATCTCCCTCACCGTCTCTAGTTGGTGCAATTAATGTGGCATCCCATCGGTCCTTTCCGACATTCAATTCTACATACCTTCGTCATTTAGTACTGTCTTTTCTATATTTACTTTTCCCGTTTGTTTTCATTTTGACCTGGTCGTTGGCCTTGTATTCATTAGGTTTGCATTCTTAAGTGTGTGTTCTCCTTATCCTTTCGGTACATTATACCTCTGTTCCTCTGTTGGTACCGTTTAATATCCTATTTATTTATTTTATTTTTACTGCACGATGACTTCAAGTTGTGGGTGGTCGACTGTCCTTGTACAGTTTTAGTCGACTCTTGTTGATCATCCCTTTGAGTCTTGTACCTTCTAAGTCTTTCAACTATACAACTCCCCCATCTGTGACATTTTTTACTTCATGCAGTCCTAACCAGTGTATTTTGAGTTTTCCTAGTTGATGAATGGATTTGCTATCGTACATCAACACTAAATCTCCTTCCTTGAAAGTTTTCTTCTTGATGTGTGTGTCATGCCAAGAATTGTCCCTTTCTTTCTAAAATTTTTGGTGGAACCTTGCTAGGATCCGATCTTCCTCCATGGTCATCAACTGATTTAGTCTCTTCTGTACTATGCCTCATTTTGTCGTGTGTGTAATTGTTGCTATGTGCAAACTGGGTACCAGAAATTCTAATGGTACAAATGCCTCTTGTCCATATACCAGTTTAAATGGCGTGTGCCCTGTCGAATTCTTGGACGTGGTCTTGTAGGACCATAATACTATTGGTATTTTGAGGTCCCAATCATCCTTGTTGACATTACATATATTTTTTAGTTCATTCTCAATGATTTTGTTAAATGCTTTTACCGTGCCATTTGATTTTGGGTGTAATATCCCTTGGTCGAACCCAAATGTAAATATAATCCAAGCATATTTAAGATATTGAGATATTTAGACATCATTTTTGTAATACACATTTCATGGCATGGTGCATGCATATACTGTGCAGTAAAGGGATGTAATGTGCACATTTCTGAATACCGCGTGCAGTAACTAAGGTGTGCACAACCTTAATAGACAAAGGTTACAACGCATAGTAACTAAGTGCGTGCAATATTAAGGTCAGCGAACCTTTGCGTATATAATATGCATTATAGGCTGGTGAGCCTGTATTATAAGTTGGAATGATTATGTCTTGGACTTAGGCCAGCACGCCTAGATGTCAAGGGCCAATGCGCCTACTTTGTACATGACTCATGATTAATATAAAATACATCACTGCGCACAGACTGACCACGATAAAAGACATGGAGGATTGAACTTCACCAATTAGGGAAAGGGAGGGCCAAAAGATAAGGGAATATTATATTAATATTTCCCAAAACATAAAGTATGGATAATTTTATCCTAAGTTCTAAAGTTGGGGACAAGTGGAAAAAAGTAACTTCCGATATGACAAGTGTCAAGTTGGGGACATGCATTCATATCATGGGGAAACTTAGCTCAAGGGGGATTATTGGGGAGGGGGACCTTAGGAACAGAAGGGGGAAAAACCCGCAGACTGACCATCATTTTTGATAGAGGGTTCGCAATGATCCCTAGAAAACACACTCAGTTATCCAGTCAATGACTCCATGCCCATTTCACTCATACATTCCGTTATCCTTGAGACAACCATTCCACCTTTCTGAAACCTGTTTCTCCATCCCTTTTGGTTGGTGTACCTGGTTAGCTTGGAGAAGGATTGAAGAAGTGGGTTGTCAGGCCCATGAGCAGTTCTCTGAGTGAGAGAATTGTTGGGGATTGATTTTCGTAGGTGCTAAACTACAACTACAGTGCTCTGAGACTTCCGATCTAGCCTGTTGTTGAAACCACGGAAGGGAAGTGGGGTGGCTGAGGGACTGTTGAGAAGAGAAGGGGCACACTTCCTTGGGTGGGACAGTCATGTGGGGAATGAGAGGTTGTAGGTTGTTAGTTGATTGAGCACTTGAGATAGAGTCTTTCTTGTTTTCCATGATCCTTTGCCTAGATAGGAATCCCTTTACCCTGGGTGGATTTCAGTCCCAGCTTGGGGGTGATTCACTGTTGAGAGTGATGAACAATGTAATCTATGGATGGGAGGTTCATGGACGTTCTGTAAGTAGTTGGTGACAATATTTTTAAAGATAAGTATCAATGGTATGATATATGGATATGATGTTTTACTATTTACATGCCCATGTTACGATTTTATCATATATTTGACTATGACTGCTTGTGTGCTTATGGGTAATTTCCTGTAAATGATACATATCGGTAATTACTTTTATTTGGAATATAAAAGTCGTGTTACATAAAGTAATTGTTTTCTTATGTTAGATGTAAAGCTTCTGCGAGCATGTTGTATGTATATTCTTTAGTTGCATGCAGTCTAAAGGGTAAATTTAGGTGGCATTACTTAGTTGACTATTGGGTATGATCTTGTATGTTCTGCAGTATGGGAACATAAGTGTTCCCTAGAGTAGCATGTCCAGCCTCATGGATGGAAATGTTACCAAATGGCGTCAGAGCATGAGTGGTTTCTCTAGAGTGGCGTACCTCGGCCTCAGGTTGGTCGAGGGGTTCGTTACAGTGGGTGATATGGTTTGCTCTTCTGATGATGGACTTCAAACTCTTCATTCATAGCATTGATAGTGTTGTTAATGAAGTGCGTGCCTTGGTCGCTCATCAAAACTCTTGGGCACCCAAATCTAGTGATTACTTGTTCAAATAGAAAGTGTGTTGTTGTTTCTACGCTACAATCCTTCACTAGTGTTGCTTCCGCCCATCTTGTCAAGTATTCTTCCATGGTGATAATGTACCGTTCTCCTATTCTTTTTTCTAGTGGGTTGATTGGTCCCACAAAATCTATTTCCCATTTATCGAATGTGTGCAATGTTACATGTGGCCGTAATGGCATCTCGTTCATTAAATTGGGTTTACCAACCCTTTGACATACATCCCATCTCTGGTAGTACTCCTTCGAGTTGTTGTGAATGGTCGGCTACCATAGTCCTACGCGCAATACCTTATGTGCGGTATCTTTTCTTGTGTAATGTCCTCCTGCTATTCCCTCATTGGCTTCTGCTAAAACTCTTGGCCTTTTGTGTTCTAACACATATCTTCACAAGATGTTATCTACATCCATTTTGTATAAGTTTCCTACAGTCATTTGACAGTATGCAACTCAGACTACTAGGTTTTTCTTTTATGCGGTGATATATCCTTGTGGCGCAGTACCTGTTCTCAAGTACTGAATGATATTTGTAAAGTATTTGTCAGTGATATGAACTGAAAATAAATGTGTGTCCAGGAAGTTGTCTTCTAAATTATTAGGTTCTTCTCCATTTGTGACCCTTGATAGGTGGTCAGGTCCTACATTAAATTTTCCTGGTTTGACTATTACCTCAAAATAAAATTCTTGAAACAGTAGTAACCATCGACAGATTCTCCCCCCCCAACACTGGCTTGTTGACTAGGTATTTAAGGGCTGAGTGATTTGTGATCATCTTAAAATGTTTTCCCAATAAGTAATGTCTGAACTTCTGCATTACGTAGACCATATCTAGGCCTTCCCTCTATGTGGTGTTATAGTTTTGTTCTAATTCTGATAGCATTCTGCTCGCAAATGCTATAGGGTGATTCAAATATCCTACTCTTGGTTGCGCCAAGATAACTCCAAGTGATATAGATGATGCATCTACATGTACATGGAATATATTTTCCTAGTCTGGAAATACTAGTATTGACACGATGACCAAATTTTGTTTCAGCGTATCCAGACTGTGTCGACAATCGTCGTTCCACTGAAACTTTGTATCTTTTTTTAACAATTTCTCCATTGGTACGGTAATCTACGTGTATCCTTTGATAAACTTGTTATAGTATCATGTGTGTCCCAATGTCTCTCTTAGTTGACATACTATGTTTGGTGATGGAAATTTAACAATTAATGCAATCTTTGCAGGATCTACAAGTAAACCTTGTTTACATACTATATGGCTCAATAGTATCCCAAACAATGTTTCGAATATACATTTTTTTTATGTTTAATGATATCTGACATTGCCTACATATTTATAACATCAGTTGCAAGACCTCTACATTGTCTTTCAACAAACTATAGACTGTCCAATCGTCCAAGTATACCTCTAGAAACTGGTGGATGAATTCCTTAGACGTGGCGATGACTACTCTGGAAAATATTGTTGGTGAATTCTTCAATCCAAATGACATGAATGTGTACTAGTAGGATCCCCATTCTATAGAAAACATGGTCTTGTATCTCTCTCCCTGTGCTATCTTGATCTGGTGGTAGCCTAAGAATCCATTAGTGAATGAGTAAACTTTGTGTCCTCTTACGTTCTCCAACACTTCATCCGTGAAAGGTGTAGGGAATGGGTCTTGTAGGAATGCATCATTCAAATTCCTCAAGTCGACGCATATCCTTATCCCTCGTTTGTTTTTCCTGAACTACAATTAGGCTTATCCATTCTGATTCTTCCACTTCTTCTCGAGCATCCTGTTGATCTCAGCTTTGACTTTCTGCTTATATATGGGGTTCAATATGTATGGTCGTTGTCTTATCAGTCTCACTTCATCTCTTAGTTGTATCTTCATTTCTCCTAGCTCTCCTTATATACCCTTGATCTCTACAAATGTTGTGTGAAACAGGTCCCTGTACTCACACAATAACTCTGTTATGCTTTCTATTGCTTGCTCATCACAATAATCTCCAATGCTGGCCATTTTGGGATTCTCAATTGTCCCAATGTTGATTTTCTTTACCTTGATCGACGCAGCAATGAATTTTGATTCTGTAGGTGTACCCTCCACTTATCATTTTCCTTCCACTTATTCGATATGAATATCGCGTGGATCATCTTCATCTAGTGCTTCCTCCTACACATGGTAACATGACAACAATTCTTTGAATGTTTGTTTGTTCCTCCGTTGTTCTTCTGTTATGAGTTTGACTTCTGGTTCATTGATGAATATCACCCCTCTTAATGGTTTAAGATATGCATGTATTATGGGGTTCTCATGCTCGAATGAAAAAGTGACTGCAAAATTTTGTTGCAATACCGTCCAGGTCATAGTTCCTTTGCGCAGTTCCTGGTATGTATACCAGTTCGCTGGTATGCCCTATAGAGTGTGTACGAAATGATGAGGCCATTTCTCTGGGGGTGTCATTTTCCACATCATTCTTCACTTTTCCATGTGTTTCGTTGGTCCCCCTATCCATCATACTTCTGCTTCTTGTTGTTTTTCTATTCTTCGCCGAACCTTATGCGCAGTAACCACTTATATTAGTACCAACATGTGATTGTCTCTTTGTGTGCGCCCCACCATCTTGCAGGTGTGACTTTGAGTGATATATCAAGTGCTAAGAGTCTCTGATTCACTAACACTTTATCTTCGTACTGTGACAATAATACTTCTATATCGTTTAATTTGTGGAAACTGGGTAGTTCCCTTATCTTTGTGCCTACCTGTCTTACTCTGCAGTCTATTCGTGCACATATTCTCGTGGAAACTTTGTGTAGGATTTTTTGCCAGTTATCTAAACCAGTATCTGAGTCTACCATGCATTAATTAATTCTCTGCCAACTGAGTATCCCATCTGTAGTTGGGTTCATGTAATCCTCATTGCGCATAGTTTTTCCGTACAACTGGTTGATTTCCTCTAAGTCTAATCAAGTGGGTTCTACAAACCTTTCCCCTTCTGATGGATCTAATAGTGAAATTACTCTATATTCACCTGACTCAAATGTCACTTTTCATGTCTTTAAATTGATTATGGCCTGGTTGTCAAATGCCCAATCCAAACCAAGCAATGTTGGATATGGTGTTGTGTCATTTCAGTTTCCTATTTTTAGTTGACCAGGTGAATATCCTAATGTGGGATCTCCCATGCATTTCCATGTCTTCTTTGGTAATACATTAACTTCAGATCCTAGATCCAGTATGGTATCTCCCATGTTGAAATATTTGATGTTGGCATTTAGTCTAAACTCCCTACTTGTTCTTCTCCTTGTATGTAGGTGATTGACTATTTTTTGTTCTAGTTTTCCTTCCATCTCTATACTACATATTTCTAATATGTTTTGCAATATTTTGATAGATGATGGATCATTCAATACTTTTACACATAATTCCAAAAAACCTTTGATTGTACTTATTTTTCCCATGGGTTTCATTTCTTTGGTATGATCCAATAACGAAGGCATCTAGTACTTTGGTGTTTCCTTTCTCTGTTGCACAATTGAAGTCGATGAAATTTCATCCTTCTAAAATTCTTGTCTGTCTTTCTTAAATATCTCCTTCCCATTCTACGCGTCGAACTGCTTCCTTGGTTCAATGTTATCCTTCACCCACTAATGTTTTACTTTCTCTTTTCGGACTACATCGTTTCCTATTTTAGCTCCTCCGCGTGTAACTATGTTGATGTTCCTTCCTTCATCCCTCGCTTCGGTTGAAATACACTGAACATTTTGGTTGTTCTTGTTGTTTTTATTCATATAAAATATGATCAATATTTGATGTATTATTACAATGATGAGTGTTCCATATATAGGGAACATAAGGTGACCATCCATGAAAGGATGCGTCCCTTGAATAATCAATAACTATTTATTATTGTCATTTACTTATTATATATACTATATTTAATATTCAATAATAATTATATTATTAATTATTATCTTAAGAGAATGTCTTCCCGATGTTGTCCAAACATCAACACTCCCTCTCAATGAGGGAGACATTTTGCAACATGTCACTCTTGTCTTTGAAGTATACAAACTTCACCCTAGACTCATGACACTTGTCTGTCAGTCTTGGGAGACATCTCTCTCCCACCTGAACTGAGGAGAAACTCCTTCTGTGGCTCTCCCTCTGAGCCAATTAATTCAGGCTCACTTTGGGTCCGCACGTAATAACATATAACATCTTGAGTATTTATCATTCCTTGTTAAATCGTACTGACTAGGACAAAGACTATACCAAGATCTTACACCACAGGTAGACACCTATGAGTGAATCTCGGCTTGATGCTAACTGACAAGTGGAAAGCACTTCAAGCAACTCGAGTCCATAATATTCCTTGTCATGATCAAGGAAGGACTATGCCTGGGCCCATTTATCACAAGTGCACCTTTGTGATAAATGTATCCTATCTCCCTTGGTCTGTAGCCCAATGTAGGAGAAGTTATGCCCGATGTTGAAACATCAACACTCCCTTTTATCTAGGGAGGTATATTTCCATAGTAGTACACAACTACTGTCTAGAGACACGTAGTCTCCACCAGTGGTACAAAACCACCATAGTAGTAAAAGATTTGTCACACATGGCACTCCCAGGTGGACTTCTAGAGGCTACTCCCTCTAGGAACACTTAGGGTCAACTCCCCATAGTGTGAGACATCAAGGGTAAACTCCCTTGAGATGTCCTTATGTTCTTTGAACATGGGATGATGGGATATAAGCCCAAATGCACTTATTCCTTCTCGTATAAGTGTCCTCATAGATCAACTCAAATCAATTCATAGAGGAGTATGATCTGTAGAAAGTTTGTCACACATGGCACTCCATGTGGACTTCTAGAGGCTACAACCTCTAGAAACACTAGGGTCAACTCCCATAGTGTATGACGTCAAGGGTCAACTCCCTTGACATGTCCTGATGTGCTCTCCACATGGGATGTTGGGTTATAATCCCAACTTCACTTATTCCTTCTCGAATAAGTGTTCCACTTATCCCTTCTCTTATAAGTGTCCTCACAGATCAACTCAACTCAATTCACAGAGGAGTATGATCTGGAGAAATTTTGTCACACATGGCACTCCTTGTGGACTTCTAGAGGCTACACCCTCTAGAAACACTAGGGTCAAATCCCATAGTGTATGATGTCAAGGGTCAACTCCCTTGACATTTCCTCATGTGCTATCCACATGGGACATTGGATTATAAGAACAACCACACTTATTCCTTCTCAGATAGGTGCCCCACTTATCCCTTGTCATATAAGTGTCATCACAGATCAAATCAACTCAGTCACATAGGAGTACGATTTGGAGAATGTCTCAGGAAGATGAAAACATCAACACTCCCTCTCAACGAGGGAGGCATTCTCTGCCATGCCAAGTCTGTCACGAAATTACTTAAACTTCATCCTGGTTTGGTAAGAACATCAACAACCTACTCATATGTAGGAAGGTGTTGCACCAATACTTCCTTCCTTTGCACCATGTCTCGGATGAAATGGTACTCGATCTCAATGTGGTTCGATTTGTCATGAAACACTAGATTATCAGAGATCTTCACACAGCTTTGGTTACCATAATGAATAATGGTGGAATCCAACACATGTTCATATAGATCTGCAAGGATCTTGTGAAGCCACACTGCTTCACAGACTATCATACTTAATGCAATGTATTACACTTCTGTTGTGTGCTCAACACCACATAAGTTCATTTTCTGCTACACAAGGAAACCATGAAAGATCCCAAAGTAAAGAAACACCTGAAGGTGCTCTTTCTGTCCACTACGCTCCCTGCCCAATTAGAGTCAATATATTCCTTCCATATCATATCAATACTAGAAGTATATCTCAAACCATGTCGAAATGTGCCTCGCAAGTATCTCAACACATGTTTCACAACAATCTAGTGTGTCTGTCTCAGCTGAATTATAAACTGGCTAAGTGCACTCACTGCATAGAAAATATTTGGTCTGGTGTTAACCAGATACATCAATTATCCAATCAACTATTTGTACAGAGTCATATCAATTTCATCAAAATCGAAAGAATACACACTTAGTTTCTTTAGATTCGTCATCATTCGTATAGCCACGGGCTTGAAGTTCAGTATCTCAAACTTCTTCAATATCTCAACTGTGTACTTCCCCTGACTCGGGAAGATCTCATCAGTTCTCTGCCACACCGCTAGTCCCAAGAGGTAGTGAATCATACCAAGGTCCTTCATCTTGAACTCAGACACCAACACATACTTGCATTCAATAATAAGGCTCTTTGTACTAGTGAGAAATAAATCATCAACACAGAGTACCAAAATTAGGGACTCGCCATTAATATTCTTGTAGCATAGACTGGAATTGACAACACTTTTGTTGAGGCCCAAAAATCATCAGGTGTCTATCAATCCTTGCATACCAAGCTCGAGGTGGTTTCTTGATTCCATACAAGGCCATTTTCAACCTTCACACATGAGACTCCTTCTTGTGTATCACAAAACCATCGGGTTTCTCGATGTATACTTCTTCCTCAATATCTCTATTGAGAAAGGTTGTCTTTACATCCATCTGATGTACTCTCTAACCCGTGATGTGGTAAGGGAAATAATCATATAGATAGAAGTGTATCGACCAACAAGAGAAAATGTCTCCTCATAATCTATTCCCTCCACCTGAGAGAATCCTCTAACAAAAAATCTCATTTTGTGCTTCTCGATGCTCCTGTCAATTGTTTGTTTGATCTTGTAGATCCATTTAGAAGTTACTGCAAACTTCCCCTCAGGTCTTGGAACAATATCCCACACATCAATCTTCATGATGGAATGATAGTCCTTCATCATGACATTTATCCATACTGGATGACTAGTTAACAAGAAGGTTTATAATCAATGATGTGGCTCATAGCTGCGGCATAGCATGAATATCTCTGAGGTATCTTGCTTTCTTGGAAGGTATCATCGCTTTTTGTCTCTTACTCAATCTATCTCTCACGAAGGATGATGATCTGATATTCCTTTGAAGACTCACTGTACCCAATATATGTATATTGAACACCCAAATAACCTAAAGTGTCCAACCTCAAGATTTAACTCTTGTGAAGGCCTCCTCAAGAGTAATTTTCCTCAAGGAATTTTGTTCTAAACATACATCATAGTCATGGATGATTCTTCCCATATAAACATAGGTAAATGTTGATCACGAATCATCACCTTGAATATCTCAACAATAGATCTATTCTTCCTCTCTGGGACCCCATTTTGTTGAGGGTTGTGAGGAACGGTGTACTCCCTCTTGATCCCTGCCTCAAACATCTCTAGAACATGTCGAGGTTCCCTCATGGAACCAATGTCCCCCAAGACATATCGAGGTTTCCTCGTAAAACCAATGTCTTGGTTCCTTCATCTAGTAATCCATTGATTACTATGCAATCAACTAGTATCATACTGCTACTACCATGCCATCAGTAGCTCAAATCATCTTCCAGATTCTTTATGATTATGTTGCAATTAACTAGTAGCACGTGACTAATGCAATGACGTCCAATAGTACACAATTCTTTCCATGTCATAGTATTATACAACTATTTTCAAGTGGTACACAACCACTGCTATAGTCTCCATTACCATTTTGTGATGTTTCTCCTCTCCCAGTAGTCTTATTCACACCTAGCCACCTCGCATGGCATAGGGAAGACTACAACCATATCCTTATTCACACCTAGACACCTCACATGGATTCCACAATACTTGTGCCCAACTGAGCATTACTCCCTCATTCATCTCACGTGACTAATTAGGAAAACTCTTGTCCAGAGGGGTTTAGTCAGCTAGACGAGAGAAAACACCACACTTCCCTCTTAACAAGGGTGGACATCCTTTGAGTGATTTCAAAGGCTTGAAGATTCCGCCAACACCTCGAATCCTTTCGACCATGGTATCAGACATGTCAATTATAAAATGTCTCTGAACCCAAGACTCATATACAACATTGGCATCCTTAATTATGACCAACAAAACAATTATTCCTAGAGCTCGAGCTAGTGGCATTATTGGCCCTGATTTCACATCTCATTCCAGTCCTCCAAAGAGAAACTATATTCTGCAATACATTCAACATCATTTAATCCACAACATATGGAGTTCCCAGGGTATTTAAAACT
>ML779898.1:195334-215267 GCA_009831015.1 Picea engelmannii | reverse complement strand
GCGCCTCCTCGGTTTTATTGTTTCCCAAAGCAGTATTACCGTAGACCCCCTCAAAGTCCAAGCTATCACCGAAATTCCACCTCCCCGGAATTTACGACAACTTTAGAGTCTACAGCGCAAAGCTAACTTTCTTAGATGCTTTGCCCCAGATTACACCATCTGCCCACACGGTTTCCTCCGCTTACTACATCATGACATCCATTTTCATTGGGATGACCATGCCCAACAGTCATTTGACGATCTTAAAGCAACGCTTTCAAATGCACCTTTAATTAGTGCACCTGACTACAATTGCGACTATATCCTCTACGTATCATCATTAGCTGTATCAGTAGTCAACATCCTCATCCAGCTCAGAGATGACAATCGTGAACATGTCATTTATTACATTAGTAAAAACCTCTTAGGGCCACCCTTAAAATATAAACACGAAGAGAAACTTTCTCTTGTCGTCGTCCTCGCAATCCAGAAACTGCGCCACTACATTCTACTTCGAACAACAAAGGTCATCGCAGATTCCAACCTTATGTAGTACTTGCTCAGCTGCCAGCAAGTTAACGACAAATTTGCTCGATGGATCGTTATCCTTCAGAAGTACGACATCAAGTTTTCAACACCTAAGAGTAAGAAGGACCTCGTTCTCGCCGAACTTGTCACAACCCTCCCCTCTGACACCACTAGTTCCCCCATCAACACCGACTTTCCCGACGAACACCTCTTTTACATCACTTCGGATGATCCTTGGTACGGCGACCTCCTCGTCTACCTCCGAACTCAAAAGTCCGGTAACCATCTTTCATGAGATGATCGTCGACGTATTCGCCATCAGGCCCCCCGCTACCTTCTCATCGGAGACATCCTATATCGGCGGGGCGTCGAAACCATTCTCCGTCGATACCTGACTATTGACGAGGCCGATAGAGTCTTAAATGACTGCCACAACGGCGCACGTGGGGGCCATCTTTCGGGCATCTCCACTGCTCAAAAGATTATCCGAGCTGGTTACTTTTGGCCTACCTTGTTTCATGATTTCATTCATGCCGTGAAACGATGTGAGCAATGTCAGCTCTACGCCAACAAAGCCCGGGCTCCCCCCACTCTTCTCCACCCTGTCATTATGACCGACCCTTTTTGTAAATGGGGCATCGACTTCATGACTTGTAATCCCCCCTCCAGCAATGGTCACAAATACATCATTTTCGTTGTTGATTACTTCACCAAATGGGCAGAAGCTATGCCCACTTCCAACAACACCGCTGACACTGCAGTGCGTTTTTTATTTAACCATGTCATATCCCTCTTTGGAGTACCCCTCCAACTCATTTCTGACCATGGGAAACACTTCGAGAATGAGATCTTCATCGAACTCTCATCTCGGTTAGGCTTCTCTCACGAGTTTGCCTCACCATATTACCCTCAGTCTAACGGACAGGTCGAGGCAGTTAACAAAGTCCTCAAGACCATGTTACAATGCACGATTAATAAACATAAAACCAATTGGCATCATATGTTATTTTCTGTGCTATGGGCTTACCGAACAGCTGTGAAAACCGCTACTAGTTTCAAACCATTTCATTTAGTCCATGGGGTCGAGGAAACTCTTCCCATCGAGTGCGAAATTCCCACCTTACGCACCGGCATTGAGCTATTACCTGACACTGCTCCAATGGAGTAGTGCTTGCTGAACTTGGAGTCTCTGGATGAAGATTGTCGATCTTCCTTACAGAACAACTAGGCAGCTAAAAAACGATCCAACGCTACCTTTGATCGCCATGTCAACCTTCGATCATTCCACGAAAGAGACCTCGTCCTAGCTTACGATATCGCTCATGATACCTTTGGCCACAACAAATTTGAATCACTCTGGCATGGCCCATACATTATCCAACATTGCCTCACCAAAGGCGCATACATCCTGGCCTCCCTCGAAGGCCTCTCTCTCAAAGAACCTGTCAACGGGTTATACTTAAAAGAAATTTTATGCTTAAAAGTAGTCATTCTACTTTAGTTTATCTCTTTTCCAGAAATTTTAATCTTTTTTTCCTCCCCTCACGTCTAAACTATCCTTTTTTCTATTGACAAATGCTTCCTCCACTAGCCTACCACATCGCTTACGCCGACGACGCCAGCCGTTGGACACAAAATCTCACTTCGGCTGCTTGGGCTCTCTACACCCCCTCACATGAAATGCTCCATTTGAGCAGCATATGCTTGGGGTCAGCAACCAACAACAAAGCCGAATACACTGTTGTCATTGGCCTCCTGGCCGATGCCCAACATCATCATATTCGTCACCTTAGCGTCTTCCTCGACTCTCAACTAGTCGTTCTCCAGCTCAACAATGTGTACCGCTTCCGTGATCCTTGCCTCTTTCACAAATACCTGCAGGTTAGGATTTTATCTCGACATTTTTATTCCATTACATTTACACATATTCCACGACAATTGAATCAAATTACAAATAACCAAGCTAATATTGTGTTAGACTGGCATATATCACATCAAGCTACCTCTACACATACATAAACATATCACATTCTTGTCACATCATATACATAGAATAGACATCATCAAAACATTAACCAAAAACATGTAAACACCACATAGATCTCAACAAATATACTCATGTATATATATAGGTCCACAGTGCCATCCGAGTGTTTACATACAAAAAATACATGTATTTACAGGCCAATGCAGCACCTCGGTACAAAATGGGTTCACCAGCCTATATACAAAACAATATATATACATCAAATACCATAAAGCACCACTCACGGTGCCTCTAAAGCGCCACCACCTGCCCCTCCCTCAGGCGGTGGTAGCCTACCACCACCTGCCTCAGGCGGTGGTGGTCCACCCCCTACAGGCCCCTCCTGCCCCGACGACAGTCGTCTGGTCGTCAACGTAGCAACCACTTCTACCCTTCGTACTATGGCCCGCCATGGTGGTGACACCCGCACACACTGCTCCAGGAAAGTCTCATCCTGGATGCGAGACCATATGCCCTCAGGAACCTCCTGTAATATCGTCTCTAGACATCGGCGTATGTCCTCATAATCAGCTCCGACCGCCGCTAGAGGAGCATGTGATGGCCCAGGGTCATGAAACTGGCGCCTCCTCGTTTCCCTCTCTGGATCAGCTAATCGTACCATAGCCTCATCACGCTGATGTCTCTCTCCCCGCGACTGTCTCTCTGGTGCTCACTGCAACTCCACCTCGCGCTCGCGAGGTGCCACATCTGCACATGAAAATAAACAACAAATAGTATTAGCATCTACATCATATATATATGGACCACGATTTCAAAAAAAGAATAGCAAAAGCATACACATAAACACCAAACATACCTCGATGATCGAAAACCTCCCCTGGAGGTAGCACCATGTCCGGATCATCCTGGAAGTCCACCCTGACATAGGGGTAATGTAATATCACTTGCACCATCTGCCACCATACTTGCGCCACCTCTGTAGAAAAGAAGTGGCCACCTTCGCCACCACCATGGAGAAGCAACACAGTGGACCACCACCTCAGCCGCGGCTCTCGCACCCCAAGCACCCCCAATAGAATCCTCGAGCGCAACATCGACACCCTCTCTAGAAACTAGGCCACTAGGATGGACCTGAAGGCAAACTCCCCCATACCAGTGGACCGATAGTGGTCCAACTGCCCCACCATCCTCGCATGCAGCGTAAGCCCCCAAGAAAAACGCTCACCAGACAAAACTCTCTCCAGCACCAGAAGTTGGCCACCAATGATCCACTGGTTAGCCAATGACCCATATATATGCACAATCATCGTTGCTATACAGCGATGCGCTAGGGAATCTATCGACGCAATACTCACAACCATCCCAGACATAAAGTTCCGACCCAAACAATATCTCCAGCGAATAGTCGCGAGCTGCGTATCCCTAGGCAGGACCGGCTCCACCGGTAGGAGCGTTCCCTGAAAGGGAAGCCCGGTCAAGAAATATACATCCTCCACCGTAGTGAAGGGAATCTTCTCTCCTTGCATGAGGAAGCAGTGCAACTCCAGACTCCACATCTGGATCAGGAACTGTAAGAGATACTCTTGTTCCCATATCAACGGGCACTCAAAGAACTTTAGCAACCCACAGGCTGCCAAAGTCGCACGCACCCCTGGCCCCTCAATGGCCAGGGCGTCTCGCAGCTGAAACCAGTCTCGCTCTCGCCAACCCACTGGCATCGTCAAAACCGTCCACCTGCAGACAACACAGAGTCCTATATCAGCTCAAGAAACCATCAACAACATCAAAAAGACTCGTTCTTATACACCTCAACCTTGCCTCCTAGGCACGGTTTTGTTACCCACAGACGCGCACACATGTGTGCCTGTTCACTACACAGGTGCGCACACATGCGAGCTTGTTCACTACACAGGTGCGCACACATGTGTGCCTGTTCACTACACAGGTGCGCATGTGTGCACACTTGTTCACTACACAGGTGTGCATCAGTGCACACCTGTTTTCTTCACAGGCGTGCTCCCACGCGTGCCTGTTCACCATACAGGCGCGCCCAGGTGTGCGCCTATTCAACCCACAGACGTGCACTTGTGCGCGCCTGTTAAACTCACAGGCGCGCCCTTCGAGCACTCCTTAAATTCCATCTCTTGTGCCCCCATGTGCATATATCCGGTGTACAGACGCGCACATATGCGCACCTATTACCAGATCGCCTGCGCATGTGGGGCCCATATCCCCTAAATGTCTCTGTACGACCCCCCGTACAACCCCTGCCCAAAAAATGAAATCCTATTTCTATGTAGGATGATCAGACCACTAACCCGACGCTCGCTAATTGCTAATCGGATGCCTCATCCTTCCCGAATCTCCAAATCTCCTTTGAAGACTGCTCGTCTAGTCACTATTGCGACAGGTACAAATGAGGTGGCAATGTGGGCCCTACAACTATATATAGGCCTTTTGTCAAACTTCCACTCCACATTCCGGGAGCCCATGGTGTCGATTTTTCAATCCATCTTCAGCCAAGGGATCAACCTCCCGTCATCTACATCACAACATTCCCTAGGCCTCTTTTCATCCTGAGCCCCTGGGGCACCTTTTTTTCATACCTTGGTCAGGTACGCATGCACATATTCCAACTTATCACATACATGCTCATATCTTCGATTCTCTTCAGATATTGTTCACTTTGGGTATTTGGTTTTCATGTGTGCAGGTACTTGATCATTATACATCGGCACAACCCCTTCAGGTATATACTCAACGCTGGCATGTAGTCTTTCCCACTATATCGCACTTACATTTCCAGCCACACCCTCTGATAATTGCCTGTAGGATCCCCATTCCTGGCTCTACAGTACGCACACCTCCATTTGCATCTTCGGTACTGTTACCCAGTAGCATTCTTACCCACATGAGTTGTCCCATTCATAGCACCTTTTGACACTTTTGACACTCATGCTGTTTTTCAAAACCCTTTAGGGATGGGAGTCCCGATAGTCTTTCATCATGTCGCAAATCAACCACATACTCCTTCTCCTCATTTTGCTAACTTTCCCACATGGACTCCCATATTATCTCTTCTCGGTTTTATTTTTTACCTGCACCTCCACAGTATCATGAACCCTTCATTTCATCCACAATCAGTTTGCCCATCTACAAACCTACCTTCATTTCACCTACCTCATACAGAAACTCACCAATGGGGCCCCCACCCTTCATCATTTTTCCAAGCAAATTCTACCCTACATGGGCCACCCATATCACACTGGGGCACCCATTTCTGTATTTGTACATTTCTCCCCAATTATTTGTTATTTATTGTACAAACGCCTTTATTTTCAGTCGTTACATTACCCTTTTTTGTCGTCACCTTTGGCGACCTTCTTCCCTCTTTTTGGCCAGTTGCAACCCATGTCACCCTTGGTTGGAGCACTACTTATCATCTTCCCTTTCCCAACATCGTCCATATCTTCAGAGTACCCCACAGGTCACTTACCTTTACCCTCTGAATTTGTTCACCTTGTCCCGCCTCTGGCACAACTTATCCCCAGTCTTGTCATCCCCCTGACACTCGACCTCGTTGAACGGTTGCGACCACTTTTTATCTCATACATCCTCCAACCAAGGGCAGTCTTGAGTCTTCCCACATCTTGACTTTGTCGATGTACCTCTGCCACTTCCTCACCTTACCTAGTATATTTCACGAAGCCATTTTCTTCTGGGAGTCACGTCCCTCTTTTTGTCGACATCAGCACAACTTTCCAAGAAGGGCGACAGTATCTTGATTCTCATTATCCATTCAGTAAGAGATGTCAGACGACACAGGGTGAAACACTATTTCTCCCTACTGTCATTGGCCCCCATAACATTCGACGCCAACACTTTCTCATGTTACGGTGGGTCTTACTTTGCGACTATTGCAGATAGTTCTCTTATTTTTCCGAAGACATCTGAACTTGGTAGGGATATCAATGGTCACATCATCACTGCTACTTATTATCGCGATCAATGCCTACTATTCAAAGCATGTTCATTTGAAGAATTGTCTTTTACCTCTATCACAACCGCCCCCGAGGGCGCTGCAGTTGTCTACACCAACACTTCAGTCATCTTCTTTTCAGAATTACATGACACGAGCATGGGGCATGCCCGCCTCGTTTGTATACCATTTCTATTTTACACACCTCATAGAAGGTCGGGTCCTACCGGTTCCTTTTTTCCTCCAACGGATCGCTCTGAACGATCCCACTATTGTTCTATCCTACAACAACATTATCAGTAGAAGAAACATTGATGGATTTCGGCTATACGTATGTTCCTAACCTCATCCATCAGGGGGCACCTGTTATCACTGAAATTTTGTCCGCACATGGTTACAAGAACTCAGCATCGTCAAATAGTGATGAAGTCATCCATGGACCGGAATTAATACCAAAACATTCAAAAAAGGTCAAAAACTATACAAAGTAGTGAAAAAATGAAGAGCTCTTTGCAGATATTGGGCGCGCGCGCGCATGCGCTGAACAAGAATGTAAAAATCGCGCACAGGCGCACGATGCACGACTGTTAGTGCAAAAATCCGCACACCTGCTAAACAACACATTTATGGAAGTGGTCGGCCTCCCAACCACTTATGGTTCAGCTCCCAAGCCAATTTGACCCTCAAATCTGGGCTGGATCTGACTGGTGGTATGGTCAAAGACCTAATAATGCCCTAATTGGCCTCTTTTCACACAACAAAGCAGTTAAACAATAACCCAAATGAATGCTATAAAAATACATGGATGCACCTCATTTTCTCAAGGAATTCAAAGTAATGTTATGTTGCCTCTATTGTTTTGAGGACTCCATCCTTGACACAAGCATATTGGCACCATCACATTGGAAAATCCACCTCACCATTGAGTGGATTTGTAAAGAGTTCTTTCATCACCATTTTCCATTTTCTTTGTTGTAAGAAGATCTAGCTAGTGAGGGTCCAAGAGCCTTCCCTTGGAGGAAGAAGGGACTCATAGTCCCCTTTCTTCTTAGTGCTTTTTTTTCATCAATAGATCAGCCTCAAACATTGGTGACATGGGTATTTTGGTTCTTTTTGTTTCTATGTCCCTATGCTCATGATTTTAGTTTTAATTGCATCTATTAGTTTAATTCTTAATTCTAGTTTTTTTGTTTTCTTTCTCTAACTCTTTTCTCTATAGTTGTCCTACTCAGTAGACCCAACTGAGCTTGCAATCACCTATGTTTTTCTCACCAAGGTGACGAAAGAGGTGCAACACTATGCCTGCATCTGAAACTTATGTTGTCACAATGGGTGTTTTAAGTGTGGTAGCAGTGAATTGATGAATAGGTGCCTATATTGCATATCAATCATGAGATATTTCAACTTTCCCTTCAGTCTCTTGATTATCTGGTCAATATCCCATACAGTTTCTCCCATTTTTGTCTAATTTTGATCATCTCATTCATGTACTGATCTTCTGAACTTGGCTTCTGGAACTCGTTTATCAACAATTTCTTGATGTCTGCAATTTTTCTAGTTGTCCCTAGTGGATTGTTTGTAGCTAAACACATATACCAATCCAGTGTGTGATCCTTTAGTGTAATCTCTAGCTGTGCCAGTTTAGTATATTCATTTGTGATCTGTTTTGATTCACAAATCTTCTCACAGATGAACACATTTTTTTCTGGGTCTTCAGACGTTTTTCCTTTAAATTATGGTAAATTGATGGTGGGATCGTGTCCTTCCATTTTGAACGTTGAACTACTACCTCTGCGTGGTGTAGATATTTGACTATTATTGCCTGAACTGGCTCCTCCAGTTGTTTTCCTTGTGTAGATGTACTTCATGCCATCTTTCTTCTCCCAAAATCCAGTTGTCTAAACAGTGGTGATCTCTTTGGTGTTGTTGGCACAGGGGAAGACCTAGGGTTCAACTCTAATGATGCACCGACAAACCTAACTATTAGCCGTTTCAGAAACACCTGCGAAGCAAATGAAGTCTCACCCAAAGTAGCAATAGGGGGATTGCAGGACACATGTGTCTACAACCAGAGGAAGTGCAATATGATTCCATAATAACAGCACAAGATAAATTAGAAATTCTTAACAATGTTATTCTTAGCTCTACGAAATTAGTTATATCTCCCATATTTAATAAGGAAAACAAAAATGCAATATCAGTCTAAAAGATAACAAATAACACAGCATCAACCACATAGAACAACAAGATTTTACGTGGTTCACCCTCTCCCTAGGGATACATCGATAGAACTAAGTTTATTGATAAATTAGATGAAAATACACAGTCCTTTCTACACACTCAGTTGTCGATCCTTCTTTATCTCCTCTTTATCTCCCAATCCTACGTACCCAACTGCAGAGTAGATCTTTGAATCTAGTTGAAGATCCAAAATTACAAGAATTCTCTTAAGACAAAACAATTTTACATCTCAATCCCTCAATACCAACAATAAAAAAGACCCCTCAACTCTTCTTAGACTTCTATTTATCCTTTTATGACTCTTATAAACCCTAGACCAAAGTCTAGGTGAAAAAACCCTAGGTACCCAAACCCTCCTTTTAAGGACTTTGTCGTCTTGTTCTTCCTTCTTCCCTGTGAGGTGCTCCAAAGCACCCATTGATGTCTTCTTCCACTTGATGACTTTTCCACGATCCATCTTCCTTACTCCTTTGTATTCCTAGATCTTCTCTTTCAATGACTTCATTTCCTTTACTTCGCTCCTTATTTTCTTCTTCTTTAACCACTTCGACCGCTCCATTTTTGTGCCTTCCGCGCACTTCAGGCATTGTCTTTCTTCTTCCTTAATTTTCTCTTTCTTCCTTAATATCTGACCAAGGGACAACAGGCCCCAACACTCACCTATGATTCATCCTGGGTCACTACAGGTTCAAGCCTCCTATATTACTTCGAATGCAGACCATGTGGAGAATCATTTTCTTTCTTCTCTGTCCCTCCTATCATGTGAAAACTATATTTTATGTGTCTGGTACCCAATTTCAACTTCACTTGGTACCTAGACCCTTCTTCATTGCTTTTACTGAGAGCTTCGAGGCAATTGGTTGTGATAATAGAGCTTCAACCGGATCCCATTTACTGAACCATCCTTTCATTCTCCATTAAGATTCTTCAACTGTGAAACTCCTCCTTCTATAACATGGGTGACCTTGGATGGTTCTAGACAATGTGCATTGAACTTTCTTGGATGCTTCATGAACTTGCTGTCATATAAAAGTACCAAATCTGCTTGTTTAAATGATTTCCTCTTGATATGTCGGTCATGGTAATCCTTTTCTCATTCTTTCTGTACATGTTGATGAAATCCTGCAATGAACCTGTCTTCCTCTAGTTCCATCAACTACGTGATCCTTTCTTGAACAACACCAATGTCATCCATACCTGCTCTGTGGAGAGGTCGAACGTAGAGACCCTGGATGTGGTTGTGATATTTCGCTTATTCTGAGAGTGAATCACGAAGAATACAAACTTCCCCATATGAGAGATGAACTTCCTTCATTTCTTAGTAGAGATCAAGGAAATAACACTAGGTGGGACTGCCTTGGGTATCCTGTACAATTTCCCATTCAAAGTAATAATAAAACTACGAGGCCTAGACTCATATACATCATGAACTTTCCATAAATAAGGTTGTCCCAAAAGAACATCACAATCTTCGAGAGGAGCAACATCACAAAATACCTCGTCTTTGAAGGGCTTCATGTCATACTACAGTCGACACTGTTGGCTAACGTGGAGATCGCTTCCTTGGTGGAGTCATCCAATGGTGTAGGGTTGTGGGTGTGGAGTTTTTGGTAGGTCCAGCCGCTTGATGACCTCTACTGAGATGAAGTTCTTTTGGCTACCGCTATCCATGATGAAGTGCAGCAGGGTGCCTTTTACCCACATCTGTGAATGGAAGAGGCATTCTTCTGGCTCATCTGGTTCATCTGGTTCACCGGGATGGATCTTGGTGGTAGAAACGGTGGCACTTGGTTATGCGTCAATGATCTGGTTTCCCATTTTTTTTTTTGGCTCAGAGTCTGAACCCACATCAAATTCAGAGGCTTTCACTTCGGCCACTAGTGACTTCTTTGAGCTGCAATCAACAGTTTTATGCCAAGGGCTCTTATGGAAGTCACACCACTTCTTGGTATCCTTATTTGTCTTTCCGATGTCCTTCTTTTCTTACGACTTGGAATGGTTGTCCTGATATTGTCCATATTTTATTTGTCCTTTGTTTTGTGGGCTACGGCTGCCCTTTCCTAGCTTTTGTTGTGCAGGGTTCCTAGGCCCAAATTGTCGCGTCTTTTGTTTGATATTCTGCTCGATTTTGAAGACATATCAGTAGGCTCGCCCAAGGATGGAATGTCCAAAAATTCCATTTAGGTATGGATTTATCTATGCAGTGCTCCATGATACTTGAGCACCAGATGTCGCTCAGAATCTTTGATACCCAGCTTGGTGCGCAAGGTATGAAATATATTCATGAAATCTGCAACTGCTTGGTCTCTTTATTGCCGCAGTGTGGTCCATTTGGTATATGAGTCATCATAAATTCCGAATGGGTAGTATTGTTCCTTAATAGAAACCCTCAAATAATCCCAAGTGGTCGTGACTATAAATAATGAAGCTTCCTCTGTTTCCTTTTGCTCACAGAAAGTTTCTCAGCAATATTTGACATGGGGAACGACTTTGAGGAGCGCAAAAGTAATATTTTCTCTATTCAAAAAGTTATGGAAAGAAAAATACCCTTCTAGTAGATTCAACCACTTGTCTACAACATCTACGTCTATCTCACCTTCAAATATAATAATATCAAAGTTTATTTTTACCTTGAATGGGTGGCACCGCCGCTCGAAGAAGATGTGTCACCTATGGGTAGTCGTCGAAGGATTTTTGTGAAACCATCCATCATCTTGTTCCTTTGTTGCATGAGAGATTCCTCAATCAACAGTTTGAAAGGATCTCCTTTCTCATCATATTTATTTTCTCCTACCATGAGAGGTCGCTTGAGTGTGTGAGATATTTTTTCCTCAAGAGAAACAAGCTCGAGACTGAACTCTTTATACTCCGACCTCGTTGGGGACATGCATTAAGACGACAAGGACAAGACCGCTTGGATACCAATGATCTGGATTTTATGAATAGAAAAAAATGACTACATATTATTAACAGGTGCTTAACACAAAATAATAGAGATACAGTAAAACTGGTTTTCTATTCAATAAGGAAATAAGTTGAAACTATAAAATGCAGCGAAAACAATCTTGTTGGAATGGTGGCAGCTTATCTCTGAGAAGATATTTGATGGCTATGCTCATTCATAAGAAGATGATTACAATGAGGCTCTGAAGGCATTATTACAATAAACAAGAATTCCAAAAACTGTAGACATCCAAAAACCTAACCCTAGGAGATGAAGGGCCAAAAGTCATGTGGGCCCCGTTTGGGTAAGTTAGTACATCAACTTCCCGGGGTCGTAACTTTTTCATACGATCTCCATTTTAGACATATGATATCCCATTGGAAAGTTATCGTAGAGAAGATTCATTTTGGGGTCTCAATTATGCCTTTGGATATCATTGAGAATATTGATCTTGAAAAACATTCATTTAGGCACTCAAAATGGCCCCGAAAGTTAAAACTGGTAAAAATAGTAAATTGCCAAAATTGTCTGAAAACTGTTTTGAGCTAGTTGGAAAAGGTGGGTGGCCACTGATCTCCACTTGGATCAAGAGATGACCCCCCATATAAATAATGATATTGTGGGGTCGACACTCATAAACAACATGGCGCTTCCACATATGTGGTTGTCCCAAGAGAACATCACAGACATCCAGTGGGGAAACATCACATAATACCTCATCCTTGAAGGGTTGGATGTTGTATTACAATCAAAACTATCGGATGACATGCAGATCTTGTCCCTGAAAAATCCACCCGATGTTGTATGGTTGCGGATGTGGTGTTTTCAAAAATCCCAACTGTTTGACGACCTCTACTCAGATGAGGTTCTTCTGGCTTCCTCTATCAACAATAAAATGCAGCGCGGTCCCCTTCACCCACATCTGTGAATGAAAAATGTGCTCCCCCTCTTCAGGATCTGTTGGTTCTTCTGGTTGAATTGTTGTAGTCACGACAATAGAAGTGGGGTCTACGTTGATGATTTGTCTTTTTCCAATATTTTCATAATCAATTTCTGAATTAGGGTTCGAATCCTTGTCTTTGATCTCGGTCACCAATGATTTTTTTGAGCGACATTCCTCAGTGTTGTGCTAGGGGATTTTGTGAAAATCACACTATTTTCGAGTGTCCTTCTTTTTCTTCCATGACCCTTCTTTTCCTGTGGCTTGGAATGGTTTTCGGGAGACTGTTTGTTAGGGTCGTCTTCATCATACTTTGTTTGTTGCAGTTTTGTAGACCCAAACTCCCGTTTTTTCTGGTGCTTAAATTTCTACTCAATTTTAACAACATATCGATAAGAAACACCGAGTGATGAGATATCCAAAAAATCCATTTCATTTTGGATGTATCTGTGTAGAGCCCCATGGTATTTCAGAATCAAATGTCATTCAGAGTCTTTGATATTGAGCTTGCTATGCTAGGTATGTAAGGTATTGGTGAACTTTGGAACTACTTGGCCCGTCTCTTGTCACATTGTGGTCCATCTCATGTACTGGTCCTCATAGTTTCCAACATGGTAATACTGTTCATTTACCGCATCCACAAAAAAATTCCATGTGGGCTCGGACCCATATACTCAAAACGCCTCTATGGAAATTTCCTCCCAGTGAGTTTCCCACCAATGTTTGACATGGGGGAGATCTTAAAGGAGTGAGAAGGTGATATTTTCCCTGTTGGAAAAATTATGAATAGAGAAGTAACCCTCTAACAAATTTAACCATTTGTCTAGGGAATCCACATCTATCTGACCTTCAAATACGAGAATATCAAAATTAAACTGTACCTTGAAAGGAGGGGTGCTTCCAAAGTGGTTTTTTGATGAATATGCACCTAATGCTATTGACAAACATTGAAGGATATGGGAAAAATTATCCATCATTTCATCCCTTTATCGCATGAGAGCTTACTCAAGCAACAGATTGATAGAATCATTTTCTTTGTTTTTTTTATTTTCTTCCACCATGGAGGGTTTCTTGGTCATGCAAGATATATTTCCTTCAAGAGATACAATATCGAGACACAACTTTCTATACTCAGACCTCATCGAGAACATGCACAGAATAAAAAGATCAAGAGCAACATGCTCTGGTACCACTGATATCGATTATATTCAGCAGGAAATGAGAGAGAAGATATAATAAAACAATGTACAAATATATCCCAGATATCCAATAATATAACAAAAATTTATCATAGATGCAACCATAAACACAAAGATACAGTAATAAACAATTTAATATTAATGAGCGAAAATGTACAAAGACTGTAAAAAAATAGAGTGAAAGACTCGCTAGAATGGTGGCAACCTATCTCTAAGAAGAGATGTGTCTGATACTCACATTCACATGAAGATGATTTTACAATGAGGCTCCAAATTCCTTTTTATCATAAAGAAAATCCAAAACCCTAACCCCGGAAGATGAAAAGCCAACAATTTTGTGACCCCATTTTGGTTAGTTTGGTGTATCAACTTCCCGAGAGTGTAACTTTGGCATACGATCTCCATTTGGGGAACACGATATATTGTTGGAAAGGTATCGTCGAGGATACTCATTTACGAGGGTCAATAATGCCTTATGATATGATTGAGAAGATCGATCCTGAAAAACCTTCATTTAGGCCCTCAAAATGGCCCCCAAAGTTAAACCTGCTAAAAATAGTAAATTGCCAAAATTGTCAGAAAACTGCTTTGAGGGAGTCGGAAAAGGTGGGTGGCCACCCTTATCCAGCTGGATCAATCCTTCCTCCTTAGTAATAAATGGTCTCCATTGCATCTTGATGAGCTGCTTGCCTCGTTGGAGAATTTGCGTTGCTTAGCTTGTTCAAGGTTGTCATGAACATGTGGCTAGAAGGGTTGGACCTTTTTAACTAGTCTAGCTACATGAGATGCCTGTGTGCAGAATGAATCTTTACACTTTGCTACAATCTTATTGACCTGCATCTGTTGGATAGAAGGTGCTTGGGCCAAGGTTGTAGTGGTTGCAGTATCCTTATGTTCACCTTTTGAGCAGATTGTGAAGAAGCTGAATTTTGTAGCATGAGATACTACGTTTTGACATTGTTTAGGTGAAACAATATTCAAAACTACCTATGGTATTTTTTACAGATGACCCCCCAGAGAAACAATGACACTGTGGGGTTAAGAATCATAAAAAACATGGCACTTCCACATATATAGTTGGCCCAAGAGAAAATCAAAGACATCGAGTGGAGAAACATCACATAATACCTCATCCTTGAAGGGTTGTATTTCGTATGACAATCGACACTATTGGCTGACACATAGATCTCATCCCTAGTGAATCCACCCAATGTTGTATGGTTGTGGGTGTGGTGTTGTCGAAAATCCCAATTGTTTGACGATCTCTGTTGAGATGAGGTTGTTATGGCTTCCGCTATCAACAACAAAATGCAGCGGGGTCCCCTTTAACCAAATCTATGAATGAAAAAGGCACTCCCCCTCTTCAGGATCTCTTGATTCTTCTGGTTGAATTGTTGTGGTGATGATAATAGCAGTGGGGTCTATGTCGATGATCTGTCTTTTACAATTATTTATATAATCAGATTTTGAATCAGGGCTCGGCTCCTTGTCTTTGATATCGACCACCAATGATTGTTTTGAGTGACATTCCTCGGTGTTGTGCCAGGGGATTTTTTGGAAATCACACCATTTTCCAGTGTCCTTCTTTGTCTTCCCGTGACACTTCTTTTTTTCCTTTTTAGGATAGTGTTTGTTAGGGATGTCTTTATCATACTTTGTTTGTTGCATTTTTGCAGACCCAAACTCCTATTTGGTCTAGTGCTTAAATTTTTGCTCGACTTTAAAAACATATCGATAAGAAACCCCGAGTGATGAGATGTCTAGAAAATCCATTTCATTTTGGATGTATCTGTGTAGACCCCATGGTATTTCAGAACCATATGTTGTTCAGAGTCTTTGATACCCAGCTTGGTGTGCAAGGTATGGAAGGCATTGGTGAAATCCATAACTTCTTGGCCCCTCTCTTGCTACAGTGTGGTCCATCTCATGTATTGGTCCTCATAGTTGCCAACAGGGTAATTCTTTTCCTTTACCGCATACACAAAAAAATTCAAAGTGGTCTTGGCCCCATATATTCCAGACTCCTCTATGGATATTTTCTCCTATTAAGTTTCCCACCAACGTTTGACACGGGGGAAGGTGATCGTTTCCGTGTTGGAAAAATTATGAACAGAGAAATAACCTTCTAACAGATTTAACCATTTGTTTAGGTCATCCACATCTATCTGACCTTCAAATACGCGAATATCAAAATTAATATGTACCTTAAAAGGATAGGTTCTTCCAAAGTGGTTGTTTGATAAAGGTGCGCCTATTTCTATTGGCAGACATTGAAGGATGTGGGAAAAATTCTCCATCATTTTGTCCCTCTATCGCGTGAGAGATTTCTCAAGAAACAGATTGATAGAATCGTCTGCTCTGTCGCTTTTATTTTCTTCTGCCATGGAGGGTTTCTTTGGAGTCAGAGAGTGATTTTATTCAAGAGAGACAATCTCGAGACCCAACTTTCTATACACGGACCTCGTCAGGGACATGTATTGAAATCAATAATCAAGAGCAACCTGCTCTGATACCACCGATCTAGATTATTTTCGGCATGAAATGAGAGAAGAGATATAATAAAACAATGTACATATATATTTCAGATATCCAATATAATAGGAATCTATCAGAGATGCAACCATAAACACAGAGATACAATAATACACAATTTTCTATTAATGAGGGAAAATGTACAAAGACTGTAAAAATACAGAGTGAAAGACTCGGTAGAATGGTGGCATATTATCTCTTAGAAGAGATGTGTATTCTACTCATGTTCACATGAATATCATGTTACAATGAGGCTCCAAAGGCCCTATTATCATAAATAAAATCCAAAACCCTAACCCTGAAAGATGAAAATCCAACAGTTTTGTGGACCGCGTTTTGGGTAGTTTGGTGTATCAACTTCCCGAGAGTGTAACTTTGGCATACGATATCAGTTTGGGGTGCATGATCACTTTTTGGAACAGTATCGTCGAGGATATCCATTTAGTGGGCTCAATCATGCCTTCAACTATCATTGAGAATCTTGATCCCGAAAAACCTTCATTTAGGCACTCAAAATGGCCCCGGAAGTTAAAATTGTTAAAAATAGTAAATTGTTGAAATTGCCAGAAAACTATTTTGAGCGAGTTGGAAAACGTGGGTGGACACCAATATCCACCTGGATCAATCATCCCTCCTCGGGAATAAATATTCTCCATTGCATTGAGTTCCCGGGGGAGACGCCAAATCATTTTTTGAATCTGCATCTTGATGAGTTGTCTACCTTGTTGGAGAAGTTGTGTCACGTAGCTTTTTGAAGGTTATCATGAACATGTGGCTAGAAGGGTTGGACCTTTTGAACCATTCTGGCTACATGCATTGTCTATGTGAAAAACGAATCTTTACACTTTGTTGCAATCTTGTTGACCTGCTTCTATTGGATAGAAGGTGCTTGGGCCGAGGTTGTAGTGGTTGCAGTATCCTTCTGTTCACCTTTTGAACAAATTGTGAAGAAGTCAAATTTTATAGTATGAGATACTACCTTGTGGCACTGTTTAGGTGGAACAATATTCACAACTACCTCTGGTATTCTGTAGAGATGACCCCCCAGAGAAACAATGAAACTGCGAGGTCGAGACTCATAAACAACATGGCGATTCCACATATATGGTTGTCCCAAGAGAAAATCACAAATATCCAGTGGGGAAACATCACATAATACCTCATCCTTGAAGGGTTGGATGTTGTATGACAATTGACACTATTGGCTTACACGAATATCTTTCCCCTGGAGAAGCCACCCGATGTTGTATGGCTACACGTGTGGTATTGTCGACAATCCCAAATGTTTGACAACATCTGCTGAGATGAGCTTCTTCTGTCTTCTGCTATCAACAATAAAATGTAGTGGGGTCCCCTTCACCCACATCTATGAATGAAAAAGGTGCTCCTCCTCTTCAGGATCTGTTGGTTCTTCTGGTTGAATTGTTGTGATCAGGACAATAGCAGTGGGGTCTACATCGATGATCTATCATTTACCAGTATTTTAAGAATAAGATTTTGAATGAGGGTTCAACTCCTTATCTTTGATATCACCACCAATGACTGTTTTGAGTGACATTCTTCAGTTTTGTGCCAAGGGAGTTTGTGGAAATAACACCATTTTCTGGTGTCATTCTTTGTCTTCTCGTGACCCTTATTTTCCTGTGGCTTGGAATGGTTTTTGGGAGACTGTTTGTTAGAGTCATCTTTATCATACTTTTATTATTGCATTTTTGTAGACCCAAAATCCCATTTTTTTTGGTGCTCAAATTTATTCTCGATTTTAACAACATATCGATAAGCAACACCGAGTGATGATATGTCCAGAAAATCCATTTCATTTTGGATATATTTGTGTAGAGCCCCATGGTATTTCAGAACCAAATGTCGTTCGAGGTCTTTGATACCCATATTGGTGTGCAAGGTATGAAAGGCATTGATGAAATATGGAACTGCTTGGCCCCTTTCGTGTCGCAATGTCTTCCATCTCATGTAATGTTCCTCATATTTTCCAACAGGGTAATACTGTTCCTTTACCGCATACACAAAAAAATCCCAAGTGGGCTCGACCCCATATAGTCCACACTCCTCTGTGGAACTTTTCTCCCAGTAATTTTCCCATCAATGTTTGACATGGGGGAGAGATTTAAGGAGTGCGAAGGTGATCTTTTCCCTGTCGAAAAAATTATGAATAGAGAAATAACCTTCTAACATATTTAACCATTTGTCTAGGGCATCCGCATCTATCCAACCTTCAAATACGGGAATATCAAAATTAACCTGAACCTTGAAAGGAGAGGTTCTTTCAAAGTGGTTGTTTGATGAATATGCGGATGTTACTATCGGTAGGCGCTGAAGTATGTGGGAAAAATTATCCATCATTTCATCCCTCTATTGCATGAGAGCTTGCTCAAGCAACAGATTGATAGAATGGTCTGCTCCGTCATTTTTCTTTTCTTCCTCCATGGAGGGTTTCTTGGGCATGCGAGAGCGATTTTATTCAAGAGAGACAAGATTGATACCCAACTTTGTATACTCGAACCTCATCGAGGACATGCATTGAAAAAAACGATCAAGAGCAACTTACTCTCATACTATTGATCCAGATTATTTTCAGCACAAAATGAGAGAGGAGATATAAAAAAAAAATGTACAAAGATGTCTCAGATATCCAACAATATAACAAAAATGTATCATAGATGCAACCATAAACACAAATATACATTAATACAAAATTTTCTATTAATGAGATAAAATGTACAAAGACTGTAAAAATATAGAGTGAAAGACTCGCTAGAATGGTGACAACTTATCTCTGAGAAGAGATGTGTCATATACTTGCATTCGCATGAATATGATTTTGAAATGAGGCTCCAAAGGCCTTTTATCATAAATAAAATCCAAAACCCTAAACTCAGAAGATGAAAAGCCAGCCGTTCTGTGGACCCCGTTTTGGGTAGTTTGGTGTATCAACTTCCCGAGAGTGTAACTTTGGCATACGATCTCCGTTTGGGGTGCACGATAGATCGTTGGAAAGGTATCGTCAAGGAGATTCATTTAGGGGGATATATTATTCCTTCAAATATAATTGAGAATCTTGATCCCGAAAAAACTTCATTTATTCCCTCAAAATGGCCCTGGAAGTTAAAACTGCTAAAACTAGTAAATTGTAAAAATTGCCAGAAAACTGTTTTGAGCAAGTTAGAAAAGGTTGGTTTCCACCGATATCCACCCAGATCACTAGGTCTATTTCGTGGTCTAGGTCATGTTCTATATATAACTCTAGGTATATGTCATGGTCTACACCATGGTCATCATATCTGTCTAGGTCATGGTCTATGGTCTATATCATGGTTTATGGTCTAGATCTAGGTTTAGGTCTTTCCATGCCTTTCCATGTTTAGGTCTAGGTATAGGTTTTAACATGTCTAGGTCAAGGCCATTTCTTTCCTTGTGATGTAAAAAACCTGTTATACTATGTGAGAGTTTGAGAGGGAGAGAGAGGAATACATAAAGGAGGGATTGAGAGAGAGTGTATGAGATTGTCAGAGTGAGAAAGAGAAAGACATAGAGGGGGGGTGGAGAGAGAGAGAGAGAGAGAGAGAGAGAGAGAGAGATGGGGAGG
>ML779898.1:136550-180489 GCA_009831015.1 Picea engelmannii | reverse complement strand
TCATCTTGGACTTGAACATTTAAGTGGGGTAAAAGGAGGTTGCCCCCTCGAAGAGGCTTATTATCTGAAATTATCTCTTTTTCAAGGAGTTGAGTACTTTTCCTGAGGTTTTTCTATGCTATATTGATGTTTGGTTCTTAACAATGAATAATCCATTGGAAAAAGTCTCTAATGCTTCATTTTATCCAATGCCTTGAAAATAAATCTGTTATAAAAAATGTATGTTGGACTATTCACATTTGAAATTGGAGAGGTAGAATCAATGCCCATAACAGGGACATTATACTCAAGTAATGCCATTTTAGGAAGAGTTCTATCAATTATAGTTTCTAAAGTAACACAAATATCACCATTTCCCATTTCCATATAATGGTCCATACCTCCTTTCTCCTCGGCTTCATTGATAGATTCATGTAGTTCTCATAAAGTTATGACAACATTAACTTCATCTTTGGAAACTATATCATAACTGACTTCCACACCATCTACTGCAGTATGTTCAGGTACTTCCTCAATGAGTTTCTTTGTTTTTGATCTCCTAATGTAGGTTTTGATATGTCTTGTTTGGTCAATGGGTCAATATAAATCAATAATTTTCTGCAGTGTGTTGGATTACTGAGAGGTGAGGGGGGTGAATCAGTAATGAGAAATTATACCACTTATTAATCCTTTTAACCACAATGTACATTTATTTAACTTATCCAATCATGTTAATCTGATCATCATCAATATATTACTGTATCATTAAAATTAACATTCATCATTGCATCATAAACAATAATCAACACATCCAAATAATACACAGTAAACCAATATTTTACGTTGAAACCCAATGTGGGAGAAAAACATGGAATTGTTTTCTTATATGTATTTAAGATTTACATTCAAGGAAGCACCAACTTCCAATTTTGCAGCTCCAACTAGAAGGAGGATCTGACCCCCTAGTTTCTAAGGCTACAACCCCCTTTCCTTACCCCGTCCAACCTCCCTAAAATATAAGTGTCAAATGATGAAACCAATGCCACACTATCACTGTGAGATATACCATTGTAAAACTGTACCAATCTATACCAACAAGTTGTAACCAATCTAGGCCATTGACCTATAAACAACCTGTAACCATTCTAGGCCATTGACCTGTAACCAACCTGTACATGTACATGACCTGTATATCATGCAAGTTGGGTATGTATGTTCCCTATATATATTTCATCCTACGTATGTACGTGACCTATCTATACTACAACATACATACACCCTAAACAATCTAGGGTTTTCACCTTTTCCGAAACATCAAAGACTTTGCCGACTCTGTCACATCAACCTGCAACATGTCATTTTGTCTTATCAATAGTTGTTCCTTGTGCATACATCATATTATACATTCCTTAACCAAATGCATCTATGTCTCTCTAGTAATGTGACATACATGTGTGTACAATCATGAACAAGTGTAATAATCCCCACATGGACTAGACATCAAAACCCTTATTGATATGCAAACTCAAACCATACAAACACCTTCAAAAATACATCACAACCAAAACCCTCAACCATGTACCAAGAAGTACAAACTATGTCTCAACACTTGAACCAATAATATGAACCAATGAATAATACCACCATATCAGTGTCGTATTTCTATAGATATAGCTCATACCACAAGTGTCAAACAACCAACACCATCTCTAGGGAAAATATCAAACTTCCATAACCATATCTCATGGAGACAACAATATCCAACTACACATAAGAATATGACATACCTTTTGAATCTGTAGATAGATTTGTTGTACTTTGTCACTGTAGACCTTCGTGGGAGCTTGCTTTCAGACTCTACGAATATGGTACCTTCAACAACTTAAGAATTCATGGATTTTCTGACATGTATGTGCCCTTTTATATTTCCATCCAACATATGTACACGCCCTTATCAATACAGCCTATGTACACCTCAAAAACTAGGGTTTTTTAGTATTTCAACAATTCCTAAACTTTCGTCGTCAATCCTTTCTACTACCTCAGACTTGCGTAACTTCAGATGTATCAATGAGTACCTACAATAAACCTTACACAATAATAGATATTCAATGTGATCAATAGGTTCTAATAGGAGAGCCTCGCTCTCTTTTTTATACTTCCATGTATCTTCCTCAAGGGGTTACCTTCTAACCAAATTAACCCAACTTCCTTCTTTTAGGGATAATCCACTTCTAACCACTCATCCACTTATGCCCACTTTATCCACAAATAGTAAAATCTTCACTTCTAGTTGCAACTAATTTATTTTTAATTATTTTCTTATTGCAACAACTTAACCCATGATTAAATCCTAGTTTTTCCCACTTGAATAGTCAACTTCTTTTAGGAGCTTCTAGAATAATTTGACTTCTTTGACATTCCAGATAGCTCATGAGGGTTCTCCAACTTCAGAAGGCCATAAATCTCTAACAGTGAGGAGTTATGTGAAATTCCACATATCACCAGAAATGGAATGATATGTATTATCCATCTAGAATAGTATTACCTACAAATATACTAACCTTGATACCATTATACATAAAAAAAAACACATGTCCCTTACCCATACCTTTGTGCTACTGGAATTCGCTACTACACTTCTCCAAGGGTTGAAATAAATCACTAAGGGTTGACATAAATTCACAATGTCACAGTATCACTTTACAAGGGTTGACATCAATGAAAACAAACAATCCAAACCAATTTTCCATCAACCTAAACTAACTGCCAACAATCTCCTCCTTTGGCATTGATGACAACACTTAGTCATGGAAACAATGTCATATCTCCTCATCAATGTTTCTATATCTCCCCCTTTGAAATCAATGTAAAAGGTTATCTCCCTTTGGGGCTGCTCCCCTTGTCTTCATGCCTCTGATTACTTTCTCTCTTCCTTTGAAAAGGATTTAACTTCCCCTATTGATATGTCAGTGTACCTTCTATAACCAATCCTGGTTAAAAGAATAGATCCCCTTGTGGGTGTGTCTCCCTGTCTGTATGCTACTAATATTCCTTTCTAAATCTCTCTTTCTCTGATGAATTCTCTTCCCTTTTCTGTGTAGATCAATGTAGGTCTTCATGTACCTACTTATTTTTGGATTTACTATCCACTGGTGCTTGTGTAATCAACTGAAATATATGAGAAATGTTAAAAAAATTAAGCATTCAAATAATCATCCAACATTATCTGAATCAATCTCTGAACCACTTTCTGAACCAATATATGAATCCATCTTTGTCCATAATTTCCAAGATTCTACTACTAAATTTTCCACAATTCTGACCTATCTATATCAACTACTTCATAGACCCCCCTGTCTAATATTCATATTCCCTGGGAGTCTCCAAGATGAATGGCTTAGAACAATACCTACTCTGATGCAGTGTAATCTTCCTCTTCATCTCTTAATACATCTTACTTTTCATCCTCTTCCTGAATTTTTTCATCATCCCGAGTTTTGACATCTTCTTCATCTTCTACTTGAGTTCTGACACTTTCTTGTTTTCCTATAAATTCATCATGATATTATGTTACTGTAAATCATGAAAGTACAATTCCTTGGAACTGCTCTTCATTTACCTTCCCTTCTTTTTTTTCACTTCTTCTCCAAAACTTCTTGTGTCTCTCATCAATATTTTCTTTCATGGGAGGCCTTATCACACTTCTGCAATTTCGATTTGTGTGTCCATAGTTGTGGAATTTATACAATTAAATATTGTGTGGGGCCACATAATCATTTCTTACGTAATTATTTATTTCATAAGCCCTACAATCTGCAACCTTATGTCCAAAGTTAGTACAATAAAAACAATGACCATAAAATAAATTTACATACCTGGGGGTGAATGATTTTCCTTGTACTACAGTCCTTTTGTAATTCTTCCTAGGATGATCAAGATATTCTATTTGATTGTAATTATTGAAGCTTCCTTGCTTCTTGAATGTATAAGTTATTATGTATCCATTTCTTTCTGGTTCATGTTGACCATGATTATTTCCTTTGAGATCTTCTGCATAATTCTTTTGTTCTTTTTCTTTTGTCATGGAGCTTGAACCTTTCTCAGTATGCATTTGGTTGTATCCTGTTCTAGAATTTTCATAGTATGGATTTTGATTGTTGATGATATTATCCAATGTTTTGGTGTTATATTTCTACATTTTCCTTTTCTAAATATATTTTCTTAAAGTGATTGCTTCTGCTTCCAACCTTTCAATCATCTTCTCCTTCTCTGCTAGCTGAATTCTGAGTGTTTCTTCAATCCTTCTATCTTCTTCAACCTGAACTTTTAGCTTCGTAATTATCTTCTTGAATTCCTTTGAATTGAGATTCTCAGTTTCTTTTACTTTTAGTTCTTTCTTGAGTGACTTTTTTCTTTCTTTCATTCCTTAGATTTTCTAAGGCACTAATTAATTCTTCTCTGAGATCGACTTCACCTTATTCTTCTGAAATATCAGAGTTTCTTGTGTGATTTTTCTTAGCCATGAATAATACGTTTTCTAATTCACTATTAGTTTCATCATCTTCACCAGATGAAGAATTGTCTTTTTTTGAGTATATTTTTTTCTTAAATGCTTTCTTTTTGTTTTTCCAGTTTCCCTTTTGATATCTCTTTTCTTTCTTGGGATCTTCCTCTTCATCCCTATCTAAATTTTTTTTCATAAGGACACTTATTTGCAAAATGACCAATTCTACTGCAATTAAAACATTTCAACGAAATCTTACCTTTATATTTACCTGTTCACTTTTGAAAGTTTCTTAAAAAGTTCACCATTTATTCATCTTCTTCTGAATTATCATTGTATCTAAATTGTGACTTTGGAGTTTTATTATGAACTACATTTTATTGTTGCTTGTTATTGTTATTTGTTATATTAGATGCTTTAAATGAAGCTTCCTTAGTAACCATAATTTCTTTCTTTTTCCTCATCCCATAAGCTGTGAGTATCACATGTAGCTCATCCATATTCATCTAGATCCACTCTTTCTTCTAGGGATGAAATATTTGAATAAAATCTCATTGGTAGAGATCTTAAGTCATTTTTAACCACAACTAATTACTTTATCTCATCTCCCAATCCTTTGATGTCATTTATTACCTCACCGATGTGTAGAAAGTGGGCTTCTATGTTTTCATCTTCATTCATCTTCAACTATTCAAACTTTGCTCTGAAATTTTTAAGTTTGGCTTCCTTAACCTTTTCATCTCCTTCATACACAGTCTTTAGTTTGACCCACATCTCTTTAGTGGATTCACAATGCATAATTTTTGTAAATATTGATTCATCTACACCATTATGAATAGTGTTATGGGATCATGAATTATTTTCCATGAGTTTCTTTCCATCCTTATATGTTGGAGGAGTAGATGGTGCTTTGTATCCATCCACCACTGATTGAAAAACATCGAATCCCTATGCCTATATGTATGTCTGTATTTTCTTACTCCATAGTGCATACTTCTAACCATTAAACTGTGGTATCCTAACTCTAGCGTGTTCCATGATCTCCTTCCAGTGGTTAAGTTGTTTTCCTGAAGGAACCTGCTCTGATACCAATTGTTGGATTACTAAGTGGGGGGGGTTAATCAATAATGATAAATTATACCACTTATTAATCCTTTTAACCACAATGTATATTTATTTAACTTATCCAATAATGTTTATCTGATCATCATCAATATAATACTGTATCATTAACATTCATCAGTGCATCATAAACAATAATCAACACATCCACACAATACACGGTACACCAGTATTTTACGTGGAAATCAAATGCAGGAGAAAACCACATAATTCTTTCTGTATATGTCTTCAATAATTGCATTCAAGGATGCACCAATTTCCAATTCTTCAACTCCAACTGGAAGGAGACCCTGACCCATTAGTTTCTCAGGATACAACCTGAGAGAATATCCAACTCCCCAATTCTCTGGCTACAACCAAAAGGAGGCTACAACCCCCTATGTTCTCTGGCTACAACTGGAAGGTCTCTACAACGACCTAGTTATCATGCTCCAATTTGAAGGAAGATCCAAATCCTTGAATATTCCACACCAACCAGAAGGAGGCTACAACCCCCTTTCCTTGCCCCGTCCAACTGCCCTGAAATATAAGTGTCAAATGATGAAACAACTACCACACTATCAGTGTGAGATATACCACTATAAACTTGTACCATCCTATGCCAACAACCTGTAACCAATCTGTGCCACTGACCTATAACCAACCTGTACATGTACCCAACATGTACCAACAAAACCCAAAAAGTATGCTTCATGTATAAGATGCAACTCACTTATGTATGCACCTTGTCTATATTGCATCTTGAGTATGTACGTGGTCTATATATACTGCAGCTTGTTTACACCCTCATAAATATAGGGTTTTCACCTTTTTTGAAACATCAAAAAAAATTATGACTCTATCATATCAATCTGCAACCTATCATTGTATCTTATCTGTAGTTGTACCATGTGCATACATCATCTTATACATTCCTTAAAAAAATGCATCTATGTCTCTCTAGTCATGTTCCATACATGTGTGTACAATCATGAACAAGTGTAATAATCCTCTAATGGAATAGACATCAAAACCCTTACTGATAGGAAACCTCACACCATGAAAACACCATCCCAGCCACTTCACAACCACTTCAATGTGTGTTTCAACAATTGGTATCAGAGCAGATTCCTTCACTACAATTTAACCATTCAATTGTTTTGAAGAGAAAAATTGGTATCAAAGCAGGTTCCTTCAACACAGTTTAAACACTGGAAGGTAGATTCTAAAGAAACAGGTGGACAAATGGCTCTCTCCACAAATGAATCTCTCTTATTTTATGGAACATACTACTCTTCATGGAGGAAAAGAATGAAAATGTATCTAAATTCAAGAGGATATGGTGTTTGGGACTCAGTGGTGTCTAAACCTTAGTACTCAACTACCTCAAAGAACAAATCCAAAACTTCAAAAGAAGCAAAGAAAAATAATTCAATAGCATTAAAGGAAATCCAAAATGGACTGTCATACCAAGGTAAAGAAAATATGAGACACTTCACCTCTTCTAAAGTACTATGGATCCAGCTAAATAATTCTTATAAAAATAAAGAACAAGACATAGAAAAGGAGAATTATATTTAGAATAAATAACAAGATACAAAAATGGAGAATTCTTACCAGAATAAAGAAAAAGACACCAAAAAAGAGAATTTCAATCAAACTGAAGAACAAAATATAGATAAAGAGAATTCTAATCAGAATAAAGAACAAAGCATAGAAGAGGACAATTTCATCAAAGAATTGATGCAAACCCTAGTCATCAACAAAGAAGACTACTACATCAAGGAATTAATGAATACCTCAGTATTCACAAATGAAAAACTCTTAGATTTTAAGAATGATGGTGTAGCTACATTTGAAGTGATTAATATGAAACCAGTAAATGGTCTATATATTGAAGTTACTAAGGATGTTTCTAACTAGATTGAATACATAGTTATGCACACTTTAGAAGAGTTGGAGAAACTTCAAAAGAAAGATATGTTGCTACTACAACAATTAGATCAATCTAACAACCATGAAGAGAAAGAGAAAAAGACTCTGAAAGAATACAAAGAAGAAGAGATCAAAATATTGAATATTGAAGTTTCTAATCTAACAAAAGAAATGAACAGATTGAAGACATGAAAAATTCAATAAATGCATAAAAGAATTAGTAGAAACAAAATAATTTGTCAACACTTTAAAGCGTCAACTTGAGGAAGATAAAGAAATTGAAGAAACCTTGAATATACAGTTGACTAAAAAGAAAGAATTTTTCCATAGATTGGAAATGGAAGTCATCAACCTCAAAAGGATTCAGCTAGAGAACAAGGAAGAAATCAAAATATTGAAGACTGAAGTTGTTTATCTAACAAAATAAATTGAATCATTGAAGACATATGACAAAACCAATAACTTGAAAAAAAACTTGGATGATACATAAGAAATGGTAAGACTCAACTTGAATAAGATAAGGAAAGAGAAGAAGCCTTGAATATCCAGTTGACTAAAAAGGAAGACACATGTCACATGTTGGAATTGGAATTTATCAACCTCAAAAAAAGAATGAAAAGACAAAAACAATTGTCAAATTCTAGAACAACTCAACTATCCTAGATAGGATCTGGAATATTCAAAGACCAACTGATGACAAAACCGGTCTTGGATACAATAATAAAGAAAAAGTTGGCAAATGGAGCATCATTCAAAAACATGATAAAGGATCATAGTCCTCAAAGGAAAAAGGTACAGTCACAAAGAAAAAATAAACCATGAACTTTGTCAAGGAAGGAAGATATAAAAGTCAAAAAGAAGAAACATATCAAAAGGTAGGCTTCTCATGTCACAACTAAGTTGAGTATGGAAACACCTTCAATGGTTATTGCTTTTATGGTAATAACTTTTTTCACATAGCATTGGAATGCAAGAGTACTCAAAAGAAAAATTCAGGAAGGTCAAATAACTTAATGAGATGTTGGAGATGCAATTATGTTGGGCACACATCAAATTTTTGTTATACCATGAGATGCTACAACTGTGATAAGTTTGGGCACAAATCCCAAGACTACAGGAAATCAAGAAGACAACCCATGAAAAATAATCCATACAAGTTAGGAAGGAAATCTAATGAATTTTGGAAGAAAAGAGGAGAGGATAAATATCAAAGGACAAATGTAGAAAATAAAATTTCATCAAACATAGTGTCTTATGTAAATATATAGAGAACAAAATATGAAGCAGAAAGCAAGAAAGATGATGAAGATTTTGCACTTGAAAATGAAATTGATAACAATAATATGATGGGTGAAACTCCTAATAAGAAATGTGAAATTCATATATTTTCATATGAAGAGGAACAATCTCAATGAAGAATAATTTCTAAAGAAGAATATGAAGAATATCATGGTGCATCAAGGTATGATGATCTTAGCATCAAGCAACTTCTTGACATCCTTTTCCATAATAGGTAGCAACATGGGATTTATCTATCTAAGTTTATCCCTAAATGGATTTGTCTCATCTTTCAAAGGGATTTTATGTTCAATGATGCTTGTATCATAAATTTGTAAATATTCTTATTTCCAAGAAAATACATCAGCAAACGCCTTTAATAACTTCACATACTCAACCCTTTTCTCCTTTGATAAACTGCTAGACAATTTGACATACTTGGGATTTTCCTTTGTACCTAAGTTGCATTCTGTCACATTAGTTTCTTCATTTGAACCTTTAACCTTCACATAAACATCATTTCTGTCAAATAATCTCTCCAAAGGAACCAATCCTTTGTGAATATGGTTACTAGGAAGTTGGAAAATCTTGTGATCTGCAATTTTGTTGAGGAAAATATCAGCATGAGGGATTTTCGTATCATCATGATCTTGATCAATATGAAGAGAAAGAAACTCTTCCATTGTCACCATGAATCTCTTAATATCAAGATCATCCTCAAATACCTTCCAATGTTTGACATTGTCAGGTATAGAGGGTCTATACTTTAATTCCACGTCGTATTTGATCTTAGGGGGGAAAGGAATCTTAAACTTACTTGCAAAAACAAACAAAGAATCTGCCATAAAATTTTCTTCTCTTAGAACAAAAGAGATGTTAAAAGATAAGAAAAAATTATCAATAAGATCCCAAACTTCATTTATGTAAGTCCTTAACTTGGGATGTTTTTCTTGATACATATTTTTAACCTCATGCACAATTAGTTCAACATATCCAAACACAACTAACTCCTCAATCTTCATATCTTTAGCAGCCCTCGAACCCAAGACAAGGGCCTCATAATTTGCTACATTATTTTTGGTTCCAAATTATAGTTTATAAGACAAGGATATGATTTCTTGAGTGGGGGAAATAAAAACCACTCCAGCACCAAAAATTTCTTTAGAAGAGGCCCCATCAAATAACATCTTCCAAACTGGGGTATTTTGAGGAGGTGTCTCACAATTTTTAATAGGTTGTTTTTTTATTTCAATAGTTGATTGAGGAGCATCAGTGAGTTGTAAGATATTGGATCCTATCTCAGTGTCAATTGCAAAATTTGTATGGTTTGTAGGATTATCTTCATCAATGATGATGTAAGCTAGTTGTGCTTCCCTTTAAATCCTTATGTGCCCTCCTCCAAATACAATAATAGTGGTATATGAAAGGTCCATCTACAAATTTCCCCCTAGTCACTTGATCCAATATCTTGACAATAACATCCCAAACTTAGGGGGAACATCATCCACCAAAATATCCATGACCACACTCTTCATTTTTAATTGAAACAAGGTAACAACCAGGTCTTTGGTCACTCCAAGGAATTTCACATTTCTGGAGTTGAATGAGTATAGGTCATGATAGGTTTTAGTAATTTGTATACCTATCTCATCCATGCCAGTTTAGGCATGAGGTTATGAGATGAAACTGAGTCCATCAAGAAGTTGTGAAAAACTTTATCATGAATATTTAGTGATGTGTAAAAAGGAGGATAAGAGTCATCCCTATATTCTACCAAAGGTCCCAATATGACTGCTAGTTTTTCATCTTATAGGTTCACCGAGTCTGTGGAATTGGAGGAATATTCGGGTTGAAACCAGGGATGATTTCTGGGCTAAATCGTTAAAATGAAGAGTTCAGGAACAGGGGTCTTAATCATTGTTTGATGGGTTTGTTCCTCTTTTTCTTTGCTGCTAGAATCCGCATCTTTAGAAAAATGTTTTGTTTTCTTGGGTTTATCCGGTGTACTAGGCTTCCCACCCTTGTTTTTTGACCTCAAGTTGTATTTACTTTTATTTTGATTAATTTTATCCCCTTTACTCAATTCATTCAACTGATTGTCCATAAGAGACTCCTCATATACAATTTGAGTTAGATGAGGGAATGGGGAGGTATCACCCAAAAAATGAATTTCTGGATCTATTTCTTCATCCTCTCCTACTTCATCATCAACCATATTATTTTGAAGAGGGGTATGCACTTTTTGGTCATCCCTATTTCTCTGATCCCTTTGAAAGATTTGTGGGGAATTATTTTGTCTCCTAAAATTTCCTCTGTTACTAGTATTTTGTGTATTTTTACAATTATGTTTTCCCTCAAGCCTCATTTTTTCCATTTCAACAAAAAGTGATTTAACCAGTTTTGTTAGTTGATCTACTTGAAGATTAACACCATAAGAATCAGAGGTTGAGGCTTCAGCTCTATTTTTTCTCCTATCTCTATTAGATTTTCCTCTGATCTTATCAGTTGGCAATATATTGATTACACCTCCAAGGATGCATCTTTCATATGATCTAGTGAGGTAGATATCCTTTCTCTCAACAAGAGTCAATACTCTAGGTCAAAATCACTGGCATAGGTTATCTTGCCAGAAGTTTCAGTAGGCTTAATTTATGTGGGAATTTTATTGTACATTTTATTAAATCTCTTTGAAAACTCTGAAACAGGTTCCCCTTCTTTTCTCTTGAGTGACCCAAAATCTGTAATGTAATATAATAAATCTTTCTTATCTCTCTAATGCCTCATAATGGCATCATCCCGAGCTTCAATTCCAACAATAGATCCATGAGTTAAACCCCTAAACCGTTTCCTAGCTTGACCATCAAGGATTTGTACAAAAAATCTCATGAAAACATCCTCATTTTTAATATTAAGATTGTCAACATAGCTATAAAAGGATACAAGGTGTTCCTCTGCAATTATGTCATCTTCCCCTGTAAACTTGGGCATGTACTTAAGATAGTCTTCAATTGGGAGAGCAGTCATAGGCTGAGGCAACATAAGAGGGGCATACCTAGAAACCACTATGACATCCATCCTATTTATAGGAAGGTTAGCACATGCCATTGGATTATGAAGAAGAGGATTATGCATTATAAGAGAATAAGCAGGAGATTGGGTCTTGATTGATACAACTGCAGTATTGATGATATGTAGCTTGGGAGAAGGAGGAATATAGGATGGAGAAGTTTCAGTTTTAACAAGGAGAGGATGGTGGAGATTCCAAGGGACCTAAGGTTTCTTCTTCTTTGGTCACATCAATTTTAAGTGAGGGAGGATAAGGAGAACCTAGTGTAGGAAAATCCTCTAAGCTTTCAAGTCTAAACAAACTTAAAAAATCATGGAGGCAAGAACTTCAAAACTTTCAAAACTTTCTTCTTTCAATTTGGGAGGAAAAGAAGAATATTCCATAGGGAAATCTTCAAGATTTAAATTTATATAAATTTCAACAGAGGGTAAAAGTGGAGCACTAGATGCAACTACTAGTGTTTTAAAAGTGGAATAAGGAAAATAACCAGCAGTACCTAAAACAATAGTTGAAAATCCTTCTTGAGAAGATTTTCCTTTCTTAATGATATTCTTTGGGTCAGCTTCATGTGTATCTAGAGGTATATGTGGGGTATACATCGTGTGTATACCTTTAGAATAAACAACTAAAACAGTGGAGTCGCCAGGTGCAAACTGCAATTTTCAATGTACTGATTTTTATGAACCCTTAGAATCAATATTTCTTTGTCATTCAATCCTAGGGAAATATTTTAAATCCATTCCCCATAAACGACACCAATAATGTTAGCACTGAAAGCTACACTTTGACTACTAAAGTGTAAGGTCAATACCCATCAATAGGTTTACGAGGTAAGTTTTAAAATGTGGTGTCAAATGGATAAATCTCAGTCCAACAATGCTAAAACATAGGAAATTCTATATGAAATGCATCAACAAAAGAGGCCTTGTTTAACTTAGATCAAGGTTTTGAGGATTAGTGTGGATAGAAGGAAGACTTAGTAATACAAGTGAAGTAAGTATACCACTAGAATCAATATTTACCAGTAGACAAAGGAGAGAAAATATTTAGATACAAGAGCTTCTTAAATTCAAGCTAAAAACTATGAGAAAGTTAGAACAACATTACAATCAAACCTTCATTGCAATACAACTACAAAAAATCATTTGAATCATTCAATGAAAATAAAATATCAGAGTGAGAGATAAATAAGATGGCAAGAGAGGAAACTAACTTCCATTAAACAAAATTTCATCAAGTATGATACATCAAACCAGAGTAGGATTTGTTACATTAATATCAACAAAAAAAGTCCTTTACATCAACCATTCGAACCTACAAAATGTCTTCTAATTCTTTTTTGTTAGCCTAGATAGGGAATGATAGCATACAATGCGAGTTTCATCCTCTAGCATAAGCTTCTTCCCTTCAAAACTGAAGTAATTACACTTGTACAAACTGAAAATAAAAAACTGCTACAAAAAAGGATAATGTTGGCAATTGTCCTAACACCTTAATATTGCATGATGAGGTGTCCTTTGAGCACATTTCTCTTCTTGGCAAGTATCCTCTAGATTTAAAATAACTTCAAACTAGTTGTACCATGCTCCCCTAGTGAACTGAAAATCGTTGATCCTCTTGAAACCATCAAAATAGGAGTTCATAGCATATCTTGTAGCGCTCACTGTATCAGCTAGTTCATAATGAAGTTCGCAACGCTTGAATGTAGAAACCAGTTCGCAGCACCAGGCACTGTGAATTTTCCCGTGGCTTCAAAATTAGTCCAATAAAGTTCCAAAATTTCCAAAATCTTCCTCTAGAGTTAGGGATTCTTGTAGAAACCTCATAATGTGGTCTATGTGTAAAAAACTCAGTTATAAGGAACATACTTAAAAATATTCAAAAAACAAGGAGCAATCATTTCCAAAACTGATATTTCTTAAGGTATTTCATCCTTTCACTTTCTGAGCCTAGAACTCCTCCTTGTGGCAGATTAGGTCAATGCATTTAAGTTTCTTTGGGCTATTTCTTCTTTAAAATGTTTCATCTCTAGTTTAAGTCTTCTGATTTGAGCTTGTAAATCCTTGTTCTGTGTGTATAAATTATTAATCTTCTTATGGAGGGGAATAAATATCTTTGCTACAAACCTGGGCTTATCAATAGTTTCTCGATACATATCCATAATGCCACTCAACTATTTTCTTTCATCCAACCCTTCTCTTTTCAATTTAGCAATTTCCTTTATAGCTTCTTTAAGTTGTTTGTTTAATCTTTTGAAGGTAGGGTTTTCTGGAGGAGTGGTAATGTCTATGACCTCAATATTCTTTTCAACAACTTCAGCTTTACCTTTACCCTTTCTCTTGATGGTATCTTCCACTATGTCCTCTTTTTGAACACTTTCATTATTTGTTGATGACCTGGTGAAAGGATTCCTAACTCTAGATTCAACTACCACAACTGGTGAGGGGAAGAGTAACCTTCTTCCTTTTGTTCCTGTGGCTCTAGTTGATGGATTTTTTTGTTGAATCTGAAGCTGGATTGGGTGAAAACTCCCTTTGTGAAGAGTAATGTGATCCCTCTTCTCCTTCTTGTTCCTTAGTTTCAACATCCTTTTTAAAAATGTATTTTCTCTTCCTCTTCTGACTTGTCTCTGTGTGTACAGTGTTGTGAGCCTGAAGAGGACTCTGCAACTTGTATTTTGGAGTAGGAGCAACATTCAATTGAAAATGTGTAGAAGCAATGAACTGCTCCCAGTCAATGTTTTTCTTCTTTAACTCTTCCGTCACAAGAATATTAATCAACCCTGAGTGAAAAACACTTGTGTCAACAACCCTTGACTTAACCTGGACTATGTCAACCATTTTTCCAATACTTATAAACAAATAGAAAGCGAGGTTCATGAGGTCTTTTCCTGTGAAGTGCAACAAAAGTCTAATGTGGTACTGATAAATCATATTGAACCTACCCTCACAGGTGAAATATATTTGGATTACCCTTAGCATCTTATCAAATCCTTCAATCATATGGCTCTTGGGCACTCCATTTGATAGATTATCTCCCTGATATTTTGGTTTAAGGAACTCTTTGGAGAAGGTTTCATTTAGTTTGATGGACTTAAACCACCTTTCACCAGTATTTAGTATCTCAGTAGCTCCTTCTATGGTTTCTTCCGATACCTCAAGTTCAAGTGTCCCAAATTTAGTTTTGGTTCCATCAAAATTCAAAGAAAAGTCTCTATCTACCTCAGGGTGACCCCTTGTCATCTTCTGAATTAAATTAAAATATCCCACTCTTTGGAAGACCTCTCTGATCAGGGGCTCAACAACAAAAAATTACATGTCATAGGGTTCAGTCCTCACAATTCTCCCACCCTTTTGATCCTTCTTCTGCTGTGGAGTATCCATTTGATGTCTTATGAAGAAACTTTATCCACCCATTTGAGTGATGCATGAAGCAAAACGAAAAAAAAGAGGACTTAGGGTTTTGATGGATAATCTCTTTCAAAGGCTGGTTCAATATAAGGATTTAGTGTTCTTCATCCTATTTGACCTCCAGTATTATGAAAGGACAATTTATAGTTAAGAAATGAACGAAGAATACACAGGAAAATGGAGATACAAGGAGAAAACTTTCAGCAAAAAGATTTTGTTCAATACTTCACCATCATTTTTACAAAATTCATCATAACTTTACCAACAAAAGTCTTTTTTAAATTTACAAAATAGATAGACTTGACTTAGAATGGGGATATTGATGAAAACAAGTTGGTATGGGTTCTGAGGTAGGTGAATAACAGTGCCAAGTTATTGCACGGAGTTTTCAATGCAAGAATATGGGATTCGTAGCATAATCAAAATTGGCTAGATATGGGATAGACAAGGTGGCCTCATAGTTAGGTTTTCTTAAATTTTGGTAAAAAGAGGATGAGAGATTTGCAATTCGCTGAGAATCGTGATAACATGGGTAAGTAAGATAGTTGGCAGCGTGGATCACCAGTTCACAATGCCTAGGAGAAGAAATAATAAGAACAACCTTTTATTATTCTTCAATAGAGCTAAAAATGATCATGGAGTACTTGGAGGTTGAGACTTGAAAAATGATATGATTGAGATTTAATGAATCCGTCTGCAGTTGGTCTAACCTAAAACTCACTTTCACCAGCTGGTTCGAAGCAATTTTTGTAGCTCCTGCCTGAAAGCACCAATTTTTGCAGCATCGAGCTAAGAGTAATTTGAAATCTTGGAAAACAGTTAGAAAAACTTCAATGATGAAATCAGAGGTTATTTCTTTAAAAACATAAGTGTTGAAAACAAGGATATCGACTAACAAGTCTTTATGAGTGAAATTATGATGATCAAATAAAAGTGTACCTAAGATGCATTGCAAACTGTCTGATGAGATGGAAGCGTACAAAAATAACTTGATTTGACCTTCTAACGGGAAAAGGTACAAAGTGGGGGGGTTTTAGTACATCGTGGAAGTGGTGACATGTTTGGGTGGTGGTGGAAGCATAAGGATAATGGCTTGTCTAATCTTATCATAAAGATAAATATATAACCCAAGGGTAATGGGCCAACATCAACACTAATTTTGTTTATGATAAAACCTAAAAAGACTATAAGGAAGAGGAAAAAAGTAAAAATTAAACAACACCAATGATAAAAATAAAAAACCTAAAGGTTGAATTGACCCAATCAATTCCATGTGATAACATATCTGATATTACATAATAAACGACACTAAGACCAAGCACATGGATACAAGTCATCCTCTTAGATTTTGGACACTTCCTTAGAGAATTATAAATGATTAAAGCTTGAGATCTACAAGTATTGATTATCTCAGTACCAAACAAACTCTTGATTAGGTATTCCGAATTTCTTTTGTATCTGTTAGATAAAACAAGATCCTCATATAGACATACAGGATTAGGGTTGGAATCAATACTTAAAATAATATCTTTATTAGTTGCAATTATAGCATTAAAGTCTCCTAACAAGAGGATACTACCTTCATTTTTCATATTGTAAATATCTTGCTCTAAGTTTTTGTAGGGAAAGTTCTTATCTAGATTGTTTTTTGTTCAAAAAGTAGAGTTAATTGGTGTGAAATAACATATTGCTATATAAATATTATTAGCATTAATATCTAATATCTCCATCCATATTTACTAATTGAGAGGATCTTTCTTATGAAGTGGAATGGGAGGAGACATGTTCATTTTTATGTAACAAGGTATGCCTCCAAACCCCTTATAGGAGGATTTCTTGTTCCATGTTGACCACAAAACAAATCCTTATATATTAGGGGCCTTGGATTCTTTATACTCCCAAGTTTGAACCAAGAAAATAATATCATTGACATTAGAGATCCAACTTAGTATAGGCCCTTTACTCCATGGAAAACCATGACATTTCCAAGAGAGGATCTGGAGTGTCCCAAATTTCCATTTATTGTTATCTTTTTTGTTTATATCCTAATAATTTCCTTTCAATTCCAAATGATTTCCCATTTCCCTTATTTCTGGATTTCTTTGAGCTTTTCAACTTCTTTCCTTAATTCATCTTGGTACTTTGGAATGAGGTCTTCACTTATAAATATTTTTGACCCTTTTAAGATTGGTGTTTCTCGTAGTATGCCATATTTATGGTTATTAGAGTTTACCTTAACTTGGATCAACCTAGATTTATGTTCAATTATTTTTCCCAACCTTTTTGCTTCTATCAGGAAAGTTGTATCAATTTGTGATTTACTTTTAGTTCTCCATTGACTATTACGAGGGTGTCCTCATATTTCTTCCCTTTTACACTGAAAATTATGAGGTCCAAGGCTCTTTTGTTACATTCATGGTATAATTTTATTAGCTTGTTCATTTCTTATTTGATGTGTAGGATATCCAACTTAGGTTCCAAACGATTTATAACGAAATTGATAATTAGTTTTTCTTCTAGATCTGTAATGTTGTCCGTACAATTATGATTTTCTTCAACCTTTGCCTCCTGGATTGATTGTTTCTTTTCTTGCCTTTGTTTTTCTATTTCTTGTAATCTAGCCTCCATTTTTGCATCTCACTGTCCAAACCTAAAATTCTATTTTCTATATTTGTTTCAACCTTGTATTCAAAGGATTTAAATTTATTATCAAACGTTTTTTCCAACATTGTTTTAAGTTTGGATTCTCTCTCTTCTCTACATTTTTCTAGTGATTCTATATATTCATACTTAATATCTAGGGTTACTTTGTTAGGTATCCCCTTGATATTTTTTGGTATCTAAGGTGAATTACTCATATTTTATTGAAAATAAAAGGAAATAAATAATAAATGTAAAAGGAAATTGTGTACCTGGTTCACCTTGTAGAAAGAATCATCATAAGTTTTCACTAGACAATTGTTCAATATTCTTCCCGTAGATGGAGAAGTATTTCATAGATTATGTATTTACACATAAACCACCATTAAAATTTATTATAGGGATACACCTCCTCTTCATTCCATTCAAATTCCACACCAATTTATGTTCAAATTCAATGGACAGTATAAACATGTTTCCTTCACTACAAAGTATTTAGTTTAATTTTTTATGTGTGTTTTGTTTTAGTTTTTTTAGTTTTATATTTTACCTTTATTTTTTAAATATTATTATTATTTTCAATTTGTGTTTTGGGTTGTCTTTTTTAAACAATTAATTTTTTTTCTTTTAAATTGTCCCTTTTTCATGTTTTTTAAATTTTAATTTAATTTTTTTCTTTTAATTTGTTTTTTTACCTTTTTAATTTTAATTTTTTAAATTTGGTTATGTTTTTTTTTAAAGGTGTTTTTATTTATCTTTTTTAAAAAACCGATTGGGGAGTTTTGTTTTCATTTTATTTTTTTTAAATGTAAAATAAAAAAAAATATAAATAAATTTTCAAGTAACAATTTAGGAGACAATTTTGAGTTTTTTTATTTGCGATGGTACTAGTTGTCAAATACATTGTTTTAGTCAAGTCATAATTTTAACTCCAAAATGAAAATGGGTGGTACTCGTAGCATCACTTTTCTATTCGAGGGTCAATTTAAGGTTTTTGTCTCGTTGTCAAGTTCATGATTTCAAACAAATCAGAATTTTAATCACCCTCAAAAAAGGGTTCTACTAGTAGCGCCGCTTTTTCATTCGAGGGTTGTTTTTTGTGTTTTTGATAGTACAATATGGTTTTTTTGGGCTAGAGTTTTCGTTTTGAGGTCACAGTTATCATTAAGTTGGTAACTATGTTGAAGGTAGAGGAAAACATTCCTCACCTTATTCATTCAAATATTTTGGGGACCAGAAGCCTCCCAAAATTGGGAGGTATGATCAATATTGGATCATTATATCATTTATCATCTACCTTGGTACTTTATGGGTGGAAAAATTAGAGGAATTATCTTGTAGGGCCCATTATAACAGTAGGTCTCAATTTGGATATTTAGGATATGAGACCTTCCATATTCATTTTGAGGCATCAAATGACACTTTCGGGGGTCAAACATTTTCAAGAATAGCTTACATCCCCTTGATGTTATTGTACACATGCATACCTTTCCAATGATTAAAAAATCACCTCAATTGGATCTTGTATGTGGAAATTATACCTCCCACAAGTTGGCCTACCTTGTTGACCACCTGTTGTACCCCTTTTGAGCTTCCCCTTTATTTCTATTTTTCCCGTTTCTTTTCTTACCTCTTCTATTCCCCTTCCATATTTTCCCTTCCCCAGTCTCTCATATTCCCCTCTTTTTCCCTTTCTTTGTTGTAACAATATTACCACACTTACTCAATTTCACTATGATTGCGATATTTTGGACATGCGTACTTTCAGACTTATATTATGCTCTATTTGCCTCTATATCAGTCCGCCCAACACTTAGTTTATTTTTGAAGCATAGATTTTCGGACTTTCGAATTCACGAACCTACATGTTATACCTCCACTCATCCCATAGTCTACCCAATGTATCCCAACACTTAGTAATTTCATCCATTTATACTTTCGGACTTGCGGACCCACCCTTCCATTCTGATCGTTCACTTAGACTCTCCATTGTTACATATCCCTTCCTTCACATTTCTTGAAGTCACATTTAATGCTATCTTTATGGACTTAACTGCTAAATTCATTTATGAAATGGTCGATAATTAATGATGTTTATATTGAGGCTAGTCACATTTATTTTGATTTAATGATTCCATTGAAAGAAAATCTAACCTGAAATCATTTTACTATGAGAAAGTAATAATACAAGAAAAGATGGTCGGCTCTGTGAAATTGGTCATGAGAAAACAAAATTTATGTGGGGATACCTTAAGCCTCTTCTCCATAGAATATGTAACGATCCTGCTCGTTACAACAACAAACCTCTTATAACAAGTGCAATTTTTTTTTTTTGTGTGTGCATGTGTACCAGGGTAACAAGACATTATACTCTGCGCTACCTCATGACGACGAATCATGACGCATGCAACTACTATATCAACATAAAGGTCTAAGATGCACATCAACATCTACCAGCAATGAACAACAACCAGGTGACAAATAATAAGATTGACTACCCATCCATCCTACCTACAATGGTTAGGACCTCCAAGACACATAAGCAATGCTCAAGCCCAGGTTCCCATCGATTTTAACCATTTAAGGTCTCAAGGCTGGTGACTATTCTGAGGAATAAGGAGGTGTCTACATCCTGCCCAACACAAGCAGACCAAGCCTACTATGCTAAGAGAGTAGCATACCCGTAAAGATTGAAATCAACAAGGTTATCTACAATCAGGCAAATTACGGTAGAGAATCATTATTAACTCTTTAATTTACTTGCTACTATTACAGTATTGCATGGGAGGTGTACTTTTAATTCAAATTACGAGACAATGACGATTAATAAAGAAAGTAAGGTAATTAACACATCTTATTCCAATCTCCATTACGAGCCCTGCAATGCATGTCTAAAGTGCATAATATCATAAGGTACAATCTAAATCCACCTTGAAACAATTTCCTTTGTGAATTTTTAATTTTACAACAGTCATCATAGTTCCATCTAAATCAATTTAACTTAAAATGTTATTGTTGTTATAAAATTTCTAATTCAAATCACTAACTAATAATCATGGGAATATATACAACAATGTCCAAGGAATTAAATTGTGTATATCTCAAAAACCTTTACACAAAAATTCCTCATCCCATTGGTAAAGATAATAGTAACAAGGATATTAATAATTCTTGTTATTATTATTATTAATAATAAAAGAAACACTTCATCAATCTAATTATAATAATCATTTTTTTTTAAACTTCAACCATTTCATAATCATGCAAAGATATCTAAAAAGGTTCTACAATGTTCATACCCTTCATCCAATAATAATGAAACTCTACACTATGATAGGTCATGTGCAAATTCGATGCCGCATATAACATGCTAGAATAAATTAAAAGTTAAAATGAAAGATAATGGTGGAATAACGATATTAAGATCTATCCAAATAAAATCTATAGAGAAAAAGGGTGAAAAACATACGAGACAGTGGATATCTTATCGGCCTATTCTTAGGTATTAATAATTATTTGAGGGCTGAGGCAGGGGATAAAATGTTTACTACACGATAAATAAATAATATTAATAAATATTCGTTGTCCGTCGATAATTAAAATAAAACATTCGGCCATTGAATCTTGAAAACATTTCTTGGTAATACATAAAAGGTAATTGTATTTTAAGAAATTACAATCAAAGAATAATGTTATTGGATTGGAAATTGACAATCTAGTTGTAGTATTATATAAGAATATTGCTAAAAGTCTTTTCCAGGTTGGGAGGTGCTATCAATAAACATGCATTTCATGGAATTTAAGCACACAGTCCACAATCAAGGCAGAAAGTGTGGGCATACCAGCCCTGCAGGCTTCCTTCCAATTTAGCAAAAGGGCAATTGTGGGGAGTTCTTGAGGGAAACACTGAGTAAACGCTGCAAGAGTTCAGGTGCAAAAAATCGAATCAATGCCTGGCCACACGTTCTGGAAGGTTCAGGTATGAAGAAATTTGATAAAAAAAAAAGGGAACAAGTCATGGACCAACTGCCCATCAACGAAAATAGTTCCGAACCTACAACGAACATAAAACCAAGAAAAGGGCCTCAAATTCTCAAGATGGCACCACAGATCAAAAGATGGGTCGTGATGGTCTCTTTAACTATGTGATAAATCTTTAATTGATCTGGTCTCGAATTTTGGTGTTCATTAGCTGGTTTAAAGGTAAATTTTGTTGTCCGTAAATTAAAGAACCAAGCCTCGATATCTATAGTTCTGATAGGGTAAAGGCTTACACACTCGTTACCACGACATGACACTAGAGGGTCATTTACAATCTATAAATCAACAAAAGGAATCATAAATTACAAATGTTGGTGGTGTGGAATGACCCACCCATTGTGTTCATTTGGAAAAATAACACCGAGAGGGTTATCCTCGCCTTGAGTTCACACTTCTCGGGCATTTATATAGGAAATAAAGAGGGTGGAAACAACTGTAAACAAAATTCTAATTCTAGCAAATCAGTTGGGCCTTTGCATCAATACCTGGTGCCACACAACGATCAAGGTGTTTAAGAGATGGGATGAATGGAAATTAGATCGCCTGGAATTCCTGTTGCACTCCAAGTCCAGAAAAAAGGAACATAGGGAAAATCTTGGCGATGGCTGAGCGTGAGAGTCTCAACGCAAGGGTTGAGAAAGCAGGTTAAAAATTGTCCCATGCCTGGCATCCGCACGAAATCTATGACATGGGCAGTCCGATTTCTAAAACGCCCCAATGAGGATTTTTCATTTAAGGAGGTACAACTATCACCCAAAACTTATAGCTATCACCCAAAACAATCACTGAAGAAATCATTCACATCATACCTTAATGAACGCAAAGGTTATAAGGCAAGTCAACCAACAAACCAATGCAACTCGAAGGTAATTACCTCTTGCAACTCATAATTCCAATAAAAACAAAAAATGACAGCAGTAAGAGGATGCTAGGACCAAAAGAATAACTCATCCAAAGCTCACAGGGGTTATAACAGTCTAGGCGCAGAAAATAACTACAATTAAATGGGATAACCAAACGCCAAGGCCGTACTAAAGGACGTAAACTAACAATTAGTTTACCTACCAAATACTCTTGTAGATCTAAATCATAATACTAATGCATTCTATTCTACAAATAAAAAAAACACACCATTGCCTTATCGTCTGCCTCGAATGATGTCTGTGCGCTCCTTGTCACTCCCGCTCATCGACCATCGAGACTACACTGGTACCTCCCAGCCAACGCTAGGGGTACTCTGCTTCCTCCTTATCCCCCCGAGACGCAAAGGGGCCACACACTACCCAGATGGTCCGTCTAGCTCCCAGCTCACCTCGCAAGGCCGAGCTACCACTCCTCTCCGAGCTGGGAAATCCTAACTCCCAACAAGTAATCAATCAAGTCACTAATACGACAACGTAACATTACGCTAACAACCGATCCCCGTTCTTCCTCATCCTTCCTCTATTTTATAGAGTTTTAGAACTTCCAAACTTTCCCTAAATCTCATTTTATTTAGGTTTTAATAAAAATCTTCTAATAATTCTCCTTCATACAAGTGTCGTCCATCCCCCACTTTCCTCCAATAATTATTTTCTTTAAATTAATAAAAGTCTCATTTCCCTCACCTACCTAGAGTTACTCCTAAATTTACTCCTAGGTTTCCCTAGATTCCCTCACAGGTTTTAAATACTTTCCCTAAAATGAAAAAGCTAAGTCAGTTCAAAATTAGAAGGTTCTTGAATGTTGATTCTTTACTAAGTTGACCTCTTTATTTTTACCATAAGTTCCCTCTTTCCCTTTTTCTGTCACCTCCATTCCCCAGTTTCCTAATTTTTTATTATTCCCTTCTTTTCCCTTTTATTAGAGACGAAAATGGCAGTTGTGCAAATTAACCTCTTTTCCTTTTTATTAATAATTTAATATCTTTTACACTTTCACAAGTTAAATAATTAAATTATTCTTTACCCCCCCCTTTTTTTCACATATTTTATTTAAGTTCCTACTCTCTTCATTTTACCCAAAATTTTATGAAGTCCACAATTATCACTTAAGGGGTTTTTATTTTAAACTTTATTATTTTATTTTTAGAGAGATAATTTCTTACGGGTAGACAAAATTTTACCCCTAGCGAAGTTTTAGAGTTAGGACTTAGATTCTGAACTAGGCGACATTTTAATTAGGGGAGTTGTTTTAAAATTTCTTAATGAGATTTTAGTCTTAGGGCCATCTAGGTTCGTTCCTTTAACATCATCAACGTGATGTGCCCTTCAGGACGCACTACGTGCTCCAAGGGTGCCACTCGCCTCTAGTGTTTCTTTTGCATGACGTGCCCTTCAGGATGCACCATGTGCTCCAAGGGTGCCACTCGCCTTTTGTGTTTCTTTTTCACGACGTGCCCTTCAGGATGCACCACGTGCTCCAAGGGTGACACTTGCCTCTTGACTAATTGGTAGACATCAATAACCCCTGGAGTCAACACTCCGCCAGGTGAACTTGTGGGAGACTAAGGGCTTCTAAGGAATAAGGCCCCCCCCTTATTGCATGCCCTTTAGAATCATCATGAGCAACTGTCGTAGTCTACCCTCACGACATCATGGGTCCTCTCGAACTAGGTAATCATTAACCTATAGTTTGAGCCATGATGAGAGTGCTAGTAGGCTATGGCAGGGCTGTTGTCCACACCTTTCCCTCAACCTCTCTGGTAGTCGTGTGTGGCCCCTTTACTCCATATGTGAGTCTGTTCGGCAATCTATCATTAGCCTGCATCATCAACAGTCATGTTATACATGTCCACATCATATCATCTAATCAAACGTACAAAAATCACAGTAAAATAATCAAACCCCAATAGCACACTCCCTGACTCGATCCAGAGTCCAAGGGTTCCGTCTATGCCTCTACATCCTCAAGGTCCAAAACCATTCACACTCAGTAAAACCGAGTCAATGGCACCTGCCTATGTCAATGCAGTAAAACATCATGTCATCTATCATAACACATCATAATCAAGGACAAATGTTTTAATATCATAATAGTCCCGATCACTTGCAAGAAAGTGTCCTCAAAGAATAAGTTTTCTCAGTGCGCTAGAGCGGTATGTTACATACACCCCCTCTTGGTATAAACTTCGTCCCAAAGTTTCACAATATAAAGCTGAAATAAGTGTATCACAGTATCATATGTCTATCTATCAAACAAAAATGGAAACTGTTGGCGCATATCATATGCGTCCTCCCAGGTCGTCGAGTGTGGACTATAATTGTCCCACTGGACCTTGACCTGGTCTACCATTCGACATCGTAACTTTCGAACGCGATGATCTAAGATGCGGACCGGCTCAGCTGTGAGAGCTCCCTCATCTGATACCTGCAAGGAACTCATGTCAATCATATGTGTAGGATCACTAATGTAATTTCTCAAAATAGATACATGAAAATCAACGTACATACGCCTCAAGGAATCAAGCAAGGCTAGTCAATAGGCCATGGGCCCATTTCTCTCCACAATCTTGAAAGGTCCCATGAACCTAGGAGAGAGTTTAGCTCCCTTCCCACACTTAATCGAACTCTTATGCAGTTTAACCTGCAATAAGACTTGATCGCCGACCTCATAAATATGGTCGACTCGGTGCACATCAACATAACTCTTATGTCGATCCTGCGCTTCTTTAATCCTTTGTCTTATTGTTTGCATTTTCTCTTCCATTTCTTGGATTACTTCTAGTCCCACCAGGACCCTATCCTCAAGTCAATCCCAACGCAAAGGCATCTGACACGGTCACCCGTAAAGAAACTTGAAAGGTTCCATCTTAATGGTGCTCTGGTAACTGTTGTTGTAAGCGAACTCTACTAGTGGCAAGAATTCTTCCCAACGCTTTTGTTGGTCCATCACATACATACGCAACATGTCCTCCAAGGTTTGGTTCGTTCATTCTGTCTGTCTGTCAGTCTCGGAGTGATATGCAGTACTAAATTTAAGTTGGGTTCCCAAGGCCTCTTGGAAACTCATCCAAAATCGTCCAATAAACATCGATCCTTGATCGGATATAATTCTCTTAGGCATGCCATGCAGCCTCACAATCTCACTGATAAAAACTCTAGCAATGTTAGGTGCCTGATACGTCATACGCACAGGAATAAAGTGAGAACTCTTTGTCAGAGTGTGTACTACTACGAAAATCAAGTCATGTCTCTCCGCCGTCAGTGGAAATCCAACAATGAAATCCATCGAAATAACCTCCCATTTCGATTCTGGAATAGCGTGCGGTTGTAGTAATCCCGTTGGGTGTCTATGTTCAGCCTTTACCTGTTGACATTTGAGGCATCTGGCTACATAGATGACTATGTCTGCCTTCATTCCCTTCCAAAAGAATAAGGGCTTAAGGTCTGCCCTCATCTTCGTGACTCCCAAGTGAGCCATGTAAACTGCTCTATGAGCCTCGCTCAGGATCAACATCCTCAATTCGTCGTTTGGTGGTACGTAAATCTGATTTTTAAACCTCAATAAGGAATCTCTATCAAATGAAAATCCCTCATATCGTGGTACCATCATTGTGTTTTGTCCGATAAAACCCTCGACCTCTTGGTACCAGTCATCGTCATGCTATAAAGTGAGAATCTTCTCACATAGATCCGTCTGAAGAGGAAACACCGAGAAGATGCGTGGTCTTCGACTCAAATCATCTGCCACTCAGTTCACTGTTCCCTTTATGTAAGTAATCTCAAAGTCGTACTTGCTAACCAATTCTGACCAATGTCATTGTCACGCGTTCAGGTCGCCTTGTGTAAAAATGTGTTGTAGTCCACAATGATCAGTCTTTAGTTCGAATTTTCGTCCAACAAGGTAGTGTCTCCAAAGCTTCAAGGCATATACGAAGGCTAATAACTCCAAACTGTGCATCGCGTAGTTCTCCTCATGCCTTCTCAGTTTCCTCGAAATGTAAGCAATAACTCATCCGTCTTGCATCAAGACTCCGCCTAAACCTTCCTTGGATGCGTCAGTGCATACCAAGAAGTCCAGGTCCATGTCAGGGACCTTTAGTATCGGCATTGTTGTCAACAACTCCTTAAGCCTCTGAAATGCTTCTGCACATTTCTTGGTCCAAACAAACTTCTTATTTTTCTTCTGCAATTCTGTGATCGGACTTTCTATCTTCAAAACTCCCTCAACAAATCGTCGATAGTATCCTGCTAAACCCATAAAGCTACACACTTCCGTGACATTCGTCAATGCAGGCCATTCCATAATAGCCTCGACCTTGGTTGGATCCACGACGATACCTTCACTATAGATGACATGCCCTAAGTAGTGAATCTTCGACTGATAAAAAGAGAATTTGGACAATTTCCCATACAATTTGTGCTCTCGTAGACACTGTAGTACCAAGCGCAAGTTCTCATCATTCTCCTTCATCGTACGAGAGTAAATCCAAATATCATCAATGAACACTTGGACGAACTTGTCCAAGTTCTCACGGAACACCCCGTTCATCAAACTCATAAATACTCCTGGGGCATTTGTCAGTTCAAACGATAAAACAGTAAACTTGTAATGTCCAAACCTTGTCTTAAAGTAGTCTTAGGGATGTCATCCTCCTTGATCCACAACTGGTGATAACCTGATCGAAAATCAATCTTGGAGAACATCGTTGCACTCTTCATTTGATTGAACAGATCATCAATTCTTGGCAAGGGATATTAATTCTTGATCGTGGCCTTATTCAGTTGACGATAGTCAATGCAAAGCCTCCACGATCCATTCTTCTTTCGTATGAAAATAATCGATGGACCCCACGGTGACACACTAGGACATATCAGTCCTAGGTCTAGCAACTCCTTCAGTTGCATTTTCAACTCTTGTAACTCTGGGGTCGACATCCGATAAGGCATTATTGCTATCAGTTCAGTCCCTGGTTTTAGGTCTATGGTAAACTCCAACTCTCTCTCCAGTGGCATCCCAGGTAACTCCTCCAGAAATACATCCGCAAACTCTCTCACCACTGGAAGGTGTTCTATACCTTCCACTACTCCCTTCTCGTTTAACGCAAGGATCGCATAAATCTTGCACCCCTTGCGCATACTCTTCCATAGATGTAAGGAAGATATGAACCCTAGGGAAAATCCTTGGTTATGGCCTACAATCACACACCTCTGTCCCTCATCATCGACCGAGCTCAAATTTTTTGTCTTACAGTTGAGTATCGCCTCATGAAATTCCAACCAATCCATACCAATTACGACATCATAAGATCCTAAGATCGTGACGTACAAGTTGGCCCTCGTGAAAAACTCTCCCAGGTTAAGGGCACATCCCATAACCTTTCCTCCAACCTTCTGTTTGGCTCCCGAAGCCACCTCTACAAAGCTAAACTCGTCCTGTTCGACTACCTTTACCTTAATCCTTTTTATCACTGCACCAGAAATGAAACTCTCGGTAGCACCGAGATCTATCAAAATACTAAGGGTCTGGTCAGCGACAGTACCTGTCATCTCGAGCACAGTCGATTGATGCTCTGCCTAGCGGTTATTCACCGCTGCATGAATCTGATGGGCCTTGCCCATATCTCCCATGGTAGTGGGTCTGGCTGATCCGGATGCTCTGGTCTTCTCCATAGGACAGTCATGTTGGTAGTGTGTCTCCCCACACATCCAACACCCCTTCTTTGTCCTAGTAGTCTTGGTACCCAAAGTAAAAGATGACGGCCCATCGACCTAGAACCCTGGTCGGTTCTGCTGAACAGGCCTACACTGCTACTGCTATGGGCAACGCTGTTGCTGATGATGTGGTCCCGAATAAGGTGTCCGTTGTTGAGGTGACAATTGTCGAGGTGTATAGAAAGTTGATACCCTATGGAATCCACGATATCCCGGCGTATGTCTCGATGGTGTCTGGTGCTGCGGTGTTCCAAATGAACCCTGCCTTGCTGGTCTCGCTGGAGTCCTTGTCTGACCTCCACTGATAAGCTCTTCTTCAACTATGAGGGCCTTATGGATAGCATCGTGCAAGGTTTGAGGCATCAAAATCCTAACCTTTGCACGCAGGCTTCTGTTAAGGCCGAATACGAACCCGTTGACCTTAAGTTTCTCAGTGTTAAGGTGCGAAGCATACTGGAGAAGCTCCATAAAACGTGCCTTGTACTCAGGCACCGTACGACCTCCCTGTTGGAAGGCGTTGAACTCATTGATATGATGCTCAATGAATTCCTCCAAAAGGTACCTCTCTCGAAACCGTTCCTCGAACAGTTCCCATGACACATCTTTGGCGTTCATGTTCAATTGTGGTAGGAGCGTCTTCCACCATAGAAGAGCGCTCCCCTTTAATTGAAAGACTGCCATGTGGACCTCCATGTTGGAGGTATAATCATGAAGTGTGAAGCACATTTCCATGTTCTCCAACTATTCCTCAGTGGTGGCGTCGTCCGGGGCACCAAAGACCTCAGGAAATTTGACCTTCTCGAGTTCACAGTGAATGCTACCAGTAACGATCGACGCGTGTGGTGGAACCTCTGCTGGTGTCGACGCTCTGGCCTCATCTTTGTCCAAACGACTGATCAATGCCTCGGACATGCGCTGAAAATATCTCATCATCCCGACAACATCGCCAACTACTATCTTCTCCTGTCCGAGAAACTGCTCTTCTCCCTGGGGGTTAGACCCCTCAGGTGTGGATGCTACTAGAGCCATCCCACCTCCTCCCCTAGCACCCCTTCGTCTACCTCTGTGGAGTCCTCTAACCATGAATAGTTGCACACACACAATCAACTCGATTAGCAATAGTATAATCCAATCATGTCAACGAAAGCCATAGCGATCCCAAGTCATGGGTTGAGTCAGCTCTGATACCATATGTAACGATCCTCCTCGTTACGATGACAAACCTCTTATAACAAGTGCAATTTTTTTTTTTTTTTGTGTGTGTGTACCAAGGTAACAATACATTATACTCTGCATGTGTACCAAGGTAACAAGACATGACAACGAATCATGACGCATGCAACTACTATATCACCATAAAGGTTTAAGACCCACATCAACATCTACAAGCATTGAACAACAACCAACCAACAAATAATAATACTGACTACCCATCCGTCCTACCCTGCAATGGTTAGGACCTCCGAGACACATAAGCAATGCTCAAGCCCAGGTTCCCATCGATTTTAACCATTTAAGGTCTCAGGGCTGGTGACTGTTCTAAGGAACAAGGAGGTGTCTACATCCCGCCCGACACAAGCAGACCAAGCCTACTACGCTAAGACAGTAGCATACCCATAAAGATTTCAATCAACAAGGTTATCTACAATCAGGAAAATTACGGTAGCGAATCATTATTAACTCTTTAATTTACTTGCTACTATTACAGTATTGCACGGGAGGTGTACTTTTAATTCAAATTATGAGACAATGGCGATTAATAAAGCAAGTAAGGTAATTAGCACTTCTTATTCCAATCTCCATTATGATCCTTGCAATGCATGTCTAAAGTGCATAATATCATAAGGTACAATCTAAATCAACCTTGAAACAATTTCCTTTGTGAATTTTTAATTTTACAAGAGTCATCATAGTTCCATCTAAATCAATTTAGCTTAAAATTTTATTGTTGTTATAAAAATTCTAATTCAAATCACTAACTAATAATCATGGGAATATATACAGAAATATATGAGGAATTAAATTGTGTATATCTTAACAACCTTTACACACAAATTCCTCATCCCACTGGTAAAGATAATAGTAACAAGGATATTAATAATTGTTATTGTTATTATTATTAATAAAGGAAACACTTCATCAATCTAATTATAATAATCAAGTAGGGGCTTCCGCAGTGCAAGATATTAGATATTATTTTTGAGATTAACTGCATCCCACTTCTTCACCCCTGTGAGCATCACCCGATGCAATGAGTGCTAAGTGGACTATTCAAATCATGAGAACTATTGGTTAGTTGTGACTAATACTCATGGATATGGGTCATAGATTAATGACTTACACTACGCAGTTAATCCCAAAAATAATATCTATAATAATCATTTTTTTTTTAAAACTTGAACCATTTCATAATCATGCAAAGATATCTAAAAAGGTTCTACAATGTTCATACCCTTCATGCAATAATAATGAAACTCTACACTATGATAGGTCATGTGCAAATTCGATGCCCCATATAACATGCTAGAATAAATTAAAAGTTAAAATGAAAGATAATGGTGGAATAACGATATTACGATCTATCCAAATAAAATTTATAGAGAGAAAGGGTGAAAAACATATAAGACAGTGGATATCTTATCAGCCTATTCTTAGGTATTAATAATTATTTGAGGGTTGAGGCAAGGGATAAAAGTTTTACTACACCATAAATAAATAATATTAATAAATAATCGTTGTCCATCGATAATTAAAATAAAACATTCGACAATTGAATCTTGAAAACAGTTCTTGGTAATACGTAAAAAATAATTGTATTTTAAGAAATTACAATCAAAGAATAATGATATTGCATTGGAAATTGACAATCTAGTTGTAGTATTATATAAGAATATTGCTAAAAGTCTTTTCTAGGTTGGGAGGCGCTGTCAATAAACATGCATTTCATGGAATTTAAGCACACAATCCACAATCAAGGTAGAAAGTGTGGGTATACCAGCCCTGCAGGCTTCCTTCCAATTTAGCAAAAGGGTAATTATGGGGAGTTCTTGAGGGAAACGCTGAGTAAACGCTGCAAGAGTTCAGGTGCAGAAAATCGAATCAATGCCTGGCCACACATTCTGGAAGGTTTAGGTCTGAAGAAATTTGATTAAAAAAAAAAGGGAACAAGTCATGGACCAACTGCCCACGAAGGGAAATAACTGCGAACCTGCAACTAACATAAAACCAAAAAAAGGGCCTCAAATTCTCAAGCTGGAGCCACTGATCAAAAGATGGGTCGTGATGGTCTCTTTAACTATGTGATAAATATTTAATTGATCTGGTCTCAAATTCTGGTGTTCATTAACTGGTTTAAAGGTAAATGTTGTTGTCCTTAAATTGAAGAACCAAGCCTCGATATCTACAGGTCTGACAGGGTAAAGGCTTACACACTCGTTACCACGTTTTGACACTAGAGGGTCATCTGCAATCTATCAATTAACAAAAGGAATCATAAATTACAAATGTTGGTGGTGTCGAATGACCCACCCATTGTGTTCGTTTGGAAAAATAACACTAAGAGGGTTATCCTCGCCGTGAGTTCACAGTTCTCGGGCATTTATATAGGCAATAAAGAGGGTGGAAACAACCGCAAGAAAAATTCTAATTCTAGTAACCGAGTTGGGCCTTTGCATCAATACTTGGTGCCACGCAACGATCAAGGTGTTTAAGAGATGGGAAGAATGGAAATTCTATCACCTAGAATTCCTGTTGCACTCCAAGTCCAAAAAAAAGGAGCGGAGGGAAAATCTGGGCGACGACCGAGCGTGAGAGTCTCAACGCAAGGGTTGAGCAAGCAGATTAAAAATCATCCCATGCCCAACACCTGCACGAAATCTATGACATGGGCATCCCAATTTCTAAAACACCCCAAGGAGGATTCTGCATTTAAGGAGGTACAACTATCACCCAAAACTTATAACTATCGCCCAAAAAAATCGCTGAAGAAATCATTCAAATCGTACCTTAATAAACACAAAGGTTATAAGGAAAGTCAACCAACAAACCAATGCAGCTCAAAGGTAATTACCTCTTCCAGCTCAGAATTGAAATAAAAAAAAAAAACTGACAGCAGTAAGAGGATGCCAAGACCAAAATAATAACTCATCCAAAGGTCACAGGGGTTATAACAGTCTAGGCATAGAAAATAACTACAAGGAATTGGGATGACCCAATGCCAAGGCCATACTGAAGGACATAAACTAACAATCAATTTACCTACCTAATACTCCTGCAGATCTAAATCATAATACTAATGCATTCTATTCTACAAATAAAAAAAACATACCATTGCCTTATCGCTTGCCTCGAATGATGTCCGCGTTCTCCTTGCTGCTCCTGCTCGCCGACCGTTGAGACTACACCGGTACCTCCAAGCCAATGCTAGGGGTACTCTGCTTCCCCCTTAGCCCCCCGAGCTACAAAGGGGCCACACACTACCCATATGGTCCATCTAGCTCCCAGCTCGCCTTGCAAGGCTGAGCTACCACTCCTCTCCGAGCTGGGAAATTCCAACTCTGCACAAGTAATCAGTCAAGTCACTAATCCGGTAGCGTAAAATTACGCTAACAACCGATCTCTGTTCTTCCTCCTCCTTCCTCTCTAGAACTTCCAAACTTTCCCTAAATCTCATTTTATTTAAGTTTTAATAAAAATCTTCTAATAATTCTCCTTCGTACAAGTGTCGTCCATCCCCCAGTTTCCTCCAATAATTGTTTTCTTTAAATTAATAAAAGTCTCATTTCCCTCACCCACCTAGAGTTACTCCTAAATTTACTCCTAGGTGTCCCTAGATTCCCTCACAGGTTTTAAATACTTTCCCTAAAATGAAAAAGCTAAGTCAGTTCAAAATTAGAAGGTTCTTGAATGTTGATTCTTTACTAAGTTGACCTCTTGATTTTTACCATAAGTTCCCTCTTTCCCTTTTTATGTCACCTCCATTCCCTAGTTTCCTAATGTTTTATTATTCCCTTCTTTCCCCTTTAGTAGAGCCAAAAATTGTAGTTGCGCAAATTAACCTCTTTTCCTTTTTATTAATAATTTAATATCTTTTACACTTTCACAAGTTAAATAATTAAATTCTTCTTTACCCCCCCCCATTTTTTTTCACATATTTTATTTAAGTTCCTACTCTCTTCATTTTACCCAAAATTTTATGAAGTCCACAATTATCACTTAAGTGGTTTTTATTTTAAACTTTATTATTTTATTTTTAGAGAGATAATTTCTTACGGGTAGACAAAATTTTACCCCTAGTGAAGTTTTAGACTTAGGCCTTAGATTTTGAATTAGGCGACATTTTAATTAGGGGAGTTGTTTTTAAAATTTCTTAATGAGATTTTAGTCTTAGGGCCATCTAGGTTCATTCCTTTAACATCATCAATGCGATGTGCCCTTCAGGACACACTACGTGCTCCAAGGGTGTCACTCGCCTCTAGTGTTTCTTTTGCGCGACATGCCCTTTAGGATGCACCACGTGCTCCAAGGGTGCCACTCGCCTCTATGTTTCTTTTGCGTGACATGCCATTCAGGATGCACCACGTGCTCCAAGGGTGCCACTCGCCTCTTGATTGATTGGTAGATATCAATAACCCCTGGAGTCAACACTCCGCCAGGTGAACTTGTGGGAGACTAAGGGATTCTAAGGAATAAGGCCCCCACCTTATTGCGCACCCTTTAGAATCATTGTGAGAGACTATCACAGTCTTCCCTCACGGCATCGTGGGTCCTCTCGAACTAGGTAATCGTTAACCTACAGTTCAAGCCACGATAGGAGTGCTAGTAGGTTGTGGCAGGGTTGCTATCCACACCTCTCCCTCAACCTCTCTGGTAGTCATGTGTGGCCCTTTTACTCCATGTGTGAGTATGGTCGGCAAGCTATCATTAGCCTGTAACATCAACAGTCATGTCAGACATGTCCACATCATATCATCTAATCTAATGGACAAAAATCACAGTAAAAAAATCAAAACCCAATAACACACTCCCTGAATCGATCTGGAGTCCAAGGGTTTTGTCGATGCCTCTGCATCCTCAAGGTCCAAAACCCTGCACACTCAGTAAAACCGAGTCAATAGCACCTGTCTATGTCAATGCAGTAAAACATCATGTCATCTATCATAACGCATCATAATCACGGACAAATGTTTTAATATCATAATAGTCTGGATCACTTGTGAGCAAGTGCCCTCAAAGAATAAGTTTTCTCAGTGCACCAGAGTGGGATGTTACAGAATATCAGAACTATCATTAGTCCTGATCATACTCATATTCTTCAAGTCTACTTGGTAAAGAAAACATCAAGGTGTGGACTCCAGGGATAGTTCTTGTAGGTTGCATTGTAGAAGTCTTTGAATGTAAGGATATTATCTCCTAGTGCATCGACAAGTTTTTCCATAACAAAAGGGTCATCACGTTGTAAATAAGTTCTCCTATTTCCTTGGCACCTTCAATATTTAGGGAGATGTTGAAATTACCATAGCCGAACATGATTTATAAAGGGGAGAAAGCTAGAAACTTTCTAAAAATCAAGAATAATGGAATAAAACTTATTCAAGAATATTTTCATAACCTTGCATCAATATAAGAAGATTTCAATGCTGAGGAAATAAAGGGTTTTGACCCAATTCATGTCTTCTACAATCATTTTATTTCAGGTGGGCTCAGTTATTCACTTATAAATTAAGTTGTAAGTAAATAATAGAAGAATGATAGCCATAACCCTAATAATCAAGAAGCTGGCAGAGATTTTGATGATATATAAAGTATCATAAGTACCAAAAATCATCATAACGGAAGAGGTAAGCCTTCAAATGAGAAGACCACTCATCCACTAGTTGTTTCTCGAAGGAGTGATTTACCAAAGACAAATATTCAACTAGGGAAATAAAAGTCAAGAAAAATGTAGAGTAATAATTCATGGGATGGTGAAGAAAGAAAACCTCCTCAGGGGAACTTGGAGAATCCCAACAAACTAAAAAATAAAATAAAAAGGACCAATTCATAGCAAGAGAGAGAAGAAGCACATGCACCAGAAAATAATTTATTATTATCTAACATAGACTTAGATGTGTATATTGAAAATATCACCTTCCCAGATGTAGAAGTACATGCCAGAGGAAATGTACAACATACTTCTGCACTCATAGTCTAGGAGGAGACATTTTCCGATGAAGAAAACTTTGTTGTGCAAAATGATTCTTTTGACAGAGAGTCTAAAAATTTGGTTTTTGAAAGAACTGTGAAGAATAAAAGTGGGAAACTATGGTCCACCATTGATACATGAAATATTTTTCCTTATATATTGTCTTTCATTCATAAAGTTACAGGATAGACACTAAACATTTCAATTTCTAATATGGAGGAAGAAAATGCTCAGTTCGAAGAAAAACGTAAAGAATTGGAAGAAACTCTCATGCCTGCACCCATTCTTGCTTCCCCTATTTCCATGATTTGTCCTAAGATTTTTTTTCAAGAAACCCTAGAATCAAGTGATACAGTCAAGGGAATCTCACATATGATTATTTCTACTCGATCGTTTTTCGAAGAGAATATTAAGAAAATAATGTCATTAATTTTAGAGTTGCGGGATACGGAAAAATATTTTTCCTCTCTCAGTTTGAGAATCCAAAATATCAGGGAATACTTGAATTCAGATTTGAAAAATGATGAAGGTTTTTACAGAGATGGAGTTGTGATGTTTGAAATGAAGTTTTTGGCAATGACAGAGAAGACGAAAACTCAAGAAAATCTACCTTCTCCAAGATGGATCAAAAACATAAAATCCAGTTGTATTGAAAGAACTAACAAATTAAAGGGGCTGTCAACTCAATTGACTGATTTATCAAGAGGGAAAATGAAAGCATACTAAAAAATTGTTGATTTAGATATTTCCAGAACCAATGTTTAAATCCCAGACCCTAAGTATCTCTCAAATTCAATTCTCGTGACTCCAAAACATTTTGAAGGACAAGTTGAAGAACTAAAAACCGCATCAGCTGAAAATTTAGATACTATGATTGAATTCACACATGATGATATTGACAGTTGGCATGTTGGGTACACAAATAAAAATGAAGATATTGAAAATACATTACAAAATTTATCTATTGATTTTAGAGAAATTGAAAAAGAGTTGTTTAACATTAAAGTAAAAAAGAACTGAGTGTTTCCACATTAACATAATATATTCAAGAATGGATAAACAAATCAATTACCAATATCTTTGAAATTGCAGTAGAAGAAGTTACAATCGGTAATCAAACCACAAAAATAAAGGGTACAAAAGAAATATCAACAAGAAAATGAAGCGAGAGATACCATCATAGTACAACATACTTCTGCACTCATAGTCCATGAGGAGACATTTTCTGATGAAGAAAATTTTGTTGTGCAAAATGATTCTTTTGATAGAGAGTCTAAAAATTTGGTTTTTTAAAGAACTGTGAAGAATAAAAGTGGGAAACTACGGTCCACCATTGATATATGAAATATGTTTCCTTCTATATTGTCTTTCATTCATAAAGTTACAGGATAGACACTAAACATTTCAATTTTCAATATGGAGGAAGAAAATGCTCAGTTGGAAGAAAAACGTAAAGAATTGGAAGAAACTCTCATGCCTGCACCCATTCTTGCTTCCCCTATTTCCATGATTCATCCTAAGATTGATTTTCAAGAAACCCTAGAATCAAGTGATACAGTCAAGGGAATCTCATATATGATTATTTCTACTCGAAAGGTTTTCGAAGAGAATATTAAGAAAAAAATGTCATTAATTTTAGAGTTGCGAGATATGGAAAAATGTTTTTCCTATCTCAGTTTGAGAATCCAAAATATCAGGGCATACTTGAATTCAGATTTGAAAATTGATGAAGGTTTTTACAGAGATGGAGTTGTGATGTTTGAAATGAAGTTTTTGGCAATGACAGAGAAGACGAAAAATCAAGAAAATCTACCTTCTCCAAGATGGATCAAAAAACTAAAATCCTGTTGTATTGAAAGAACTAACATATTAAAGTGATTGTCAACTCAATTGACTGATTTATCAAGAGGGAAAATGAAAGCATACTAAAAAAAAATTGATTTAGATATTTCCAGAACCATTGTTTAAATCCCAGACCCTAAGTATCTCTCAAATTCAATTCTCATGACTCCAAAACATTTTGAAGGACAAGTTGAAGAACTTAAAACCACATCAACTGAAAATTTAGATACTATGATTGAATTCACACATGATGATATTGACAGCTGGTATGTTGGGTACAAAAATAAAAATGAAGATATTGAAAATACATTACAAAACTTATCTATTGATTTTAGAGAAATTGAAAAAGAGTTATTTAACATTAAAATAAAACAAGAAGTGAGTGTTGCCACATTAACATAATATATTCAAGAATGGCTAAATGAATCAATTACCGATATCTTTGAAATTCTAGCAAAAGAAGTTACGACCGGTAATCAAACCGCAACAATAAAGGATACAAAAGAAATATCAACAAGAAAATGAAGTGAGAGATACCATCATAGTAAGTCCATACTAATAACATACTACTTCCTTTATCAGTTTTCATCAAGTTATTTTTCTTCTTTAACTATAAAAGTTTAACTGAATCGTGACAAACTTGTTTTTTTCTTCTTACTAGATCTTGTTGTTTGACACCCTCCCACATTCTTATTTCTATTTCCTACTTTCTTTTATATGTTTTATTTATGGTTTGTGCGAGCCCCAATCCCAATCCTTTGGACAAATTCCTTTAATTTCAATGTGTTGTAATAGTCATTATTATTTTTTGAGAAATCCCAGATAACTAATTTGGGATCAATTTTAAAGTCCTGAGTATAAACTATTTTAAATCGATCTATCATAATCGTTTTTTGAGCTATATAATAAATACTCTTTAAAATTTCTCTCGTGTGAATAGGTCGTCTTATTTTATTTTGAATTTGATCAGAATATTTATTTTCACTATGATCGATGTCAGGAATTTTGTTTTTTGTAATGTGTGATGTGTGGGATTCCTGGTCCACTTCTCAAGCATTATCTTTTATAAATACTCTTTACTTTTCAGTACTTTGATTTTTCTTTATCATTAAATATTGGACTATCTTAGGTTCTTGTATTCTTATTGATCCGAAATTAGAAATAATATCATAATATAAATAGGAGTACCACCTGTTTAAAAAGGAAGGAGGATTTATTTCCTCATGAGGTTATCATTTCAGTCCTAAATGATTCAAGCGTCAATATTTTTGGCGATCACACTAGGGGGGAAATTGAACATTTAGATATGGTTTTGCACCATAAAATTATATGAAGTTTCCCTAGGCTAACCATCCCCAATTACAAATCAGATTGAATAACCAATGAAGTATTCTACATCAATTATATATCCTTGTAATGGAAACAAATGGAACTAGAGAATAATTAGAGGGGTCTTGGGAAACAGTAGTTCGAGAAGAAGAAAGATAAACTCTTTGAAGACAAAGGAGAGATGAAAGACAAGACCAGATAAATGAGAGACGTGCTTGAAGAGTGCAAGAGAAAGGAAGGAATTGAAGTTGGATGAATACAGAGGACCAATCAATAGAAGCAAAAGAAAACAGTTGTGCACCTCAGAAATTGAAAAGGATACTCTTGAAGAAAAGAAGAAACTTTCAGACATAGTTGAAAGAGAAGAAAGATGTGAAGAATCACATGAAGAAAGACATGAAAAAAGACGAGAAGAAAGGTGGGAGGAAAGGAGACATGAAGAAAGGAGATGATATAGAAATTTGAGAAGGATAAGAGACTCCCCCCTCGACCAACAAGGTGAACAACATGAGATCCCTATTCTTCCTAAAGGTAATTTGAAGACATTTTCCGGAGATGGAACAATTGACGCTAAAACACATTTATTTGTGTTTGGATGTTTGTGATTTTCATCTTGTTGAACATGATGATGTGGTGGTAAGGTTTTTTATCCAACCCTTATCGAGACAATATTACAAATGGTACACAACACTTCCCACAAGATCAATCATCTCATTTGATGATATTGAAGCTATGTTCATCAATAATGTCACTCCCCCAGTCACGCATCATACTCTTCTCACTAATTTCACACAAATTTGTCTAAATAAAATGAGAGGATAAGAGACTTCAATCTCAGATTCAATAAATCACTGAACAATATCCCTAAATATAAAAGACCTAATGATCAAGTACTACTTGATTGTTATAAAAATTCCATGCCACCCAATGTGAATTTTGTTATAACCTCCAAAATTGATACTATGTATGAAGCAATGACCAAAGCTATGGAAATGGAGGAAATCATGATTGAAATAAGCACTCACCCTGACATTTTCCTTGTAAGAGTGAAAAGGCGGATGGATAATTTGAACATTACTAACCAAGGATCATCTAGTTAAAAAATGAATGAAGAACAAAATCCACAACCTGGTGAAAATTAGGCAGTTGATGGAGGATTATTTAAAGGAACTATCTCGGATGTGAAGACGGATCTTGTTGCATCCCAGGAGATGAAGCAAAGAATCAAGATTGTGCATATGAACATAACCATTAGACAAATGAAAAATTAAATAACAAGGTTAAGAAGAAATGATAATTATGTGCTTAATCCAAGGATGTTGATCCCAGAAAAAAGAAGGATTCCTTCCCCAGAACAAATAATGAGGTTTGAAAATGTAGACAATCAATAAAGATAGAGGGTTCCCAAATATCCAACTGAGAACGCAATAATACTTAATGAGCCATACAAAAAACAAATGATCGAACCAGAAAATGTTTTTTTTCCAGAAGAAGTATTTGAATTTGTATAGACAGATGGATGCGAGACATTCATGTATATATTTGAAGAAGATTAATAAGATCCTATCTCTCAAGAAAATGTTGTCCAAACACGAGAACATGTAAATAAGGATAAGAATAAGGAGAATTTTGAAAAAGGTAATGAAAAAGATAAAGAAAAAGAGTGTGATAAAAGTAAAACAACCATAATATAAGTCAAAAAGAAAAAAATGATGCTCAATCCTCTTCAAATGATATATAATGTTGTTGATTATTTAAACAAGTTAAAAATTACCCTTCCTTTCACAGAAGTAGTAAAAACTCCTCAATAGAGGGAAAACATTTTAAAATTATTGGATGATATAACTGGGATAATTGAAGCAGTAATTGAAAACCCGAAGCAGAGTCATAATACATCAACGATGAAATTAAGAGGCAAGGTTCCACCTTTCTACATTTCAATAAAAAATCATGACATTCTTCTCCACACTTTTCTGGTAGATTCGGGTGTGACAAACAAAATCATTCCCTTGGCATTTATGGAATCACTTGGCATGAGCTTCACCAAGTACTATGAAACAAGAGAAATAATTTAGGCAATTGATTCCAGGAAGGCACCAAATTATGAAGAAATTAAGGATTTTTATTCCTAGATTACTATTGCTCCTCATATCATTACAATTTTTAATATTGTGGTGGTGGATCTACCTACAAAATACAAAGTTGTCCTTGGAAGAGACTAGTATTCCATGATTGGTACCTATATAATGAACAATGGAAGTTGTATGATGTTACCTGAAAAACATGGAGCAATGATCAAGGTTCCTTAAGAACCCAGGAGACCATTTTCATTCAAGAATAAGGATAATGAATTGATGGAATATTATATAGATGACATCCTTGATATGGAGAAAATTGAGGATATAAAGAATGAAGAAAATTATTTTGTTGGATAATGGAGAATTTCATTTGATGGAGCTTGTTTAAGATCAGGGAGTGAAGTTGGGATTGTATTGAAAATCCCAACGAATATCATATACCCACATGATATTAGACTTGAGTTCCCTTGTACAAATAACGAACTAGAATATGAGGCCCTAATTCAAGGAATGATCCTAGAATTGGAGATTAATATTTAATATCTGATTGTGACTGGGGATTTAGAATTGGTAATAAATCAGATCACTCAGAAGTATAAGATTAAAAAGGAAAGACTCAAATTATATTTCAAAAGAGTGAATGAATTTATGGAAGTCTTTATTTCTTTCAATATTTCTTTTATTCCAAGGGATAAAAATCAGAAGGAATATTCTTTAGCATTGGCCACTTCATTGTCAAACCTAGATGACATTCAAAGTGAAACATCTTTCCAAGTAAACATCATTTTTCGACCCTCAGTCCTAGATAACCAAGATTATCTTTAAGTTTTTAAAAATGATGAAGACTTGAAAGATTTCCTAGCAAATTAAAATGACGATGAAGATAATAATATGTCTCATGTCCCAAAGAATTGTGTCTAGTCTGAATCTCTTTTCACAAGAGATAATCATACTAGAAGTCTCACAGAAGAAGTATCAGTCCGAAAAGTCAAAGAAATGAAGAAAGTTAATATTGGGACTAATATTTGCTTGAAGTACATAAAATTGGGAGTTGATTGTAGTTATGACGAACACTTAATTTCCCTTTTCAAAGAATTTTTTAATGTTTTTTCTTGGAGTTATGATGATCTAAAATCCTATGATAAATCAATATTTCAGCATATTATTCCGTTAATAGAAGGAGCAACTCCATTTAATCATAAAATAATAATGATGAATCCCAAGTTAAAACCATTGGTGAAAATCGAGTTGGAAAAATTGAAGAAAGTTGGAATAATATATCCAATCACACATTCTGACTAGTTTTCAAATCCAGTGTTTGTGAATAAAAAGACCAACAAGATTCGTATGTGTGTGTATTTTAGAGATACCAACAAATCAAGTGTAAAATATAATTAGCATCTACCTAACATGGAATTCCTTCTTCAACAAGTCACTGGATCTTTTTGTATGTCCATGTTAGATGGATGTTTTCGATACAACCAAGTTTTAGTTGCAAAGGAAAACATGCCTAACATGACTTCCATAACAACAAGGGAGATGTATGCATATGTTCATATGCCATTTGGTTTGAAAAATGATGGAGCCACTTTCCAAAGGGATATAGACAATGTATTTGAAGGTTTTATAGGAAAATTCATGGTGGATTACTAGGATGATCTAACTGTCCATTAAAAGACTAGAAGTGAACATATTCATTATCTTAGGAAAGTGTTTGAAAGATGTATATTTTATGGGGTTTCTTTGAATCCAAATAAATGTTTGTTCCATGTAACCGAGGAAATATTGTTGGGGCATATTGTATGTAAAGAAGGAATTTAGATTGACCCAGAAAGGGTGAAGGCTATCAATGAACTCAATCCTCCATATTCTAAGAAAGGAGTCTAGTCATTTTTTGGCAAGATAAATATTTTGCAGAGATTTTTTTTTATTATGCTAGCATAGTAAAATTGATTAATGTGTTGTTAAAGAAAGATCAAAGGTTCGAGTGGACTTTAGATACACGGGAGGCCTTTAATAAAATTAAAAAAGAAATTAATACAACACTAGTTCTCATCAGTCTAGATTTTCAAAGAGACTTTATTATGTATTCATTTTCTACACAAATAATTGTAGGATTAGTCCTTACTCAAAGAAATGCTAAGGGTGAAGAGTTACCAATCAACTTTATGAGTAAGACCCTCCATGACTATGAATTAAGATACTATGAATTGAAGAAGAAATCCTTTTCTCTCATAAAAGAAGTAGCACATTTTTAGACCTACATCTTAAATTCTCATGTCATAGCATATGTTCTATCCTCTCCAATAAATATGCTTTTGAACCATAAATTAAGAGAAAGGAAATGGGGAAATTGGCTGGAAAACATTCAAGAATATGACATTGAAATCGAGGCTCTGAAAGCATTCAAAGGGAAAGGATTGTGCAATATCATTGTGGATAGTGATTCCTTGAATAAAGTGATTTTGGTTTCAATTAGAAAGCCTTTATTTGGGTTGGAGTGGTACAAAGACATTGTATTTTATTTAAAATCTGGACAATTTCCCATTAGAATGAACCCAAATGAAATAAGGGATTTAAAGATGAAGTCAAATAAGTATGTCTTGATTGCTGAAATATTATTAGAAGGAACTATGATGGCATGTTATTGAGATGGGTTGATGAAAAGAGATCTCAAGAACTGATACAAGAATTTCATGAAGGCATATGTGGAATACATTTTTCGCCTACTACCACAACACATAAAATAATAAGAGTTGTATATTGTTGGCTGTTAGGACCACATATTGTACCTTTTTGCCCACTCTTTTTGCCATTATTATACCCTTGATCACCTGTATTTAGACTCATAATATCATTCCATCTGATCATTCCAAGGTATACAACGTCCTTTCTCATTTACTATATGCTTAAT
>ML779898.1:75348-126330 GCA_009831015.1 Picea engelmannii | reverse complement strand
TTGAACTTTAAAGAATGCAATAGGGAGGTTACTTTTCTGTGATTTAATTCAGAGCTTCAGTTCATTGAGCAAGTATTATTAGTATAGATTTCTTACTACAACACCAAGTGCTTTTGGAATTGAGCATATATAGTGCGTGGCTATCTTTGAAACAAAATACTTCCCTGGGTTGATAATTTATGTTTCACTTGGTTGTTTAAAATTAATTAAGCAATTATAGTGACCAACATTGGCCATCCATTTTAAAGGATTCATATGCGATGGTAATAAATGCATCACCTCTCAACAATTTTCAAGAAATATGAAGAGGTTTGCAATTCCTTTGCAACCCATATTAGTAGAAAAACTATTCACACAATGGGGACTAGACGTCACTGGGCCAATAAATCCAAAATCAAGTAAGGGGAATATATATATTCTTAATTCTACAGACTATTTCACAAAATGGTAGGAAGAAATAGCATTGAAAAAGGTTGACTCTGAAGAATTGGTTAAATTTCTCAAGGATAATATACTGTCACGATTTAGTGTTCTAGATAAACTCATTACATAAAATTGCTCAATTTTCATTGGATCATTGTTCACAATTTGTTTTGGAGAATATGGCATTGCGATGGGACAATAATAAAATTACTATCCATAAGGGAATGGCCTTTTCGAATATAAAAATAAGATGTTGAATCAAATACTAAATAAAACTATCGATGGAAATTAGAAAAATTGGCACTTGAAGTTGATGGATGCTTTATGGGCAAGAAGAATGACCCTGAAAGATAGCTCTAGGATGTCTCCTTACATGTTGTTTTATGGAAAGGAAGTGAAAATTCCAATCAGCCTTGAATTGAATTCCTTGACTTATGAAGTCAACATGGAAGATATTGAAGATATTCCCCCTTTGTAGAAGATATTGAATTAATTGTTGAAATTAGAAGAAGAAATAAGTGAGGTTTGCATAAAATATCACAGAGGCAACAAAATGTTAAGAAATAATTTGATCAAAGTGCAACAATCAAGGACTTTCAAAAGGGAGAATTGGTGTTTCTCTGGAACAAAGAAAAATAAAATCCATCACTGCATATGAAATTTGAGGCACTCTGGATTGGGCCTTACCTCATTAAGAAAATTTTGGTTTTTAATTCATACATGCTTAAATAAATGAAGGGACATATGTTGATGTTTCCTATCAATGGGAAACACCTAAAAAGTTTCTTCGCCTAGAATATTCTCTTTTATTTGTACATAGTTTTTTAATTTTATTTTGTACATACTCACTTTCTCGACTCCATATTCCAAAGGATAAAACATATGGTCATGAGATTATGGATTCTTGACAATCCGCGGGGGGTTATCATCCCACAGCTGGAGCTAGTTGTTGAACCCCTTTTTTTCTTCCCCTTATTTCTACTTTTCCTGTTTCTTTTCTTATACTCCCCTCTTTTTCGCTTTCTTTGTTACAACATGATTACCAAAATTACTCATTTTCACTATGCTTGTAGACTTTCGGACATGCAGACTTTCATACTTGTATTATTCTCTCTTTATCTCTATATTAGTCTGCCCAATACTTAGTTTATTTTTTCATCATGGATTTTCATACTCACAGGCGTGAATGTTATACCTCCACTCATCCTAGAGTCCACCTAACGTATCCCAACACTTAGTCATTTCATCCATTCAAACTTTCAGAGTTGCGGATCCTCCCTTCCATTCTGATCATTCACTTAGACTCTCCATCGTTACTTGTCCCTTCCTTCACATTTCACAAAGTCACATTTAATGCTATATTTATGGAATTAACTACTAAATTCATTTATGAAATGGTCAGTAATTAATGATGTTTATATCGAGGCTAGTCACATTTATTTTCAGTTAATGCCTCCATCGAAATAAAATCTAACCTAAAATCATTTTACTGTGTGAAAGTAATAATACAAGAAAATATGGTTGGCTCAATGAAATTAGTTATGAGAAAACAACAATTCTATGGGGATACCTTGAACCTCTTCACTAGGGAAGATCAGAACTATCACTGGTCCCGATCATACTTGTATTATTCAAGTATACTTGGTAAATAAAACAACAAGTTGTGGACTTCAGAGATAGTTATCGCGGGTTACGTTCCATAAGTCTTTGAATGCAAGGATATTCTCGCCTGGTGCATCGAAAATTTTATCCAGAATAAAAGGGTCATTGCATTGCAGAGAAATTATATTATTTCCTTGGCGCCATCAATATTTAGGGAGACATTGAAATTAACAGAGTCGAACATGGTTTATAAAGGGGAGGAAGCTAGAAATTTTCTAAAAAGAAAGAATAATGGAATGAAACTTCTTTAAGAATATTTTCATAACCCTGCATCAATTCCAGAAGATGGATCTAGAATTCAAGTAATTTCTTCAAAAAATCCCTATAAATAAATTGCTTGGTTATTTACTCAAATTTGTAGTCAAGATGCTATGAAAACCATTCCTCAATTGGCATTGTATATACTTCATTTCAAATTTCATGAAAATGCAATCTTTGACTCGACGAATATTATTTCATATGAGATTACTGCAGAGCTGACAAATTTCAAAATTGAGAAGAAGTTTTATATTTCACCTTATTTGTTATTTTCTATCACATATTGCCATACTTTTGAGGGTTTAAATGTGTCCAGAACGGTTAGAGTAAAGGTGGACCCCGTGACTATGTGGTATCAAGATATATGGAGGAAGAGGGTTGACCATCATTTCTATGAAGCATACAATGATTTTTTGTCTAAGTTAAAAAAATTAGTATTTGGTGAAGAGACTTCTTGACTCTCATTGGAAGCATCATCTTTTCTAAAAGGGAAAGGAATTCTAGGAAAAATGGAGGTCTACAATATCATTAGGGTTTCTTATTCTAACAAAATACCCATATTTGTTTCATATTATATATCTAATAAGTTGTTCATTATTGAAATATCCAGACACTATAAATTTTTCTTTCACGCATTTTCTAAGAAAAATAAAAAGAAATTCAAAGCATATTTAATACTATGCTACCTTTTTCGATCATTCCAACTTGAGATATGTTGAGGAAATCAAGGGTTTTGAGCCAATTCATCTTATATACAATCATTTTATTTCAGTTGGTCTCATTCCTGCAGTTTTAAATTTAGTTGTAAGCATAGAAGAGGAGAATGATAGCCATAGCCCAAATAATAAAGAAGTTAACAGAGACTCCGACGATATAGAAACTTTCATAAGTACCACAGAGAAACATAAGGAAATAGGTAATCCTTAAAATGATAGGAATGATCAGTCACCAACTCTTTCTCGAAGGAGTTCTTTACCAAAGAAAAATCTTCAACCAGGGACATCATAGTCAAGAAAAATGCAGAGTAATAATTCAGGGTATGATGAATAAAGAAACCGTCTTCAGGGGAACTCTGAGAATCCCCAAAAACTAAAAATTAAAATAAAAAGGACAAATTCATAGCAAGAGGAAGAAGAACAAAGCACACCATAAACTGATTTATTATTAGATAACCTGGACTTAGATGTGGATATTGAAAATATCACCTTCCCAAGTTTATAAGTACCTACCAAAGGAAATGTACATCATACTTCTGCACTCATAGTCTAGGAGGAGACATTTTCCAATGAAGAAATGTTTTCTGTGAAAAATGCCTCTTTTGACAGAGATCCTATTTTTTTTTTTTTTAAATAACTATGAAGAGGAAACATGGGAAATTGCGGTCCACCATTGATACACAAAATGTGTTTCCTTCTAGATTTTATTCCATTCATAAAGTTACAAGAGAGGTAATGGACGCTTCAATTGCCAATATGGAGAAATAAAATGCTCAGTTGTAAGAAAAAATTAAAGAATTGGAAGCAACTCTCAAGCCTCCACCCATTCTAGATTTCCATGTTTCCATGATTTGTCCCGAGAAATGTTTTCAAGAAACCACATAATCAAGTTATAGATTTAAGGGAATCTCAAATTTGATTATTTCTACTTTTCATTTTGTTGAAGAAAATATTAATAAAATAATGTCATTAATTTTAGAGCTGTGGGATACGACAAAATTATTTTCCTCTCTCAGTTTGAGAATCCAAAATATTAGGGAATACTTGAATTCAGATTTGAAAATTGATGAAGGGTTTTACACAAATGGAGTTGTGATTTTTTCAATGAAGGTTTCAGTAATGACAAAGTAGACGAGAAATATAGAAAATATACCTTCTCTGAGCCACATCAAATAAGTAAAAGCCTTATGGATTAAAATAATTAACATATTAGAGGCACTTCCAACGCAAAAATTCTTGATTTAGATATTTTCGGAACCACTGTTGAAGTCCCAAACCCTAAGTATCTCTCAAATTCAATGCTCGTTACTAAACAACATTTCAAAGAACAATTTGAAGAACTAAAAAGGGAATCAACTGAAAAGTTCAATACTATGATTGAATTCACACATGATGACATTGAAAGTTGGCTTGTTGAGTACACAAATAAAAATGAAGATATTTAAAATACATTACAAAATTTATCTATTGATTTTAGAGAAATTGAAAAAGAGTTGTTTAACATTAAATTAAAAAAGGAAGTGACCATTTCCCCATTAAGGGAATATATTCAAGAATGGTTAAACAACTCAATTTCCAAGATCTTAGAAATTATAGCAGAAGCAGTTACGACCAGTAATCAAACCGCAACAAGAAAGGGTACAAAAGAAACAAAAAAAAAGAAAATGAAGAGAGAGATACCATGGTAGTAAGTTCACATTTATCACATAATGTTTCCTTTATCAGTTTTCATCTAGTTATTATTCTTCTTTAACTAGAAAAGTTTAACTGAATCCTAATAAACTTATTTTTGTCGTCTTACCAAATCTTGTTGTTCGACACCCACCCATGTTCTTCTTTCTATTTCCTACTTTCTTTTATATGTTTGATTTATGGTCCATGGGAGCCCCAATGTCATTCCTTTGGACAAGCACCTTTAATTTCAATGCCCTATACTAGACATTATTATTTTTTGAGAAATTCAAGAGAACTAATTTGGGATCAATTTTGATTGTATTTTATAACTCTGAGTCTTGAGTATAAAGTATTTGAAGTTGATCTTTCATAATATTTTTTTGAGCTAAATAAGAAATACCGTATAAAATCTCTCTCATATGATTGGGACATCTTCTTTTTATTTTGAATGTGATAAGAATCTTTATTTTCACTATGATGGGTGTGAGGAAATGTTTTTATTTTTATTTTTGTAATGTGTGATGTGTGAGATTCTTGGTCCACTTCTCAGGAATTCTCTTTTATAAATACTCTTTACTTTTCAGTATTTTTATTTTTCTTTATAATTAAAGATTAGACTATCTTAGGGTCCTATATCTGAAATTACAAATAATATCATAAGATAAAGAGGAGTACCACCTATTAAAAAATGCAGGAGGATTTATATCCTCGTGAAGTTGCCATTTTGGTCGTGATGGATTCAAGAATCGACACCTCCATGGTATGAGTGGATTCCATGTCAACCCCCATTACTCACACATGTGGGGATATCCAAGTGTGGAATTTCAAGGAGATTCTAGAAGGTCTAAAATCTTATCACTTATTGAGGGTTTAATATGTTAAATACCAGACCACTAGGAAGAGAATGGGTTCCATTATTTTGTAGTGTATTTGTTACACATTTCAAAAGAGAATCCAAGGAGTGGGATTTGATAGCATAATAGAGGTAGGGGATTTTGTAGCATTCATTCAGATCACAATGTCAAAGGAGACTCCATAGTGAGTGATCCTTTCTTTGTACATTATTTTCATAACTAAAGAATAGAAAGTAGCTCGCATAGGCCTCACCTTCTATCTAGGTTTTCACATGTATTGGGTTTCCTAGGATACAAATTGTGTTCGATTTTGTGGATGGTATGTTTATTTTCTTGTTCTTTCATTTTGATTTCAGTTATTTTATAAATTCAAGAATTAATCTAGTAATAATTAATATGGAATCTAAGGAAGTAATTTGCACAGTCTAAGATTTTGGAATATTATAAGATAATGTTGTGATAGACTATTTCAATGTAATATCCACGGTAGCTTAGTGATAAGGGGGTAAAGTGTTGCTCCATTTGTATCCTTATAAGAAAACCTCCCTCTAAGAAAACCACCATTAGAATCTTTCTCCAAAGTTTTATGGCCCCTATGAGGTTCTCCAACATATTGGGCCAGTGGCTTACAAATTGGAACTTTTGAGCCACTATAAAATTAATCTAGTCTTTCATGTCTTATTCTTAAATGGATTTGTTGTCTCACGAGGTATTCACTCTATGAACCTATGACATAGCACCTTCGCTCATGGGATATTGAATAATACCCTTAATTTGACTAGATATTGGTAAATATCTCCCAAATTCCTTTGGATGAAACCCCAATACCTATAAACCTATTGAGACCCGAAATCCCACCCAAATACCTACAATATATTGAATTTATTATTTACAATTAAAAAACTCCCTTTATGAATGAACTTGATAAGATATTGGTCAACAAGGTGACACCCCCGCGGGTTGTCTCTAACTACATATTCAAACTAGAATTCTATAACTATATGAAGAAGGTTCCATTTGGTTGTAGCATGAGGTATTCAACGATAAAAGTGAGTGGAATATCTACTAGTGCACTATCCAGGAGGTCCTGATATAGTTGAATAATACACCATCCAAGCATGACACATGAGAACTAGTAGAGATCCTTCAGCAATTCCCTCATCTCCAGCCTTGAGGACAATTGTAAAAAACCTAGCTAAATGATTGCTTAAGATTTACCAAGTATAATTAATTAAATAATTAACTTTCCTAATGTGTATTAGTTAAATAATGATTATTTATTAATAATATTAATTAATTAATTAACTAATTACTTATTGTTTAATATATGTTGATTAGTTAGTTAATTGATTGATTAACACATTTAATGTTTAGGGTAAAGAATTAAATACTTAATAACTTTTAATTCATTATTATAAAACTTTATGTATGCAGGGGATGAAGCATTGAATGGAGGGATAGGGAATTGAATGGAGGGATAAGGTATTAAATGGAGGGATAAGGTGGGTGTAATTAAAGGAGGGTAGGAGGTAGTGAATGGAAGAGGATATGAGAGGGAGAGGAATTTGGAAAAGGGGGACTTTTGGAAATTTGGAGAAGAGGAAGCATTTTGAGATTACAGAGACTATATTTCCTAGTTGATATTTTCTGGTTTGGATTTTGGGTGGACCGTTACAGGGGTGCACCAGGTTTCTAGGAGTTTTGGGCTCGGGGGCCAGGAATCCTCACGGAATCCTGGAGCTAGGGAGTCGGACAGGCTCTGTTCCTAGCTGGCAGGGAGGAAGATTTGGTTTTGGGCAGACTTTTGGGCAGAGCAGCAGAGAGGAAAACCATAGATTGGGAATTAGCATCAGACAGAGCTATGTATTTTAGTGATTATGTTGTGTTACATGATGGTTATGTGATTTACTTTCATGTTGTGGATAAATTTTAATTTATGCTGAATAAGTTATGGTTAAATGTTGAAAATCAATTTGTATAGAATAACATTTATCTACTTGCTAGTTTTTTTTTAACTTGTGATTTATAAGGCTCTATGGGGACAGAGACCTTACACAAGGTATTAGAGCCAGGTTTCAAAGATGAAACCTAGGGCTTGACCACCCACATAATTGTGCAAATTGTTCCCTAAAATCAACTCATAATCTACATCCTAGAAACCTTTTATTTACAGGTCATAAACCCTATGAAGACTCCCATGTTCCAACCACCTTTACTAATCCTACTAATCCTCACCTACACAAAGGAAGGATTAAAAAGAATTAGCTTCAGAAATATTGTATTTTAAACCAAAAATTATTAAAGGTATATAAACAATAGTTATATTCAACAATATTTTATTATAAACAAAAGATTAGGAAAGTATATATACTAGTTTCCTTATATAGAGAATTATATATACACAATAATGAAAATAAATAAATAATAAATAAAAATTTACTTTGAAACTACCTTGGAATCATTCACAGACAAAAAAAGAAATCATGCTTTATGTAATGACAATTTAACCCTATATAATATATTTCGAGCATAAATATATTGGCCTATGCAGGTCTTGAACATTTTCCCAGCTCACTCACCAGGCCACATTCACTTATCTCACATCCTCACGCTTAGCTCACATTCTCACGCTCAAACCACATTGCCTGCCTCTTACTGGACGGAGTATTTCTCTAATCTAACTCTTCAGAAAGAAGAAAAATTAAATCCCAATAACCCCCTGGGAAGGTGAACTTCAAGTTTATCGGACAATAGAACCTGCAGCCATACCACAACCCACGGTTCTCAGTCTTCAAATAAAATTGAAATGAAGTCAGTCAAAAAAAAAAAATTCAACCAAGGAAACACTGCTCCTTACTGATGCTCACCACATCGAACCATAACCTTGCGGCCATACCACAACCCATGGTTCTCAGTCTTCAAATCAAATTGAAATGAAGCCAGTCAAAAAAAAAAGTCAACCAAGGAAACACTGCTCCTTGCCGATGCTCACCACATCAAACCAGATACACATACAAATCAAATAGAGAAAAGAGAGGAGGAGAATATCCCTTCAACTGTTTCTTTCGCTTCTCAGCGATTGGTTCGAAGTGCTCTCGAGACAAACTCTTCTCGGCCTGGCTGCCAAGTTGAGTTAACTCGGCACAAGTCTAACCCCTTTCCTAACAAGCCAAACTCGCGCAAGTTAGACTTGCAGGTACTCATAGGTACTCGTATATCAGGGTAACTTGCAGATTATTCACTGCCCACCGAGTCCAACCCATGGACAGATGGAAAAACATTCTCCAACATCAAACAAAAATGCCCAAAGGAAAAGAAAAACCCTCATTTTGAACCATTTCTGCTGGCATGTTTTTTTTTTTATGGAGATTCATCCAAATCTGAGTTGAACCCTTACACTGTGGCCTCGCCAAGTTTTCCACATAGATTTTACCTTGAAAGAGCATAGAAATGCCAAGGTTATCCTTCAAAACCTATCACAAAACTTTCAGACATTGAAATTCCCTAACCTTTACGCCTTCACATATTGTGCGCAACAAAGGGTTTTGAACCCACGACCTATAGCCAAGCCAATGCCTTGAGGAATGGCCCAACACAACATACAAGTCAAAGCTGCCTAGCGCAAGCGCTAGCCCCATGCGACCTACAACCACAACACACAATAAAAAAAAATACAAGCCAACTACCAACGCCAGAGCCAAACACCATTAATAAACCAAAATACAAGCCATTGACCAATGCCAGAGCCAAACACCATTAATAAACCAAAATACAAGCCAACGACCAACGCCAGAGCCAAACACCATTAATAAACCAAAATACAAGCCAACGACCAACGCCAGAGCCAAACACCATTAAATAAATAAAAATAAAAAATAATATATATATATATATATATATAGGTATAAAAAACAAATTTGGGCCTGAAGGCCACGCTACAATCCTGAAGCCACGCATCCTCAACATTAGTCAAACAACAACATACATTCCAATGCACAAGCAGCAAACCAAGTTTGCGAGCTCATCTAAGCACCCAACAACAACAAAACGCACCAAAGTTGAGACCAAGTGCCAAGGCACATGGAAGATGAGACCACAGGAAGATTTTACATTGCCTGAAGGCCAACACCAAGGGCAAGCACTTGCACCAATTCACAACACATGCACGGAGTACCACAAGTCAACAAACAAGTCACCGAAGACAAGCGTAGTCACCAAGCCACGCGACCTGCAAATAAATCTCCAAGCCATGGGGAGGAGGCACAAAAACCAAGCCCGTAGAGCATGCGGCAAGCCAGGGGGAGGAGCCCATGGGTAAGATAACGCACTATGACTTGGGCTCATGAAATATTGGGAAAAACATTGTATTAAACTATGCAAATAAATTAAATAGGTAAAGATAAAAAAAAATACTGTCAAAACAATATACAAGCTAGCGCAAAACCACACCCAGGAGAACCCACAGCTCCACGCCCATCGAGAGAGAGAGAGAGCCATAGATCATCGACCAAGGCCGAGGGAGGAACCGAACCCTTGGCCATGCCTAAACTCCCTCCTTAACCATCTCCCTAGAAAAGCACTAGATGACCCAACAAATGAGAACGGAATGGTGGCGTTTAGGGTTTAAATGATAACTTTTTTTTATTTTCCGGAAATAAGAGGGGGTAACACGTGGATCACATGCGAGGTCTAGGTTATTACTTGTGAGGTAAGTTTTTTATTTATTTATTTATTTCATTTAATTATCATTTTTTATTTTTTTTTAATTTCATTTATTCAAAAAAATATAATAATAAACAATTCTAATAGTTTAAATAAATTAAATGAATTGGATTTTATTTTAATTTAGGGATTTAAAATTTAAATTAATTAATTTAAATTCGATATAAAAAAAATGTTACTTATAAAAAAAAAATGGATGTAATAATAATAATATAAATAAATATATATATAAATAAATAAAGTTATAAAAAAAAATTTGAAATGTTTTGGGGTCCATGGGTTTTGAACCCACGACCACCCACCAAGTGCCAAGCCCTTTCATTCCATTCTGCAAGCCAAAGCCAAGCACCAAACCCACAAGGGAGCATTTTGTGCACAACGTATTAACATTATAAAATTTTAATGTTAATAATGGGTTTGAAACCTATTATTATTAATCAAATATATATATCCCCTTGATTAATGAATGTAATAGTGTAGCTTTATAATTTACAAGTTAAAATTCCTTGTAGAGTAGCGGGAGTTTGATACACGTTATGGGAAATAGTCAAGGTAGAATAGGGGTGTAATAGAAAGCACCATATAAGGGATTTGATGCACTGTGGAAAGTGTGGTACAGTGCTAGTGTAACTACCAGGGATAGGCTCAATAGTTTTCTTAGGCGAAGAAATCAAGCTTAGATGCTTTATCCCTAACCTAGACACCTCCCCTAAAGAGAGTAACGTTTGTTTACATACAAGTAAAAAAGACTTACGCCTAACCCTATTTTCTAGTTTAAGTTGCGCAAATGTGAAACGTCCTTGAGCTCACCCTGACAACTTTGGTTGACGCAGGATAAATCATACAGGGTGGTTAGGACTCGAGGAAATTGAGGCAAAGGGGAATCGTTGCAGGAACCACCACCACCATCGCCTAAACTAGCCCTCATATTGTGATCTTTGGAGGCCATAAATGAGACTTTAAAGGGGCATCAACCAACAGGGATCGAAGTGGAGCCCCCACCATTTGTAATAGGTAATCCAGAAGCATCGAGGGATTTAGGGGGAGGACCTCCACCCGAAGAAATCACTAGAGAACTGGAGAAGATCAAACTTCCGAAGTTTTTCGGGGGTTGTGCCAGTGAATGTGCCGAGGCATGGTTGGAAGGAATGAAAAGGTGTTTCACCTTTAGAGACTATGCATCCACTTCAAAGGCAAAGATAGTGATTTTTTAGTTAAGAGACAGTGCCTTGAACTGGTGGGGCACCCTGGAAAGGAAATTGCATCTTACCTCGGACACCGTATCTTGGGAACTTTTCGAGGAGAGGTTCCGAAGGAAATTTTTGCCAGCTTACTATAAGGAACAACAAGTAGGAGCGTTTCATGCATTAGTATAGGGAAACATGACCGTAGAGGAATATGAGATCAGGTTTATGGAATTGGTCAAATATGTCTCATACATGGATAATGACCAATGACATGAAGAATTTTTTTTCTATGGGTTAAACCCCATGATAAGGGCTATGGTATGGATGTGGAAACCATCTTCAGTAGTAGAAGTAGTGGAAAATTCGTGTTATGTGGAGGAACACATGAACTTAACCGAAGGTATGAGGCCGACCTTTCTGCATCACCCTAGATTCATAGGGAAGGCCCCTAGGACATTTCCCAGAGGAGGGGGCTCGAGGCCACCTCCATATGGTAATAGAGTCACACCAAGGACAATAGCCATAGGGATTTTAATGGCAGAAAGTGCAGCATCTCGTTCATCACCAACGATGCAGGAACGTCCATGGCCATCTCAGGGAGAAGCCAATAGGGGCCTAGGTTCCAGGGGAAGGAACTCATTTTAGAGACAATCACATAACAATGCGCAGGTTCAATCCCATGTTACCTGTTGGGGGTGCGTACGACCCCATTACCAGCGTGACTGCCTAGATTTACAATAAGGATTTGTGCACAGAGCAGGAAAGGCCCCGATGGGAAGAGCAAGTAGTAGCCACCAAATTTATGCAACAGTTAATAATCGCCAGGCCGAACATCAATCCATGGTGGTGGAGTCGCCAAGTACGCTAAATCATATCAATGTAAATATTTTATTTGATTCTAGTGCGAAAGATAGTTTCATTTCACCATCTGCATTAGCAAAGAGTGGGTTGGCAGCCTATGAGCATGATGACTTTAAACAAGTCGAGATGTCTTCGGGGGAAAAACAAGCAGTAGGACCTAGCATTGATAATTGTATAGTAGACCTGGGAGTGTGTACTACCAGGTTGAAGGTATACGTTACTTCTCTTGGGGAATATGACCTAATCATTGGAATGGATTGGTTAGAAGCCCATCGATCTATGGTAGATTGTTTCACAAAAAGGGTGCTCTGTGTTGACGATGAAGGAAGGCCAGTAGAGATCCAGGGTATACGAAGAAAGGTGTCTCTACGCTTTATCTCAAATATGAAGTTTAAGCAATGCTTGAGGCAAGGGTGTCGACTATATGTAGTGGAAGAAGTGAATAAAAGTAAGGGACCCTCCTTCGATCAATACCTGGTATTGTCATAATTTAAGGATGTTTTCCCAAACGAGTTACCAGGGTTTCCTCCTGAGAGGCAGCTTGATTTTACTATTGAGCTAAAACCTAGTGCAGAACCAATTTCCAAGACTCCGTATTGGATGACATGGCGAGAACTTTGTGAGTTGAAAATGTAGTTGAAAGAATTATTGGACTTGGGGCTAATAAGGCCCAGTGTCTCACCCCGGGGTGCACCAGTAATTTTTGTAAAGAAGAAATATGGTTCCTTACGACTTTGTATAGATTACAGGGACTTGAACTGTGCTACAGTGAAAAATAGGTACCCAATGCCGTGAATAGATGACCTCTTTGATCAGATGAAAGGAGCAGTGGTATTCTCAAAGATTGATTTGCGATCATGGTATCACTAGTTAAGAATTAAGGAAAGTGATATTCCTAAAACTGCCTTTCAAACCCGGTTTGGACATTAAGAGTTCATTGTAGTACCTTTCGGATTGACCAATGTGCCAGCAATATTCATGAGCCTCATGAATGACGTATTTCGGAAGTACTTAGACCGTTTTGTACAAGTATTTCTAGATGACATCCTCATCTATTCAAAGAATGAAAGAGAACATGAGCAACACTTGCGAGTGGTGTTGTCCTACCTTAGAGAGAACAAATTGTATGGGAAGTTGTCGAAGTGTTCCTTCTTCTAGAAAGAGATCCACTATTTAGGTCATATCATTTCTGGTGAAGGAATCTCTATGGGCCCAGAAAAGGTAAAGGCCATTATGGAGTGGCCAGTGCCAGAAAATGCCCATGAGGTGAGAAGCTTCATGGGGCTAGCAGGTTATTATCGGAGATTTGTGGAAGGATTCTCTAAAATAGCGAAACCCATCACCACTTTGCAGTTCAAGGGGGTTAGGTATGAATGGACAGAAGAATGTGATAATGCATTCATCGAGCTTAAGAGGTTACTAACTAGTGCGCCAATTCTACGAGTGTCGAATATGGAAAAGGACTTCACAGTATGCACGGATGCCTCGAAGCAAGGATTGGGGGCCGTGCTAATGCAGGATGGAGGAGTGATAGCTTATGCATCAAGGAAGTTGAAGAAACACGAAGAGCTTTACGCTACTTATGATTTAGATTTGGTAGTTGTAATACTAACTCTGAAAATTTGGAGGCACTATATTGTGGGGAGAAACTTTGAGCTCAAAATGGACCATCAAAGTTTAAAACATCTTTTCACTCAAAGGGATCTGAATGCTAGGAAAAGGCGATGGAGTGAGTTTATGAGTGAGTACGATTTTGTTATTTCATACATCAATGGAAAGGAAAATGTGGTCGCAGATGCCTTGAGTAGGAGACCGCGTGTCTTATCCTTGGTACCTTTAAAGGTCAATCTGAGGAAACATGTGTTGATGCAACTCCAAGGAGACAGTTGGTATTTAAAGGTTACTTCAAACCTCCAGAGTGGGAGGAAATTAGATCCAAATTATGAAGGATATAGTCTAGAAGCAGACAAATTGTTAAGATATCAAGGGAGGATGTACATCCCTGAATATGGGGATATTTGAAGCATCATACTGAAGGAAGCCCATAGAACACTTTATTGTGTTCATCTGGGTGTGAAGAAGATGTATGGAGACATGAGGAAGATTTTCTTCTTTGTAGGCATGAAGCGGGATGTAGTCCATTTCATCACCAAATGCTTAGAGTGTCAACAAGTGAAATCTGACCACCACCACCCGGCAAGCCTCCTACAACCACATGATGTTCCTATGTCCAAGTGGGAAGTCATTTCTATGGATTTTGTTGTGGGGTTTCCGCTCACATCTCTTAGACACGATTACATTCTTGTGATAGTTGATAAGTTAACCAAGAGTGCTCATTTTATTCTAGTTAGAGGCACTTACGATCTCACTGATGTGGCACGTGTGTTTGTAAGTGAGGTCATCCATTTGCACGGGATACCTAAGAAGATCATTTCAGATAGGGACTCCAGATTCACTTCTAGGTTTTGGACAAGTTTGCAGTCAGCGTTAGGGACTCAGTTGAACTTAAGAACAACTTATCATCTTGAAACAGATGGGAAAATCGAGAGAGTAAATCAGGTCATGGAAGACACGCTTAGGATGTATGTCATGGATAATCAAACCCATTGGGAGAAGTACCTACCTTTGGTAGAGTTTGCCTACAATAATCGTTTTCATAGCTCCATCAGAATGCCACCCTATGAAGATCTGTATGGAAGGCCATGCAGAACATCGTTGAGTTGGGATAGATTAGAAGATTGAGTAATAGTTGGGCCAGAATTGATTCAAGAGATGGAGGAACAGGTGATTTAGATTAGGCAGAGACTAAAGGAAGCACATGATAGGCAGAAACGTTATGTGGATGTACACAGGACCGATCGAAGTTATGAAGTGGGAGACCAGGTTTTCATTCCTATCAGGCCTAACAAGAGTACCATACAGTTCGGGAAGGGGACAAAGTTGTCACCTTGATTTATAGGACCGTTCAAAATCCAAGAGAAAATTGGACCCATTGCCTAGCGTTTCGTACTGCCACCCCACCTGCATAAAACTCATAATGTTTTTTCATGTATCTGTTTTATGTCATTATGTTGTTGATTAATCACATAAGATAAATTGGAAGGAATTGCAGGTATCAGACGCAAGAACTCTCATGGTAGAAGCATTACGCATATTGGACCGTAGAGTCTAACAACTCAGGAATCGTCTGGTAGACCAAGTTAAGGTCCAATGGGACAAGTATAGTCCAGGATCTGCTACTTGGGAAGATGCCGAGACACTATGACGAGACTATCCGTCACTTTTTTGACCACCTCGAGAATCTGTTTCTCGAAGGTGGGGTGTATGTAAAACCACCTTTTGACTTAGACAACCAGGATTACCTGAGGCCTACACACTTTTATTTTCTATTCACAAGTGAAACTCTTAAATGATACACTTGAACTTTTAAGACGTATACATTTTATGAATGTTTAAATGTATTTGGATAATGATGGATATGATGCGATATATTGTGAGAATGTAAATTTTATGAATGTTTAAATATTATTGATTATGATGGATATGATGCGATCTACTATGTGAATGTAAATTCTATGAATGTCTAATTGTTATTGATGATGATGGATATGATGCAACATATTGTGTGAATGAGAATCCTATGAAGATTTCAGTGCTATTTGAATGATGTTTGATATGATGCAATATGTTCTGTAAATGATAATTTTATGAATAGGTGTCGTTAATTGGATTATGGAATATTATGAGATCTATTTCTCACTTGAAAACTTCGATGTTAAAGTTGTTGGTATGTGGATACCGAATCGAAATTATGGTTGTATGCAATTACATGATGATAATGCATAGAAATGTATGATTTTGTGTTACAGACTAATCTGCAGGTTATGGGCTATGAAATAGCCAAGGGATAATGATGATGAAAATGGATGTCATGACCACTAGCTAAGAAACAATATGGTATGAATCTTTGTATGAGAAATTATATTGTTTTGGATGCATTGCTATGATATATGGACCAGTGCAGGATTTCAGGTGGTGAGATTGCGCAAAATTGAATAGACAATGACAAAACTCCCAACAACACAGTGCCACTGTATATTCCATTGTAGGGTGTGGACCCTAGTCTTGTTAGGAGGGGTGGAGGCATTTCTCACCATGTATCCTTCAAAACCTGAAGTCATGGGAGGACTATGTTAGCTCACGCTCCCCTAGACGTGTGATGATGACTGTCAGTTGCCTGCTGGGGAAGTTTGGTCAAGGTAGTGACACTTTCGCTTATGGTTTCTATTTGGAGTTAGGTCAATATAGTTGACGCTCCAAGATAGTCCAACAAAGGAAGGATAGGAATGGAAGATGGAAGTTAGTTAGGGAGGAAGGATGAGTAGAAATAGTTGAGAGTGTATGGAGATTTGTCTTATGGTGGATGTTATTGTTTTTCCTTCTGAAAAGAAAATATGAATATTCATAATCATGTAACTAAACTACAATTGTCTAAATAACATTGTTGAACTAGATAATTATGATTAAATGATTTCACAAACATTTGATTGGTTTATTCTTTTATAAAATGAATAGTCTTGTTGAATGGATTGGATGCATATGGAAATTACTATAGAGATGATAATTATTGATATTAGTACATGAACGAGACTTGTATGCACTAGCTACACATGCATTTCTTGCACATGTACACTAGTATGTATGAGTTTCTTGGCTTACTTACTAATAATGTTGGTTATTTGTTAGGAATGTGTGAATCATGTTTCTTTTCCCGTGTATCATAAAATACTTTAACTTTGGGATGAAGTTTCATGAAGGGTGGGTATATGTAACAACCCTAGCTAAATGATTGGTTAATATTTACAAAGTATAATTAATTAAATAATTAACTGTCCTAATGTGTATTAGTTAAATAATGATTATTTATTAATAATATTAATTAATTATTTATTTATTTTTTAATATATGTTGATTAATTAGTTAATTGATTGATTAACACATTTAATGTTTAGGGTAAAGAATTAAATACTTAATAACTTTTAATTCATTATTATAAAAATTTACATATGCAGGGGATGAAGCATTGAATGGAGGGATAGGGAATTGAATGGAGGGATAAGGTATTAAATGGAGGGATAAGGTGGCTGGCATTAAAGGAGGGTAGGAGGTGGTGAATGGAAGAGGATATGAGAAGGAGAGGCATTCAGAAAAGGGGGACTTTTGGAAATTTGGGGAAGAGGAAGTATTTTGAGATTAGAGAGACTGTATTTCCTGGTTGATATTTTCTGGTTTGGAGTTTGGGTGGACCGTTATAGGGGTACACCAGGTTGCTGGGATTTTTGGGCTTGGGGGCCAGGAATCCTCCGGGAATCCTGGATCTAGGGAGACATATAGACTCTGTTCCTAGCTGGCAGGGAGGAAGATTCGAGTTTGGGCAGAGTTTTGGGCAGAGCAACAGAGAGGACAACCGAAGATTGGGAATTAGCATCAGACAGAGGTATGCATTTTAGTGATTATGTTGTGTTATGTGATGGTTATGTGATGTTGTGGATAAATTTTAATTTATGCTGAATAAATTATGGTTAAATGCTGAAAATTAATTTGTACAGAATAACATTTATCTACTTGCTAGTTTTATTTTAACTTGTGATATATAAGGCTCTGTGGGGATGGAGACCTTACAACAATGCCATTTTATAATGGGGAAGGGACGTTAGGGTCCTAACCTAACCCATTAAGTAGATATATAGGTTAATAGGTGTGAAGGCCATATATAGTTAGTAAGGTCTATGTATTACCATGAAAGTAGTAATTATAAGATGGCTTATCAGAAGATTCCCCCTACTTGTTACCACCTAAATTAGAACTAACACTGTAGTTGAATGTCCAAGAATAGGTGCTACATTAGGCTAATAAGATGGGAATTGAACCACTATCACCTCAATATAATATACCCTTTCACATTAGGTTGGATCTCTTTTGGATCAAATGGGGTATCCATATTAGGATTACTAATACCAAGCAATGAGGAATAATGTGAAGCTGAGAGTAGTCTTAGTAAAATAGAGTTTTGGGGTTTTTAGGGTTTTAAAATAGGTGATGGAAGGAAATAGAGATCAGTTTCAAATACAACAAGGATGATAGAGTCAAGGTGAATCAAATATATTATGAGGTCAATAATAAACCCTCTTAAGAGTTGTCCTATTTCTTTCAAGGATTAGGGATTGGGGATTAGAACCAAATTGAATAGTAATCCTTCACCCAATCAAGATCAATAGTGCATGCCAAGGTCTACAAGAAGGGAATATTAATGGAATACCTTCACCAACAAGATAAATTATGGCTCAACAAATTTACTTGATACTTTTGCCAGGGATCCACAATGAAGAACAAAGCATTTCACCTAATAATTAGCAAACCAACAAAGCAATAAGGAATGAAACCCTAAAGCATCTTCCTTCGAAGTGGTAAACTTACCCCTCAAATGGATCGATCCTGAAGACTTGTAGAAGACTTCAGCATTTCACCATTGATCCTTATGCACCAAATAATGACGAAGATGAAGAATATTTAAAAAATGACAAAACATATCCACAAACAAAGAACACTTTACACAAACATATGTGCCAAGAAAGATATGTCAATTAAGCTCCAAGGACTAAGTGCTCCCAAATTTCAACCATGAGTAAAAATTAGGGAGGGAATCTCCTTTTACATAGTGATTCTCACCTTCCTTTACAAAAAAATAATATTGTCTCATGTGAGTTCCTTAGATCTAGCCTATGGAGAAGTAAAATACAATTTGCTCGAACTATCTAGTCTAAAACAACAATAAAATAAAGTGGAAAAGGAAGATGTACAATGGTCAATATGAAATAATCCCAAAAGAGAGGGACATATAATATAAAGGAGGAATGTGGCTCCAAGGGGCAATGTCTAGCCTCCAAAGGATTCAAAAGGGGTAATCCTCAACCAATTCCCTAAATCATGGAATTAAACTTCTTTATCTCTCCTCCAAAGGTGGACATGTGTCTTCTAGATTGAAACACTCCTCTAAAAATTGAATGAAACCCTTAAAGAGGGTATGACCCTTCCAAATCAAATCCAAATTTATGCATGAGGGTTGCAGAGTGAAATATGTCACTCGTTGGATTGTGTCGTAGGCTGTGTGTGGAGAGATTTAGCAAGGAGGGGGAGTGGGAGGTTAGACGGGAGGCAGAAAGAACATGAGGGATGGTGGCATAATACAGTTGGGGCATGTGGCAGGCATCGTGGTGAAGGATTGTGATTCTCAGAATCGCTTCCCCCCGAAACCATTTCATTTTAAATTTTTTAAAATTTTAAAATGCTATTTAATTTATTATTTTTATTTCTAAAGTTTTTTCAATTGTTTTGTTTTTGTTTTGATCTTTTAATAAAAAAAATTTAATTTGTTTCTAGTTAGTTTTTTTTTTTTATCAAAAATTATTTTTAATCTATTTTTTGTATTTTTTTAATTGTTTTTTTTTTTTAATTTTATATTAAATAAAAAATATTCTGTAATTTTCTTATGTGTGTTTTGTTTATTTTCAGGTTTTATTTTAGTTTTATTTTAATTTTAGTTGTTAAAATTTCTATTTTAGCTTTATTATTAAATATTATTGCTTTTTTCCCCGGATGGGGTGTTAGTGGTTTCCCCGTGGCGATCGATGGGAACGGACACAGTGTGATGCAACACGGAGCCACGTGACGGGCCTGTGTTGCAGTACAGTCCTGTCCCGGGAGAGTAATGGCATTTAAATTCGCCCTCATGGTCGAGGTAAGGGGCATTTATGCCACCCTTTTCTCCCCCGCAATTTGTATTATGGCTTGGCTCGTCGTTTTTGGCATTGCACCTTGTATGCGGTCTGAAGGGCTCCTCCCTTTCCGGTGCAAACAAGACCAAGTTCGCTCAAAGGCTATCTCCATTGTTTATCTGCAATTCTGGTTCAACCCTGTCTAGACCTGCTCACCTGCACACATGAAAGAAAGGATTAGAGGAAATTCGAAGAGGGGCTCACCCTGGAAGCCCCGCAGACCCCCTGTCTCGCCTTCTGTCTCCCCTATGACCTGTTCCTCCTCCCACTCCCAAACTATGTCCCCAGCTGCCACCTCGCCACCTTTGCAGTCTTTACATCTTCGCTCCATGGTTACCCCGCCACCTTCGCAGTCTTTTCTACTACACTCCATGGCCAATATCCCGCGAGGGTCAACTCCAATTCAACGTTGTCCTCAGGACCCACGGATGCAATTCATAGCGACAATGTCCTTCCCTGGATCCCCGAGTACCTGGAGAAGTGCACCACTGGCTTTTGGAGAGTCCAAACGAGCGCGTCTCCACCCTGCGGCCCACCTCGACAGTGAGAACTTCATAGATAGATTGGGCATCCTGTATGACTTAGTCTTTGAGCTCAAGAGGGAGGTGGCGGACCTCAAGTTTCGCCTGCAGGCCACGGAAGAAAATGTCGCGACCTTTCTTCATATCCTCTCGACTATGCAAACGAAGCTCCTCTCGGACCCGGCTGGCTCTACTCCGGGGGAGGCACCTGACACTGAGATGGATAGCATGATGCGACAGGCAGCAGCAAAGCAGAAGGAAGTGGAACGAAGCGGCCCAGTTGAGAACAAGGAGCGTGAGGAGCGAAAGGAAAAAAGCTGGGACGACCAGCCGACCAACATCGAGGCAGAACCGTGGACAGAGGACCTCGGAGCCACGTGGTTAGGATATTCGCCAGGTGTTTAGCTCTCTTTTGTTGTGCATCCAGTTTCATTAGGCTCCTAGTCTAGATGGCAGTCAGTATGAACTTTGTTTGTTTTCTGAACCAGCAACCTTCTAAGACTTGTGAATTGGAGGCTGGCTGGACTGGTTTCCCCTCTGTTGGGGCAGTCCAGTAACTACAGCCAGTATCAGACTGTATTTTGGCAACTTTTTCCAGCTTTAGCAGGCACTAAATATAATATATACTTCTTACTTACAAAAAAAGAAAATATTATTGCTTTTTTTTAATTGCATTTTGGATTGTTTTTCTTTTTACAATAACTTTTTACTTTAAAATTTTCGGTTTTTTGGTGGTTTTTGGTGTTTTTTAAATTTATTTCCATTTATTTGTTTTTTTACATTTTCTTATTGGGTTATGATAAAAAAATTTAAAGGTGTTTTTTTTATTTTTCATTTTTTTAAACTCGTCAAGTAGGGAGAGTTTTTTTTTTCATTTTATTTTATTTTTAATGTAAAAAAAAAAGATTAATAAATACGTTTTCAAGTAGTAACTTAGGAGACAATTTTGATTGTTTTATTTGTGATGGTACCATTTGTCAAGGCGACTATTTCAATTAAGTCATAACTCCAAACAAAATAGGTGCTACTTGAAGAATCACTTTTCGGTTTGAGGGTCAATTTTAAGGTTTTTTTCTAGTTGTCAAGGTCACAATTTCAAGCAAGTCAAAATGTTAAGCACCCTTGAAAAAATTGTGCTACCATTAGCACCACTTTTTCTTTCAAGGGTTGACTTTGGCATTTTTGACACAAAATAAATGGTTTTTTTGGGCTAGAGTTTTCTTTTTCAAGCCACAATTCCCATTCAGTTCTCAACTATGTTGAAGGTAGAGGAAACTTTTCCTCACCTTATTCAGTAAAATATTTTGGGGATGAAAAGCCTCCAAAAATTGGGAGGTATGATCCATATTGGATTATTATATAATTTTTCATCTATCATGGTACTTTTTGGGTGGAAACATTTGAGGAATTGGAGAGCCCATTATAGCAGTAGGTCTTGGTTTGGAGACTTAGGGTATGAATCCTTTCGTAGCCATTTTGAGGAATCAAATGACACTTTTTAGGGTAAAACAATTGCAAGTGCATATCACATCCCCGCTCACTCGAAATATCGTCACCTATTATAAAATCCTACAAATTATTGCAAGGCCTATCTACATATTTATTATATAATATTAATAGATGGGGTCCCCTATTAGAGAAAACATAAATCATTATTTTAAGGCATTCTGCTAAGAATACTCACATATCTTCATATAAGTGGCATTATGATGAAGCTTCAAAAGTTATGGTTTGCTAACCTACAACTCTTATGATGCTTGATTAAATGATGAAATTAGTTTTTTGCATATCACTTTAGTGCATTTTATGATGATATATTATCTTCATCCTTTATTAATTTGGTGGCATGGTATGTAACGTACCCAACCACCCACAGGGCATGCATGCTACTTCAAGCTCGTTTATAAAATAATTTTGAATTTTGATAAATTTTTAATTAATAAATATGCATGAAATGTTCACATGCATAGATCAAGATTCATCCTACAACATAAAATAAATGAACCATATGTCATGCACAATAATACCAAACAATCATGCATATTATAGATACAAATTTCATAGATAAATATATATACAGTGGAAATAAATATATAGGTAAATGAAACCATGATAGAGAGCACTTATCTTTAATTAAATGAATCACCAACTGGTTGCAGACCAAGGATGCTCCACCCAATCATAGACATTATTGTTGCAAGTCTCAACAACAATGTTACCCCCAATCCAGGGCTATAAATCCACAAGGAAGGTTCCAGGGTGTCATTCAGCTTCCCAAAACAATCAACACTCAAGCTCTCACAGGCTTCTTAGCACACACAACAATCCAAAGTACACCAACTCTCTTCTACCTATCTTGCACAACCCACGAGAATGGACCCTCTTCTATTCCACAAAGTCCCTCAAGTTGTTCACCTCCTTCCAAGACTCTAGTGCATCTAGTCAAGAATATCCATGCTCGGACTCTGAAGATTCACATTTGTGGGAAAACATTAACACATTCCAATGCATCGTAGACATGCAGACATTAATTCATGGCTAGAATACACCAGCATCATTAATTCCAACAAAACCATAGATCATCTCCACAATTAGTTTTTATTTCCCAAGACAAGATCAAAATGAATGAGGAATGAAAAGTGTGTGAAAGATTGAATGGAGAGAGAATATAATGAACAATGAGTGAGTGAGTGAACCCCCTAAATAGACCAAAGATGGTTTTATATAATTCTTGGAATTAGAGAACCATGTGGCCTTCCCCTAATAAGCTCACGTAATTGATATTCTCCATTAAATAAAAAATGGTTAAATAAAATATAAAATAAATACTTAACCCCTCAAGCCCCTCTCTTGTGGAATCATAGCTCTCTATAAATCTTATCCTTGTGTCTAGCAACGAGTGATGTATTTATTATTAACAATGATCAAAACATTACATTTCCTAGGCACACTAGCCTCTTTTAATTGTTTGGGCACTCTATCCTTTCATAAATTCACAAAATACATTTTTTAATATGGGCCTCAAAATTGGGGTATTACATTCCCATCCCCCTTATTTTGGCATTGTCCTCAGTGTATATACAAAACAAAAATCAAAATTTCAACATTTATTCAAAAATTGGTGGCTACTCTACTCGCATGGAATCTTCATGCTCCCAAGTAGCATCTTCAGGACTGTAGCAGGTTCACTGCACTTTTACCAGCTCTATAACTCAATTCCGGAGCATTTTTACTTTTCTTTCCAATATTTGCATTGGTTGGACCTGAAAGTCTCCCTCTGTCTCTACCTGAATCAGATGTCAATTAATAACATGGTTAGGATCATGTACATATTTTCTTAGCAAAGAGACACGAAATACATTCTTCACATTCATGGAAGTAGACTATGCAAGCATGTATGCAACTGGCCCTATTCTGTCCAATATCTCAAATGGACCACATAATTTGGTTGCTAACTTTGTACAACTACCCAAATTCAAAGAGCTCTTCTTGGGATTCACTTTTAAAATCACATGCTCCCCCACTTTAAATTCTCTAGTTGTCAGGTTCTTATCTGCATAATTTTTCTATCTATCTTGAGCTGCCTTTAAATTCTGCTTAATTCTAACCATTTGGTCTTCCACATCCTTCAACAATTCTGGCCCAAGTACCACTCTATCTGTTGGGTTTCCCCAAATCACTAGAGCATTGCATTTCCTACCATATAAAGCTTCAAATGGGATCATTTTCAATGAATCTTGATACCCATTATTATAGGCAAACTCAACCAAGTGCAAGTAATCCTCCCACTTAGATGGCTTATCCATCACATACATCCTCAACATGTCTTCAATTAATTGGTTGACTCTTTTTGTATTTCCATATGATTGTGGATGGTATGATATGCTAAAGTTCATATTTGAACCAAATCCTTTAAACAATCCCCTCTATAAATTTGAAGTAAACTTTGCATCTCTATTTGAAACAATTTCCTTATGTATCCCATGCAGCCTAACAATCTCCCTCGTGTAATTTTTTTCAATATTAGCTATTGTATGAGTCATTTTTACAGGAACAAAATGAGAAACCTTTTTCTATTTTTCAACCACTACCATGATTGAATCATGTTGTCTTGTTGTCCTGGGTAATTTAGTTTTAAAATCGATGGTTACCACTTCCCATTTATTCTCTAGAATTGGTTATGGCTGTAGAAAACTCGTTGGGTTCCTATGCTCAACCTTCACTCTCTGACATTCCATACATATAACAATGTAATCAACAACATCTTTCTTCATTCCCGTCCAAAAGAATTGGCTTCTTACTACTGCATTTTTTTTCTAGTAACCGGGATGTCCATCATAAAGAACATTATGCATTTATTTTAATAACAAATTTCTAAGTTCTCCAGAACTAGGAACATAAATTCTATTTGTATGCATGAGTAGTCCATATTTTGTTATCTCATATTCTTTAATTTATTATTGTACATTTTCTCATTGTAAGATTTATTTTCCCTATAGGTAATGTTGATCTGTAGCAACGACATCTAAAATTATGTTCTTCAAATCCGATTGGTGCATACTAATGGCTATAGCATGCATGAGATTTACTCTTCTACTAAGTGCATCAACACCTTTATTTTATTTTCCTTTGATATGCTTGATGGAAAATTCGTATTTACTTAATAATTCTAGCCATCTCATTTTCTTGGCATTCAAAGTTGGTTGTTGAAAAATATATTTCAGACCACTATGGTATGTTCTTAATTCAAATCTCTTCCCCATGAGGTAATTCCTCCACATCTTCAATGTATGAACAATGGCAGCAAGTTCCAATTCAGGTGTGGCATATTTCCTCTCATGTTATTTAATATTTTCTAGATTCATAACCAACGACATGTCAATTTTGAGTAAGGACTCCACCAAGTCCTTCTTTGCATTCATCTATACATACCATAAAACTTTCATCTAGGTTACCAATCTTTAGAATGGGAGCACTAGTAAGTAATTATTTCAACAAATTAAAGTTCTCTTCACACTCAGTTGTCCATTCAAATTTAATTCCGTTCTTTTGCAAAGAAGTGATGGGATGAGCAATCTTAGATAACCCTTCTATAAATGTTTTGTAGTAACCAACTAATCCCATAAAAGATATAAATTCTGCAACATTCTTGGGTGATAGACATCCTCTAATGGCTTCAATCTTCTTTGGATCCACTACTATACCTTGTTCTGAAATAATGTGTCCCAAGTAATGGATTTGTTCTTTGTAAAAAGAACACTTACTAATCTTGGCATACAACTAATGTTCCATTACCACTTGCAATACCGATATTAGGTGATGTTGATGCTCTTCCTTTGACTTAGAATAGATAAGTATGTCGTCCAAGAATACTATGACAAACTTATCTAAATAATTTTTGAATATTCCATTCATTAAGCACATAAAGATAGTTGGTGCATTGGACAGTCGAAATTTCACCACTACAAATTCATAATTCCCATACTTGGTTCTAAAGGTTGTCTTATGGATGTCTTCTTCCTTGATTCTTACATGATGGTGTCATGATCTTGAGTATATTTTTGAAATTATCATTTCCCCTCTTAGATGATCAAAGTGGTCATCAATTTTGGGTAGAGGATATTTTTTCTTCACAGTGGATTTATTCAACTGTCGAAATTCAATACACAACCTCAATGTTCCATCCTTCCTTTTGACAAAGATTATTGTTTCTCCCTAAGGTGAAACACTAGGATGTATGTACCCTTTCTTCAACAATTCTTCCAACTTCATTTGTAATTCTTTTAATTTTGATGTACTCATTCTGTAAGGTGTTTTTGATACTGGGGAAACTCCTAGTACTAAATCAATAGAGAAATCTCTCTTCCTCATTGGTGGAAATCCTAGGATTTATTAGAATACATCTTCAAATTCTTGTAGTATCGAAAAATATTCAAGTCTTAGCCCGTTTATCCTTTATGGATCTCCATATGGGCTACATACAATTGGCATCCTTTCCTGAAACATTTATTCATCTGTAAGGATGAAATATCCCTTATGGAAATGGTCTTGGAACTCCTTTCACACTTCTTTGTTTCCCTTCTTTATCAAGACATGTAAATGTATTGTTCTAACAATCTAGGACAACATGATGCTTTTCCAAACAATCCATTCCAATTACAATATCATAAGACCCCAATGGTTTAATATTTAGATCAACATTAGTATTTAGTCAGTTCATACTTATGGAACAACCTTTGACCATCTCACTGATCCTTCTTTTGGTTCCAATGGTTAGCTGAACAAAACTTGATTTTCCAAGCTTAGTTTTCTCCAAATTTGATCTATCCACTATTTTAGGATCAATGTAACAATGACTTTCTCCTGAATCAATTAAAATATAAATAGGATGATTAATGATCTTACCTTCCACCTCGATCATATTGGATTGGTACTTTGTGTTGTGTTGGTTTTGTCACTTGGGTGCACAAAAGAACAACACTTGCATGTATAGATGAGCCTGCTAGACAAGACAAAAGTTTGTGAGTGGGTTAAGTAAACTAAATAGATATAAAAACAAAGAAATAAACTAAAAAAACTAAGAAATAAATGTTATAAAGCATGAGAAACTTAGAACCATGAAAATCAAACAATGACCAACATAATTCTACCAATGGATCAATAGATTAATAGGAAAAACACCGTAGAGAAAGGGTAGGGACTTATGAGTCCCATCTTCCTCCTTGGGAGGGATCTTGAGTTCCCTAATTGAGAGCTCTTCTCTCTTACAATGAAAGAAATGGAAAATTGTGAAGAAAAACAATGCCTATTCCCTCAAGAGGCGAGTGGAATGGCCTATTACAATGGTTCTTGAAGGCTTCAAAGAGAAAAGAGGATTCTCAAGGAATAATTCTTGTAGCATAACAATACTATGAAGATATTGGTTTCTTAGCACACCCATGGCTCTTATTTATAGAATTTCCTTGAAGGAAAAATTTTATTGGTTCATAGTGTGAACAAGGGGCCTTTTAGGGAATCCTCTATCCCTTGACCATCCCCCAAGCTAGATTCTTCTCAGATATGAGTGTCAAATTGAGTTGGGCATCGACACAAAAGTGGTTGAGGGATAGAAAAGATCCATAAATGCATCGTTCATAGAAGTGTGTGGCTTTTTGCATAAAAATTCGTGCATTTGGTGCATAGTGTGCTCTGAGGGTTATGTTGGTCCACACATTCTTCACACTCTGCGCATGTCTCCTTTGGTGAATTTGCACACTGTAATTTTTGACCCAATTGTATATTTTTTTTCCTTTTGAATGCATTTTTGGTGTTGTGGGTGGACTAATTGTTGTCGGCATTGATATTTTTCCTTAACCATTGTGTGCAATGTTGCGGACAATATTTTAGTGATAACAGATGCCCCCTGATGTGTAAGGTTAGGAGCATATGTATAGCTAAAATACATCAATGTTTATTTTGTTGAGAGTGCCATTGTAATGAAGAGTGAAGAGAGGATATGCAAGAGTGATCCGTTAGAGGTAGAGGGAAAATTATAGGACACAAACCTTTTTCTAGGGGAAAAATAAAATCTGTGTACAAACGAGGAGGGCATGCCCCATGCTTGTGTCATGAAACCAAAATCTGTGACTATAGTTGAAGATGTATGCTAATGTAGATAACTGCAGCACCCTCAGGGGTGGTTGATAATGGAAGATGACAGTTTTGAATGGTGAACAAACTCTGAAGTGAGTCAAGGACAGCTGTAAGAATTGTCGAGGACTCGTAGGCATTGATGGCCTAACAAATTCAAAGGTGTTCGACTGATATGAAACAAATGCAATATTTGCATAGTAAGAACCACTGTAACATGATATTTTTATGAAGTCGAATATTATGGGGGTCAATGGAATAAAAAATCATTGATGATTCTCTCTGTGTCGTCCGAGACTCCTCATTGAAAAGGTAATGAGAGTAAAGATATTATCTCCCTTCTAGAAACGATGTTGATGTCGACATGAAGGGAGACATGACACCAAGAAGAAAAGGGCTTCTTGAAATCCACTGAGTAATAGATGATATCAGGTACTGACGGGTAACATGTATGAAGTCAAGATTTTGTGGGACACAAGACTTCCCTTGCTTGGGGTATTTTGAAGGATGATTGGAAACAATTGTAAAACTTGATCTAGTGTCAGGGGGATGACTAGATATGGGGTTAAATTGTGCTAGAGGATAACATAGTCGAAAAAATTATAGATCATGGGTATATGAAATTAGGATACTCGGGCTTCGTGAATGATGTTGGAATGAAAAAAGAGTGGATGCCCCAACTAAGGGAGACATGTGTTTCTTTTTCCAAGGAAAGAAAGACCATTAAGGATGGTGATGAAAATCTATGTACATGATGGAAACAAAAGGATTTTTACAATTACCAAAGAAATAAAGAATAATTGGGGTTGAGTATACAGATACAAAAATAGATGCCCCAGTGAAAGATGGCTTGGCCTGTTAAGGCGCAAGTTGTGAAAGAGAAATGGTGGAGGGTGGGGGGCCCATGGGTGGGTTTCTGTATGATGTAAATGGTTGGAGGACAATCTGCAAATGGGAAAACTAATGGTGGATGAGATGGAGGGCTAATGAAACTGCAGAGGTGCAGTCAATAGAACTAAGATGATATGACCTAGGAGTCCATTGGGAAATTTATCAATATGACGAGAAGAAGCATGGGGTTCATTCTCGGAAGTGCATAAGCCTATCAGGAATCCCATCCCTAGGGGCTGAAATCAACATGAGTGTCAAGTTTCCAAGGGGAACTATGAATGGGACAAATCATGTGGGGGAGAGTGCTACTGGTCGTTGACAATACCCAAATGTGGTAGAGGTAAAGGTACTGCAGAGCTGGATGTAATGACCCTAAAATTAAATTTCAGAGGGTGTGACTGGGATATGCAATTGATTTACAGAGGGAATAATTGCATGCCAGTGTCAAACACATACCTGAAGGGGATGTAAGCTTGTGGAACAAATACCTGCACACATGAAAACCAAATAAATGACGTGAACAATATCTGATGATAAAGAACATATAACATTTATTTTATAAAATTGAAAGTGAGCATGCGTACTTAGATGTGATGTGAGAATAATACTCCTCCGGGGCCAAGTGCAGATGCTGACCCGGGGAATGTGAATGTGTATATGGTAGGACTAGGATCTTTTGGTTGAGAATGGATTGGAAAACAGAGGCTCTGGGCTCTTGTAACAGAGTGTGGAAGTTTGGAAAAAGGGGATATATATGGATGGTGGGCCCACAATTCCACCTTATTTGTACCTATGACTATTGTTGAACTGATGAGATAGCTCTGAGGAGATTTTGAGATTGTGGGAGCATGAGGCTACCAATTCGGGAGTGGCGAGAGATAGGTTAGTGGTCCTATCATCCTGTACCTTGTCAAATTCCTATTTTGTAGGTAGGGGCTATACGGAAGGCCGTACATGAGGTTTTTAGGGTATGGGCCCACCAGTGCATAGAAAATTTGGAAATACCTACGCACATGTGTGTGAGTATAACTCCTTTTCCCACACATAGTGTGCGACTTTTCCTGACATAGTCATGCATTTGGTGCATAGTGCGCTCTGAGGGCTGGGTTGGCTCATGCATTCTGCGCACTGTGCGCATGCCTCCTTTGGTGAATTTGTGCACTATAATATTTTACGCAATTGTATAGTTTTTTTTCCTTTTGAATGAATTTTTGGTGTCGTGGGTGGAATAATTGTTGTTGGCATTGATATTTTTCCTTAACCATTGTGTGCAATGTTGAAAACGATATTTTAGTGATAACACTTTTTTTGTCAATCATCTAAGGCTACATATATTATTCCCATGTCATCTACTGGTGTAGCCTCTTTGATGTTATGCATTGTCTTAACTTTGTCTTTTCAGTGAGGGAAATCCTTGTACAAGTGATATTCTTTGCATCCCTAACATTGGATTGTGGTCTTCACCATTTTCCCAAGGAGTCTTCTCTCTTGGATTCATCCTTATCATACTGGTCTGGCTGATTTTTATTTGGGATATTTCTGTTGAAAGGAGGTTTAAATTCTTTCTTTCTTTGATCAAGCTTCTCTTTTTTCTTATCCTTCCAATATTTCTGCAAAGAATCTCTTCCCTTTCCTTGCTCATATAGGTACTTAGCCTTCCTAATGGTCTTAGTTAAAGTCTTTGGCTCATCATATTGAATCTTCTCTTTATAAAATGAAGGAATTCCACTCAAAAAACTTTGTATTTTCACCTTCTCATATTTTATAAACCCCACATACTTTAGCAGCCCCAAGAACTTATTTTCATACTTTGTTATGGTCATGATTCCTAGCCTAATTTCAAAGAACTCCTACAATTTATTGTCATATAAGTGCTCTGAAAGGTACTCCTTATGAAAATATTTCTTGAATTTCTTCCAATTGATCATGCTCTCATTTATGTGCTCAACGTTCTTGAGGTGATCCCACTAGATAACATCTTTTCCATGTAGATGTTAAGTGGAAATTATGGCTTCTACGTTTTATGAGTAGTTATGAAATTGAAAATAACTCCTAAGTCCAAGCAACCATGCTTCAACATAATCTTCCCTTTCTCTTTCACCATCAATGGATGGTGTCTTAAGCTTCCTCGAATCTCCTTGAAAAATATCCAATTCATGTCTTGTTCTTTGGTGCCTAACATGAGACACTTCTCAACTGCTTATGTAATGTTCTGATGTGTAAAATTTCCATTTTGAGTGATATGAGTGATGTCTATGCATTCTTCTAGCACTTCTTGAATAACTAGCTCTTTTGTAGTTATCTCTTCTTTCACAATATTGACCCTCTTCCTCCCATCTTGATTTTGATCCATTCTTTGTTTGCCTTTGCAACTGATTTAAGATTTGCATTACATGAACATTTATCTAGTTTTATTATCTCATCAACATCTCATTTTCTTCATTGTAACTACGTACTTCTATTTTCACGCTTCTCACGGTCTCTAATAAGGCTACTCATGTGCCCATTTCATTTTGTTTCTACATTACTGACACTGATATTTTTCCCTTATTCTTGTACATAAGATCTTGTTCGAAAATTTCCAAGGGTTGGGCTACTTCTAGGCCCCTTTCCCCTCAACCCCTTTACCTTATCATGAGACTGGTGTTGGAACCAAGTCCTCCAGACTTTGGCCTTCAACTATTCTCCCATTTCATTCTTCCAACTCTCCAAGAGTAAACTTCATCGAACACTTATATTAACTCAACTGGTATATCAGACGATTGATATTTAATCTCCCATCGATTGGATGATCACAACTCATCTTGAGGATTCAATGAGATTGATAGTCACAACTTAATCCGATGTTGAGATGGATGGCCTTAATCAATTTGAGACTTCAACATTCCAAGACTCTGAAACATTACAAATCCCAAGTCGCTCAAATCCCTTGGAGTAATACCCATTTAATGTCTTACCCTATCGTTCCACTGTTAAATCGGATGGTCATGAGAAATACCAAAGGGAATTATATCAATGGACCACATGAATTTTCTACTTCGGGGATCTGATACATTGAAACTCTCGAGTTGTTCAACTTCCCCAAAGTGATACCTGCCAAAGCAGTCATAAAGTGACAATGACCACTTATCGTCAATTAAGACCTCTTCTTACGCTATCCTTCCACTAGTTAATCTAATGGCCATGACTTAATAAAGCATTAGGATGGATGGTCCTTCTTCATTTTTGGACTTCAGTGCTCCAGGACTCTGGGATATTACAAATCCATATCGTTCAACTCCCCTAGAGCGATACCTACCGAAGTGCTTACACCATCCTTCCATTTCTTGATCTAATGGTTTGAGAAAAGTCCCGAAGGAATATTAGATCAATGGTCTACGTGAATTCACAACTTCGACCTTTGACACTTTCACTGGTAGAGATGTTGGACATTCCTGAATTCCATAATCTTGGAGATGACATGGTATGTTTACGTCACCTATGGTGATGTATACCCTTGGTACGTGTGCCACATGTCACTAAAAATGAATAGGTTGGGGTCCATAAGATACTAAATCCATGTGACAGGTGTCCCCACACGACACCCATGCCACATGGAATAAGACATGTCATTAACCCAAAAAATGTCCCACATTCTCTACTCCACAGTTGCAACTTGCATTACTCTTGAATTCTTCCCTTGAAATAATTGTCGACGAGATTTTGGGACTTTCGGCCTCTAGGAATCCATTTTAAAACTCTCAAGTTGTTCAACTTTCCCAAAAGTTACACCTGTTGAAGTGGACGTAAAGTGGAAATGACTGCTTACCATCATTTATCACCTTCATTTACTCTATCCTTCCACCATTACTAGATCCAACAGTCAACATTAATCCTGAAGTCCTTCCCTCGATCTAATGGTCGACGAGAATTTGAGACTTTGGCACTCTGCGATTCCAAGTTATAGAAGTTCTAAAATGGTTTGAATCTCTTGGAGTTAATCTTACCGAAGTGGTCAATGAAGGATGGCCCTGACCAACAACCGCGATTTCACCGAAGCCTCCTATTAGATCAGATGATCGACGAGACTTCATGACTTCATCCTTTTTCATGCTTTTTCCTTGTCTCCCATAATCGTCGAAGCGATGAAGTTCCAAAGTATCCATATCCTTCTCATATTTTATCGACAACTGACAATCTACCAAATCGATCTAACGTTTGGGACTTAATCCCACCTATCCCCTGGTTTCACCTCTATCTGATGGTTCTTGTTTACCTGGATCCCAATATAATAATCAAGAGCTATTTGATTCAATAGTTCTGATAACTCCCAAATTCAAAAGGGAATGGTCATGATTATACGATCCTTTACAAAGGATCTCTGTAATCACGATGATAGGCCTTCTACACATCCTCTGCAATGTTATCTCAACTGAGATTTAAGATCTCAACGACAAATTCATTCTTAAGGACAATAGCATAATACTGTTTCCAATAGTTTCAGCCCATACCAGTCCAGTATTTCAATCAGAAGCTCTGATAACAATATGTAACATACCCATCCACCCACAAGCTGGGCACACTACTTCAAGATCGCTTATGAAATAATTTTGAATTTTGATAAATTTTTAATTAATAAATATGCATGAAATATTCACATGCATAGATGAAGATTCGTCCTACAACATAAAATAAATGAACCATGTGTCATTCACAACAATAACCAGCAAGCATGCATACTATTGATATGAATTTCATAGATAAAAAAAATACACAACAAAAATAAATATATAGGTAAATGAAACCATGACATAAAGAACTTATTTTTATTTAAATGAATAACCAACTGGTTGCAAACCAAGGACGTTCCACCGAACCGTAGACACTATTGTTCCAAGTCTCAACAACAATGTCACCCCTGATCCAGGGCTATGAATCCACAAGGATGATTCCAGGGTGTCACTTATCTTCCCAAACCAGTCAACTCTCAAGATATCATATGATTCTCAACACACACAAAAATCCAAAGTACACCAAATCTCTTCTACCTAGTTTGCACAACCCAAGAGAATGGAGCCCCTTCTCTTCCACATAGTCACTCAGGTTGTCCACCTCCTTCTAGGGATCCAATGCATCTGGTCAAGAATCTCCACGCTGGTACTCTCGGGATTCACAGTTGTGGGTAAACATTAACACATGCCAATGCATCTCAGACATGCAGGAATTAATTCATGGCTAGAATACACCAATAGTCATTACTTCCAACAAAACGATGGTTCCTCTCCATAATTCGTTTTTCTTTCCCAAGCCAAGATCAAAATTAATGAGGAATGAAGAGTGGGTGAAAGAGTGATTGGAGAGAGAACAAAATGAATAGTGTGAACAATGAATAATGAACAATGAGTGAGTGAGTCAACCCCCCAAACAGACCCAAGATGGGTTTATATAATTCTTGTAATTATAGAACCATATGGCCTTCCCCCAACAAGCTCATGTAACTAATATTCTCCACTAAAACAAAAATGGGTAAATAAAATATAAAATAAGTACTTATCGCCTCAAGCACCCTCTCTTGTGGAATCATACCCCCCTATAACTCTTTTCCTTGTCCATCTAGGAACCAATGATGTATTTATTATTAATAATTATCAAAACATTACATTTCCTAGGAACACTAGCCCCTTTTAATTGTTTAGGCACTCTTAACTTTCATAAATTCACAAAATACATTATTTACTATGGGGATCAAAACCGGGCCATTACACGGTACTTGTGAAATATGCCAAATGAATGATCTTCCATACTCCTATGATTGCATGGTGATCACAAGTTAAAAACATATAAACTTTACAATTTATTTATACAAATGTGGCATATATAGAATGAGGTCAAAGTATGACAAGAAAAAGAATGGCCACAAACGATTTGCATGTGGGTAAGTTTGCATTCACAATCAAATATCTTGTTAAAAAGTCATAGTATGCATATAAGGATGTGGTATATCAATGGATTCACTCTTACAAGTTCATTTGTGTTCCATGTTGATATTTTTATTATTAACTAAAGGTTATGTTTGAATTGAAATTCCATAAGCATTGAGTTCATAAGCAATAATGTTTGAAACATTTAAGATATGTTACCAATTTTAAATGCACACAAGATATAAGTGGTATGTAATATGTCATTAGATATAAGTGTTGTCCCACCACATAGGTATTACTTCAAGAAGATGTGGCAGGTGACAATTCAACATGGAAGTGAGTCTACATCTGGGTCGATTAAATTGGAATGGAATCATAATTTATTAAAAGAGAGTTGGAGAAGCTCTTCAATGATGGAATATTTTTGGTGGAATTAATATTTTGTTATTGGTGATGCGAGTTGTTAGTGATACACAAGATAGGTTTTTATTACTATATGGTTATTGGCTATGGTAAAGATTTAATGTATGTGATGTGATGGCCATGCTATTTAAATTTGACGTTGGATTTAATGAAAAGTCATCTTGTGCCTTACCATATTTCAATGACCTAGGGTTATGCTCATTTTTCATTGATCAGTATGTGGAAACGAAATCCACCTAAGTAATGAACCTGCTTGGTCATTGTGGAAACTATCTCAAAACTACTATAAAGTCACAATTGGACAAGGTAAGTACATTGGATATTCAACATCTCTTGTATAAATATTTTTTACAAATGAGGTAGACTTTGGATATGTTTGATGGGTCGTGAGTGTAAAAGTCTCTCTTCCCTTATCTCTCATTCCTAAGAAAAATTGGGTGATAATGTTGATTTTGTTTCAATGGTTTTACTTGTTGTATGCGCTATACCTATTGGAAAAATTTGTAAAATGAATAATTGTTGGTTGTTGTATGAAAGGAGATTCTAATCTTGGTTTTCAATTTGTCATGATTCATATCTTCCTTTTCCATTCTATCTTCATTATTCATTTGGAGAAATGGTGAACTGTTGAGATATGCGTTGATATCACCTCGACTATTTTCATGCAGGACAGTGAGGGTTTCAAATCCAATTAAGTTCTTTTTAATTTTATGAGATCCATGGTAAATGGAAAGACCCATTAATGCTTGTTACACAAGTTAATATGGTTTGAACTTGAATCCATGGAATGTGTTTGAATGAAATCTGGTCTATATGAGCTCTAGTTGTCTTAATTTTCTTTAGTGTGTCTTTGGTTCCAATTTTACCTAGGTTATAATTCTTTGACCCATGTTCAAACTTGGGAAAATCTTGGTTATTGAAAAGGGGAAAATGGGTCAAACCCATCTCTTATATTTGTTTCTAGCAAGGTAGAATCCAAATATACACATGCATATCAGTGGATTATTGATTGAACCTTTCATTTCACTCTAAATCTTAAAGGTTACTTATTGTTGCATCTTACTTATTTTCTTGGACTAAGACTATTTTATTCAAGGTAGAGCCTTTGGTTGTATGCAAAGTTGAGCCTAGTTGAGCATACTCAAACTCGATCTCTCTCTGTTGTGAGTATGGTCAGTTCGTTGTTCCAAAAGTGATCCAGATTTATGAGAAGAAAGAAATGAAACTGCAGATTTATAATATTAACAAAGAGACATGATGAACAATAATAGAGATACAATAAAAATTTGTTTCTATTAAATAAGAAATATGTTGAAAACAAGCTTGCTAGAATGATGGCATATTATCTCTGAGAAGAGATGTGATGACTATGATAATTAAGGCTCTCAATGAATTTTTACAATAAACATGAATTCCAAAACCCTACACATTCAAAAACCTAACCTAGGATATAAAGTGCCAAAAGTCATGTGGGCCCTGTTGGGGTAAGTTAGTACATCAACTTCCCGGGTTCATAACTTTTGCATACGATATTTGTTTAGTGCACATAATAGCTCGTTGGAAAGGTATTGATGAACCAATTAATTTATAGATCTCAATGAGAATTTTAGGCTTTCATTGACGTTCCTTATCATGGAAAAACATCATTTTGGCCCTCCAAATGGCCCTAAAAGTTCAGGAACCAAAAAACTGCTAAAAAATAGTAAGTTGCCAAAAACCTGTTTTGAGCCAGTTGGACAAGGTGGGTGGCCATTGAGATCCTCATAGATCAATAATCCCATATTAGGAAGAAATGGTCTCCATTGCATTAAGTGTCTCCATCAAATGAGGAGATTTATGTTGAATGTGGCCCTGGGTGAGCCACCTACGTTGGTGTAGAAGTTGTGGTGCTTTGACAACTCGATAAAGTTGGATCCTGTGATGGTGAGTGCCCTCGACCTATGTTTTCATGATATGATTAGTGGATTCATGTCCCATGCAATAAGGGTTGAGCTCTTTTGGTGTCAATTGTTCTTCTGTATCCTAGGTGTCTAGTAATGGTGGAAAATAAGGCCGAAGGAGGTCCACATTGAATACTGGATGCAAGACAAGAACTGGGGGAAGGTTGAGATCAAACTAATTGTCACCCATATACTTAGTGATGGTGAAGGGTCCATAACAGAGTGGACAAATATTTCTATGAGGTCCTGTAAGGCATTCTTTCTGCAAGTGCAACCAAACTTTGTCTCCCACCTAAAACTCGTGTCACACCCGGTGTTGATCATGGTGTTGCTTGTACGCGGCATTGGAATTCTGTAAAATATCCCGAACCTATTGGTGGATGTGTTGGATCCTCTCAATGAACCAGGTGGATTTGTCAACTCTAGTTGGATCATGCGATAAGTCTTCCTGGGTGGCCGCAAGGGGTAGTGCAACATCCATGGGATCCAATGGTTTAAATATCAACCCCACTTGATAGGGGTTGTGGTTGGTTGAGCTATGAATGGATTTTTTTTAGCTATGTTGAACATAGGGAATAATATCATCCTGAGGTGCTTGGAATTGTACATGAACAATATGTGCATGATCATCCAATTGACGACCTCAGTTTGGCCATCTGTTTGGGGGTGGAAGGTAGTGGAATTGGTGAGCTTGGTGTCCAACAGTGACTAGAGGCTCAACCAGAATGTTCTGAGGAACCGGATATCCCAATATGAGATAATATTTTGTGGGTTCCCAAAGTGTACCCACACTCATTCAAATGAGAGCTTGGCAGTGGCCTTCATTATGATGCTCTTCTTGCAGGCATAGATAATCACCATCTTGGAAAAGTGATCAACAACCACAAAAACACTGTCATTTCCCTGATTGGTGGATGGAAGGGACAACATGTAGTCCATCGATATGGATTCCCATGGCCTATCAGGAGTAGGCAGAGGAGTTTACATGCCTTGTTTCTTAATGTCCGGTTTGGGAATAACGTAGGAAGTGCATGACCATATATACTTGTTGACATCCTGTCGAAGTTTTAGCTAGTAGAAATGTCGTTGCAACACTTCCACTGTCATTTCCACTCTGAAGTGTCCTGTCACCCGACTATAGTTGGCTTCCCAAATCAACTTCTCTTGCTCACTTTATGGAACACATAGATGGACTAGATGGCACAACAACTTGTCCTGAAGATGGAAATTGGTGATAGATGTGCTTGCACCCAATATCTAGTAGGTTTTGGAGAAGTCAGGATCTGTCTCATAGAAGTGGGTCCATCTGGAGGTCTCATGGAAGTAAGAATCAAGCATTGTGGTGACTACGGAAACTGGAGGTCAGTTAAGGAAATCAACAACTCGATTGGTACTTCTTATTTTATACTTATTGTTGAGGTGGAACTGTTGCAAATATGTGGACCAATTCTTAAGGAGGTCATTCTTCAATTTTCCTTGGATCTGCATGAACTGTAGCATCTTATAATTAGTGTGGATGAATGTCTCCTTCCTAAGAATGTAAATCCTCCACTAGTGGCAGGCTTCCACAATGGAGTACATTTATTTTTCGTAAGTATGGTACTTATGGATGACATCTGATAGTGTCTCACTGAGGCGGAGCACAAGCGCTTCTTCAGATGATGAAATAAATGAGGTGGAGCACAAGCGATGCTTCACATCATTGAACGCTTTCTATTGAGACAGGCCCCACACAAATTTTGAATTACCACCACCTCTGGTTGTTTGGATGAGGGCCCATGCAATATGGGAGAATCCCAACACGAACCTTCGTTAGAAATTGGCAAGGCCTAAGAAGCTTCGAAGCTTAGTGAGTGTGGTTGGGGCTGGCTAGTCATAGATGAATTGGATATTATATGGATCAACATGCACACCATGTGCATCAACAATGTATATGAGGTACTATACCCTATCCATGTCGAAGGATCATTTTTCCAAGTTGGCATATAGCTTGTGGTACCGTAGAGTGTGTTGAACATGTTGAATATGTTGCAAGTGTTCTGCCCAAGTCTTTTTCTAGATGAGGATGTCATCCAGATACACCACCAAAAAATAAATAGTGAAAGGACAAAAGATATAGGTCATCATCCTCATGAAATTTGTTGGGGCATTTTTCAAACCAAAGGGCATGAACAACCATTCAAAAATACCTTCTTTTGAATTGAAGGAAATTTTCCATACATCTATTTGTTCTATTGGGACTTGATGGTATCCAAACTTCAGATCAATTTTATTGAAGTATTTGGACCCCTTGATATGATCAAGGAGATTGTTGATTCAGGGAATAATGTACCAGTTCCTGGCTGTGATTTTATTTAGGGCCCAGTAATCAATGCAGAGTCGCAAAGTCCCATATTTCTTCTGCACCAGAACGATTAGGCTTCCACGGGGTGATAAAGTGGGTCAGATGTGCCCCTTGTGGAGAAGTTCTTAGATCTGACGTTTTATATCCTCATTTTCTAGAAGAGAAAAATGATAGACTATCCCATTGGGTAACGATGCACTAGGGGTCATATCAATGGGATAATTGACCTGACAGTGCAGAGGTACCCTAGTAGGTGATGTGAAGATGTCTTTTTATTCTTCCATGATATTATCCACTTTCTTTTGCTGCGTGGAGAGGTCAACCATGGAGGCCATGGATGTGGATGCAACCTTTCACTCACTCTAAGAGATAATCATGAAGAAGACAAAATTACCGGTCTGAGAAATGACCTTCCTGCATTGCATGGAAGAGATAAAGGAAATAGAACTAGGTGGGACTGCCTCAGGTATCCTGTACAATTTCTTGTTCAAAGTAATAATAACACTAAGAGGCCTAGAATCATATATAAAATGACGTTTCCATAAATAATGTTCACCCAAAATAACATCACAAAGTTCAAGGGGAGAAACATCACACAATACCTCATCTTTGAATGGCTTGATTTCATATGATACGTGACACTGTTAGCTGATGCGAATATCACTTCCTTGACAGAGCCATCTGATGGTGTAGGTTTTTGGGTGCAACAGTGTTGACAGGGATAACCACTTGATGACATTTGTTGAGATGAGGTTCTCCTGGATACCACTATCAATGATGAAGTACACTGGAGTTCCTTTTACCCACATATGTGAATGAAAGAGGCGCTCGCCTTCCTCTAGCTCATCAGGTTCACCGGGCTGGATCTTGGTGGTAGTAACGGTGGCACTAGGATCTGCATCAATGATCCGTCTCCCATTTTTTGGTTTTGACTCAAATTCAGAACCTACATCTGATTCAAAGGATTTTACCTCATTCACCAATGACTTCTTTGAGCGGCAATCAACAGTGTTATGCTAGGGGCTATTATGGAAGTTGCACCACTTCCTAGTATCTTTATTCATCTTCCCATTGTCCTTATTTTCTTGTGGCTTGGACTAGTTGTCCTAAGATTTCCCATATTTTTTTTGTCCTTTGTTCTGTGGGTTGGGGATTCCCTTTCCCTACTTATAATGTGAGGGGTTCTCATACCCAAATTGTCATGACTTTTGTTTCAACTTCTGCTCTATTTTGATGACATATTGATAGGTCGTTCCCAAGGATGAGATGTCCAAAAACTCCATTTTTTTATGGATGTATCTATGTAGACTGCCATGGTACTTGAGCACCAGATGCAAATCAGAATATTTGATACCCAACTTGGTGTGCAAGGTATGGAAGACATTAGTGAACTTTGTCACTGTTTGGTCTCTTTCCTGCCACAGTGTGGTCCATCTTGTATACAAGTCATCATAACTTCCAACGGGGTAGTATTGTTCCTTAATAGCATCCCTAAAGAAACCCCAAGTGGGTGAAAATGAAAATAATTTGGATCCCTCTATTTCATTTTGCTCATAGAAAATCTCCCACCAATATTTGACATGGGGGACAGCCTTGAGGAGAGCAAACATAATTTTTTCTCTATCAAAAAAGTTGTGGAAAAACAAATACACCTCTATAAGGTTTAATCATTTATATATGGCATCGACATCTATTTTACCTTCAAATATAAGAATATCAAATTTGATATATACCTTGAAGGGGGTGGCGCTTCCGCTTGAGGTTGATGTGTCACTTGTCGGTAGCCATCAAAGGATTTGTGCAAAGTTGTCCATCATCTTGTTCCTCTGTTGCTCAAGGGATTCCTCGAGCAACATTTTGAAAGGATCTCCTATCACATATTATTTGTTTTCTCCCTCCATAGACGGTTTCTTGGGCGTGCGAGAGACGTTTTCGTCAAGAGAAACAAGATTGAGACCCAACTCTCTATACCCTGACCGCGTCAAGGAAATGCATTAAAAAACAATAAGGAGTAGACCACTCTAATACTATTGATCTATATTTATGAGAGAAATGAAATGAAACCACATATTTATAATATTAACACGGAGAGATAGTGAACAATAATAGAGATAGAGTAAAACTTGGTTTCTATTAAATAAGAAATATGTTGAAAACTATAAAATGCAGACTGAAAACAAGCTTGCTAGAATGGTGGAAGCTTATCTCTAAGAAGAGATGTGATGACTATGCTCATTTGCAAGAACATGATTACAATCAGGATCTGAAGGAATTCTTACAATAAACATGAATGTCAAAACCATATAAATCCAAAAACCTAACCCTAAGAGATGAAGCACGAAAAGTTGTGTGGGCCCCATTGGGGTAAGTTAGTACATCAAGTTCCTGGGGTCATAACGTTTGCATATGATCTTTGTTTAGGGCGCATGATAACTCGTTGGAAATGAATTGATGAGGATATTAATTTAGGGGTCTCAATGAGAGCCTTCATCCATATTTGAGGTGCTTGATCATGAAAAATCATCATTTAGGCCCTCAAAATTGCCCCGGAAGTTCAGGAACCAAAACAATATTAAAAAATAGTAAGTTCCCAAAATATTGTTTTGAGCCACTTGGACAAGGTGGGTAGCCACCAAGATCCTCTTGGATAAAAAAAATGAATTATCTCCATACTGTTATAATTTAATATTAAAGGTGTTTGAATTGAATATATGCCATATTATGCCTCAACAATAAAATGATTTAGTATATGTTATGTCACAAATTGTATTATCGAGTTGAAATTGGTTGAAGTCATAAGTTAAAGGTTATTTAAAAATCAAGAAGGGTAATTATATGTTGGTATTTAAAAAACAATTAAGAGGGTGTTTTATTTACTTTACATTTTCCACATGTATTTCATTTTCCATAGGTTAATCTCCCTTAATCCAACTCATAAAAAATCAAGTTTACATGTTAATATCCCCTATCCACATAACTAAGGAAGAAGAGATATATGTGACCAACATTTTTGAATGTGTTAGCAACATTACTTGTCTTCGGTATCGGGATATTCATGTCTGCAGGTTGCACGAGGAGCGCCCAAGCGCAACGCATAGAAGAAGTCCTGTTCGGACTTAAAATCAAACGAGTAGGCAAAATTATAGTGTTTGCGGTCCTGATCCATCCATATGAGTAGATCAACGGTTGGCGGGAAGTCGCAGATAGAGAATATGCACCGAGGATAGCACAATGGATAGCGCCCACATCATGTGCGAGCATGGATGGCAGTCATTCATCCAAAGGACACGTGGCATGAGATCTGGTCACGTCGGCTTTTCGGTAGTCACGAGTTCAAAGGGTGAAGGTTTTCTATTGTTATATATCTCAAAGCCCCAAACCTCGAAGTGTCTATAGCGCCTGAAATCGGGCTCACAGCATCATCGGGTGAGTTCAGAGCCGTCAGATCTAGGGGGACGCGCGGTGCTAACTCAAGCCATCTCGGCGTTTCTCTCATCGTGGTTTCGAGGGACGAGGATCAACCCCTTCCTATTCACGAATGTCGAAATATCCTTTGCGAGTAAGCATAGGGTCACAGCCCATGGCCACCTGGGAAAGAAAAGAACTGTGCAAAAGGAGCCAAAGGTGTCAGGGCTAGCTGTCGAAAGGATCATCGTGATCTCCATTCGCCATTTGATGCAACTTCAATCCTGGTCCTCGCTGAAGAATTAAATGAAGGTGAACAGAGGTAGTTGAAACCTCGGGTCACTTATTGAATTCTAGGTATGGAGGTTCCGGAAGACAGTCTGCCCGAGACAGTCCTGTACACTGATTTTCTCCGAAAGGTCATGGCCGGTCCTCATCTGACCAGAGAAAGTCTGCGCATGCCATGTTGGCCTTTAATGTTGCTGCTATCTCCCCTACAGGATCCATGCACAGTTAAGGTGGCGTCTGACGAAAGTTACCCGTCCAAATTCGGCTGAGGGGACACCACGCCTTGGATGGATGAACATGCCTCTAATAGGCAAATTTTGTTGAGTACACAGACTCAGTCTTTGTATTTTGTAAGGGATCAATGGTTGAGCAAGGCTCCCGATTGTAAAGTTTTGATGCAGCACTGGTCGCTCTGGTTAATATAGAAGGCATTTGAGATTTATTACTTTATGGATGTCAGTTTCTCTTCCATATATTTGTATACTGTGTTAGAACAGCTCAGAATTGGAGGATCCAGTCGAGTTGCACTGTTGTAAGATGATGTAGGTTGGATCATTGCAATAGTCGCAGCGTTTCTAATCAGTTATTTTGTTTTCTCAGCGCTGGAATGGCTTGGAATTGGAGGATCCAGTCGAGTCACCCTTCATCCCCTTGAAACTCTGGACCAAGAGGATCTTGGCCTCTGATTTTTTCTTCTTCAAGCTTCCGAAGGCCTGTCGCCCGAGGCAATCTTATTCACCCTTCTCACAAGTCTTCCATCTACCACCTTTAATCCTCTTACTGACAGAAGTTGGATCAATACCTCCCTTGCTTTCTACATACCAAGCCCGGTTTCCTGAGTTAAAGCCATATTTTCTTGAGTCTTTACCTATCCGATCACCCCATTAAAAAAATCGTGACATAAAACTGATGGGCATTGGGCTCTGCTCCTGTAAGCAATCCAGGAGTGACTTCTGATGCTAACATTTCTGGCGCCATTGCCGGGGACGAAGTTGAAGATTTTCCCTGGGCAGAACGACATTGAGCCTCTGATTCTGAAGGTGCATCAGACATCAGAGCCTTTAAATATTGCTACTATGCACCTGGCGACTCCACTGTGGTGACTCCATTGTTTCCACTTCACTGTTTCAGTTGTAGCTATTGTTAGCACACCTGAAAGTTGATCCTAAGGAGCTTTCTCAAGAAGGTTTCAACAGCTGCTTTCTCAGCCTGAGAAGCTTCCTGGGGTAACAACAATGTTAAGATCTGGCCTTTGATGGTGAAAAAGGACCATACACATTCGAAGCTGTAAATATTTCACCTGGCGACTCCATGATTCAAGGATCGATTGGCAACTCCACTGGTTCGATATGGAGAAAATCCTTGCTCGCAGGTTTGCTCCTTTTAATTTTTCTTCTATTCCTGGTTTTCCTAATGTTGTCCCCTCTTTGAATGAATGGGGCGATTATTTTCCCATATTTGAAAAATGTGAAGAGGACAACCCTGCTCAGCACCTCAGTGAGTTTCATGAACTCATGCATCAGTGGGAGATACATCATGAGGATGTATTACTGAAAATGTTCATCTTCTCGTTAGCAGGGGATGCTCATAAATGGTATCATTCTTTACCCCCTGCTAGCATCTCTTCACTCAGTGAATTCCATGCAGCCTTCACTGCTTATTGTCAGGAGCTTTATCCCTCTGAGTTGATTTTTCATAGCTATTGTGAGGGATACTACAACAAATGTATACAAGATAAAGCTATTTCTGACATAGGCTGTGAGGATAATCCCGACGACCTGGATCAGAAATCATTCCTTTCTCCTCCCCATTCATCTGCATCGGAGGAGTGTTATGGAAGTGATGAAGATCCCAGGGAGGAATAAAACACACTGAGTGAGCTGAGGGAACAGGTGAAGTATCTCTCTACTCAATTAGAAAGGTTGAAATCTGAATACTGTACAAAGGATTTTCCAGTCTCCAAGGAAGATGTTCTAGGTGGCTCTTTCGAAGATATTATTGAAGATTTTGTAAACGCATTAACATTTGCCCCTGATGAGACTTTTGTCTCAGATCAAAACGGAAAAGAGGTAGTTGTGGAAGAGGAGCATCAGAACCCCACATCACCTTTTGTTGATCAGAATGACCAGCCTTTTTATGACAGCTATGAATCATGTTCTGAGCTGGAAACGCGGGACTTCCAAGAGCAGAGTTTTCCCACAGGTCATGTTTATGACGATTATGAATCTGACCCTGGGGAGATCCAAGGAGAAGAACCATAGGAGTAGTATGCCTTTTGTCCAGAGCCAGTCGGCGAGCATCCACTGCCTGAGATCAGTGAGCCTATGACAATTTTCCACTCACCTGTGCTTGTCAATAATATTTAGCCACATGTGAACAACTGTGTAGCAGAGGAGGCTTCTTGTCACCAATTTTCCAAAATTCGCCGCTCATTCTATGACCCTGTCAGCAAATACATGGAGTGGCATGTCCTTTATTCCTTGGAGCTGCCCTATTTCATATCAACTTCAGCCTATGAGGAGAAGTTGAAGAGTGTAGCCACTTTGTTGTCACGATTACACCATCTGCTGGTGATCATCGACAGAAGGAAAGAGATTACCTTCAGGAAGTTACTTGATTGGCTATGGTGGAATTATGCTTTCACCTAGCCCCATGTAAAGTGTTTTATTAGTTTAGGATTGTATATAAATAAGCTCCTTTGAGCATGTATTTTTATTTTGTTGCTTTTATTTTTCGGCTTGTATTTTCAGCAGTGGGATGTTTTGAGCCTGACTCCATAGCCCAATAGCAAGGCAATGAAGCTGAAAAATGAGTCCTTAGAGCATCACAGGGATGAATCTATCCCCCATGGAGCCTAATGTTAGCAACATTACTTGTCTTCGGTATCGGGATATTCAGTTATGCAGGTTGCATGAGGAGCGCCCAAGCACAACACATAGAAGAAGTCTTGTTCGGACTTAAAATCAACTGAGCGGGAAAAATTATAGTGTCAGCGGTCCTGATCCATCCATATGAGTAGATCAATGGTTGGCGGGAAGTCGCATATAGAGAATATGCATCGAGGATAGCGCAATGGATAGCGCCCACATCATGTGTGGGCATGGATGGCGGTCGTTCATCCAAAGGACACGTGGCGCGAGATTTGGTCACGTCGGCTTTTCGACAGTCGCGAGTTCAAAGGGTGAAGGTTTTCTGTTGTTATACATCTCGAAGCCCCGAACCCCAAAGTGACGATAGCGCCTGAAATCGGGCTCACAGCATCATCGGGTGAGTTCAGATCCGTCAGATCTAGGGGGATGCGCGGCGCCAACTCAAGCCATATCGACGTTTCACTCATTGCGGTTTCGAGGGACGGGTATCAGCCCCTTCCTATTCACGAACACCGAAATCTCCTTTGCGATTAAGAACAGGGTCACAGCACGTGGCCACCTGAGAAAGAAAAGAACTGTGCAAAAGGAGACAAAGGCATCAGGGCTAGTCGCCAAAAGGATCATCGTGATCTCCATGCGCCATCTGATGCGACTTCGATCTTGGTCCTCGCTAAAGAATTAAATGAAGGTGAACAGAGGTAGTTGAAACCTCAGCTCACTTATTGAATGTGAGGTATGGAGGTTTCGACAGACAGTCTGCCCGAGACGATCCTGTACACTGATTTTCTCCAAAAGGTCATGGACGGTCCTCATCTTACCAGAGAAAGTTTGCGCATGCCATGTTAGCCTTTAATGTTGCTGCTATCTCCCCTGCAGGAGCCATGCACAGTTAAGGTAGCGTCTGATGAAAGTTACCCGTCCAAATTCGACTGAGGGGACACCACGCCTTGGATGAATTAACATGCCTCTGATAGGCGATTTTTTTTGAGTATATAGACTTAGTCTTTGTATTTTGTAAGGGATCAATGGTTGAGAAAGGCTCCCGATTGTAAATTTTTGATGCAGCGCTGGTCGCTCTGGTTAATATAGAATGCATTTGAGATTTCTTACTTTATGGATGTCAGTTTCTCTTCCATCTCTTTGTATATTGTGTTAGAACAACTCGGAATTGGAGGATCTAGTCGAGTTGCGTTGTTGTAGGATGATGTAGGTTGGATCACTGCAACAGTTGCAACATTTATAACCAGTTCTTGTGTTTTCTCGGCGCTGGAATGGCTTGGAATTGGAGGATCCAGTCGAGTCACCCTTCAGCCCCTTGAAACTCTGGACCAAGAGGATCTTGGCCTCTGAGTTTTTCTTCTTCAAGCTTCCAAAGGCCTGTCGCCCGAGGCAATCTTTTTCACCCTTCTCACAAGTCTTCCATCTACCACCTTTAATCCTCTTACTGATGGAAGTTGGATCAAGACCTCCCTTGCTTTCTACATACCAGGCCCGGTTTCCTAAGTTAAAGCCATATTTTTTTGAGTCTTTACCCATCCGATCACCCCATTAAACAAATCGTGACATAAAACTGATGGGCGTCGGGCTCTGCTCCTGCAAGCAATCCAGGAGTGACTTCTGATGCTAATAGAATGATAGGGATAGTTTGAGCAACATGATCCACTTTTTCACAAGCTACAACTTCTTCTCTAAGCAGAATCATGTATAGTCACCACAATCCTATCGTTTCAACTACAAATACTATGAAAGTTATCAAACAATATGGTTTATTTAAAATTGAGGAATATGCAAACACTACTCCATGGCATGTGTCTTCCTCTATATTTGGCTCCAACCGCTACACCTCTTCCAAAATTAAAAGATCATTTTTCTAAATTTTATTTAATGGAACTATTTTAGTTAATGAACATCTTTTTGATTTTTCAAATGCATGCCATAATATTGGAGCAAATGAAAATGATACTTGCATGAGACCTTTTGTGAATTATTTAGAAGGAAAGGATGTGGTTGACTTCCTTCAATTACAACCCAAGATCTTCACAACTTGGGATGAATGATTTTATTGGTTAAAATCAACCTATGGAGAACCTCAAAGTCTAGTGGATTAGCTTAGATATTACAACAATGTTGTATATAAAAAAAGGTGAGACTATTAACTATTTCAATTTTCACTTCACCAAATTATAGAACCCGATTCTTAAAATCATTAGAAATCATAATCAAGATTCATTAATGCACTATTATAACACCTTGACTTGCACCTATAGTTATAGGATATAGGATAAGAATGCTAATGGTCTGGGATCTTCATTACAAATTTGTTTAGAATTTGAGGAACAATTGGAAAAAACATGTCTTCCTGTTAAGGAAATCATCAAATAGAATGATATGTCAACTATATTACAATTGGTCTAGGATATGAGCGATCAAATTATTTTGTTTAAGAGAAAAGGGGTGAATTCCACCTCTACTTTGGCTAAAACTTCTACCTATGCTACCTTTATGAAATATACTAATATATTTCATCCTAAGGATTTTCTTTTGAGAACCTAGTGTAATTTTTGTGTAGAGAATCATGATGAAAACACATGTGAGATCAAAATGAGTGCAAGAGAAAACATATTTGGCAAGAAAATTGATACAACTATTACTTCCTCAGATTGGCCTCAAGAAGACGATGTCATGATGATTGAAACCCCAAAAACATATTATCAAATTAAGGGCAAGGGAGGTCCTCCCAAGACCAAATTTTCTCATAGTTCATCCACTCAGTAGATCAATCCTCATGCTACAAAAGGCACCCAAATTCAAGAGCTTTCTACCTCTTCTTCTTCATCTAATTGAAATATCTTGAAACAACTGGCTACAATAAAATAAGATGCATCCGTTGGATTACTAAGAGGGGGCGTGAATCAGTAATAGCATAATTATAATCCTTTTTCTTCAAATGTTATATCAATGTAGAATTATTATCCAATAATGAGTAGTATGAAATAAACAATCACACACATACACAGTACGCCAGTGTTTTACATGGAAACCCAAATCGGGAGAAAACCATGGAATGCTTTTTTCTTATATGTCTTGAAGAATCACGTTCATTGGAAGCACCAACTTCCTTTGTTTTCCAGCTGCAACTGAAAGGAGGCTCCAACCCCCTAGTTTCTCAGGCTACAACTTGAGGGAAGCTCCAACTCCCCAATTCTCTGGCTACAACCAGAAGGAGGCTACAACCCCCAATGTTCTCCGTCTACAACCAGAAGGTGGCTACAACCACCTATCCTTGCCCCGTCCTGCCACCTTGAAGTAGAAGTAGAATGATGGAACCCCTATCACACTATCACTATAATACATACTGTTGTAAACCAGTACCAATAAATCTGAACCATGCATCAACCATGCATCAACCTGTACCTCAGCCTGTAATCAACCTATACCATAAACAAGTGCATCAACCATGCACCAACTTGTAATCAACCTGTACCATAAACAAGTGCATCCAACCATGTACCAAGTATGTACCAATCATGTGTCAACTACTCATCAACTATGACTCATCAATATGTACCAATATCATCAACTATAAACCTCATGTATGTGCGCCAACTCGTCAACTACTTGTCTCAACCATGTACTCAACATGTACCACAACCAAAATACCTCATCAATTTAATCATACAAATCTGATTTTTAGCTCTGTAATAGACTTGGTGTATATGATCACATTCCTACAAACCTTCCTTAACTTTAAAAACAAGAGACTAGCATTTTCATCAAACTTTTTTTTAGTCTCACGTGCCTAGTTTTGGATTAGTCAACAACCTTAACTTGAAGTAATCATAACTTTGAAACTGTAATGTATAAATATGTGAAACTGATACACAATGTTCTAAAGTGTGTTTAATGAAATTCCTCCAAGTGTCACTACTTGTAACCTCTCAGAAAAGGATTTAGAGAAAAAAATGGCATACCTTGTTGAATTCTGGCTTATTCTAGAGAGCGACCTTGTAGAGAGTGCCCCGCACAAATTATTTGATGAAATTATTGGAAATGGTTACAAAGAATTCTAAATCTTGTAACCTAACCTACACATTTGGTCGCACTAAATTTGGATCTGTTATGAATAAGTTATAACGTTTTTACCCGAAACACCTAATTTTGACTAGTTTCAGGACTAGCCACAAACCCTATTTTTCATGGAGTGTAACTCCCAAAATAAAATGACACACAAGCTGAATTATTTTTCACAGATACTTGGATATGTTTTCTCACTTGCATAGAAATTTCACGATCGAAATCATTATAGAAAAAAAGTTATAGTGAAAATGGTGAGATGACCTGTAAATAACATACCTTAGAAAGCACCATCAAACGAATTTATTCTTCCTTGCATTTCGGCCTTATTTTCTTCACCTTCACTCAGAATTATAGTTTATATATCCTTGGTTACCTCAGAAACATATAGATATTCAATATTCTCAAGTTTTATTCAAATGAGAGAGCCTTGCCTCTTATTTATACTCTCCAAGTAGCTTCCTTAAAAACATCTTCTAGGTCACTTGGCCCACTTTCCTTATTT
>ML779898.1:43080-75298 GCA_009831015.1 Picea engelmannii | reverse complement strand
CCACTTCTAATTTATCCATTAAATTTATTATTGAAATAATTTATTTTGTATTCACTTTGAATTATAATACACTCATCACTTCACTTTTTTATTTACGTTTTAAAATCTCTTAAACCACTTTGACTACTTTGACCTTTTGGGGCTTCTAGATGACATATGCGGGTCCTCCAACTTCGTAAGGCCATAACTCTCAAACCGTGAGGATTTATGTGGCGTTCTACATACCACCAGAAATGGAATGACATGTACTATCCATATAGAATAGTATTATCTAAAAATATATCATAACTCATACCGTTACCCATCAAACAAACCTTGGTCCATTACCTAAACCTGGGGTCTCCAACTTCTCATGGCCATAACTCTCTAACCGTGAGGAATTATGTGACATTCCACATACCAATGGAAATGCAATGACAAGAACTATCCATCTAGGATATTTTCCCTGACAAAATCACTTTCCTTCATCTCATTATTCCACAATTAAGCATGGGTTCTCTTACTCCACAAAGCGTATTCCTATGAGGGCTTTCACCATAAGGGGACCACTTTGGAGCTCATCCATATTTACTTCTTATCAACCATGAAAAAACTATAATGAGTCATATTTACATCAAACAATATTGGGTCGATTACCCAAGCATTTGTGCTATGGGGCTTTCTTCAAGGGTTGACATCAATGACAACCAACCTTAATCAACAACATCATTATTGGATATGGTCACCATCCTTGAACAAGGAAGGCATTTGAAATATTTCATGGAAGGTAAAAATTCCACTATTGCTAGTTTACCTGAAGAAAAAAATGAAGAAGGAATGTACACAAATAAAGTAGGTGTATATAATCCTATAAGTCATGTTAAAAAACCTCCCTTCTATGTATCTATAAATATTATGGATAAAATTTCACATTGTTGTCTAATTGATGGTGGATTAGGTCCTAAGGTCATGTCTCGGATCATCATGGAAGAGTTTGGTCTTTCATGTAAAAATGAAAATTCAAAGGGTGTGTTATATTACAATAGTAAGCAACAATACACTATAGGATAAATCAAGGATGCAACTTTATTTTTGTGTGATCACTGAAAGATAAGAACCACTTGTAATATTCAACTGATTGGCATGTCAGTCAACAACTATTCCACCATTTTTTGTAGTATAGCTGGGAGGAATAATATGGGGCACCTAGGAAGGTACCCAAGGGGAATAGTAATTGATAAGTATAGTTTTGTATAAAGGACACTCTTAATAAATAAGGCCTAGTGTGATTGTAATAAGTGTAAGAGAACTTACTAGAAGATTTAGCTTCTAGAAGGTTCCAGCTATAGAATGTTATTTGGTGGTTGGTAGCACCATATAAAGGGGTTCAAGTAATTTAATGGGGAAGAAAAGAAATATTGTATTTAGAGTGGTAACTCATTAGGAGGATGCCTCCTTGAAGAGGCAAGTGAACATGAGTGGATCACTTCGTTAATAGGATCTATTGTATGGTGTTTCCCTACCATAAGGGTTTCATAATAATAAAGTGGGGTTTTTATACATTTTCATTCGATCTATTTTCGTGTTTTTATATTTAGGCTTTGGAAACTTAAGAAGTGGTATTAGAGTAATTTCTTTGTCCACAAAAGGGGAAAACAGTTTTCTCTATTTTTGCATATCTTTTTCAAGAAGGCAAAAGAGGGTCATGACACTTAGGACAAATATTGTAGATTTTTGTGTGGAATTCAAAGAAATTGGTTGTATATCTGAGTTCCTCTTGGAAAAACAATCAATTTCAAAAAACAAAATCATATGAAATGGTGTTCGAGAAGTGAATTTATCATCAGTTTAAAATTTGCCAATTTTTCAAGGTTTTTCTGTAGACATAACATGATTTTACTGATTTTTGTACCACTTGGGGCTGAATTTGGAAAAACAATCACATATTGGAGTTCCTCTTTCAAAAAAATCCCATTTGAAAAACAATCATCCAAATAGAAGCTCTATAAGTGAATATATTGTTGATTTAAAATCAACCATTCCCTTGGGTGTTCGTGACGGTGGAAGGACTACAGAGCTCATAACATTTTATAGGGTTCTCAGATTGCTATGAGATAAATTCCATTAGATAGATAATTATAAAAGATTTCTTTTGATATATTATATGTGGTGTTTCTAATGGATATTATCTCTTAACTCCTCATGGAAATTCAACGGAAGTTTGAATGCCTCGAGACATGCATTCAAAAAGGTGTTCAAAATATTTAGGAAGGTGTTCAAAATATTCATGCAATAACACTTGCAATGCAAGAGAGATATGTTATGCAGGACATAAAGGATGAATATAATTAAGAAGCATATGCTTGGTATGATTTTGAAGTCAATTGTGATGATTGGTATATGGATAGTTTCCATTTGTGGGATGACAACCACTTTTGTCTTCTATTTTAAGAGTCCACTCCACCTTCGGTCAAGAACATCCTAGAAAGCATACAAGAGCCTTCTATGCATACTATTATTCAGTTTTATTCCTCTCCAGTACTCATGTATGATGTTTTGGCTGACTCTACATATTTGGATCCACATGACCAGTGTCGATCTTGGGATTATCATTTTCAGTTGGATATTGAGTTCTGATATCTTCAGGATGGATTTCACATGAGCACTTGGACATGGGACCCATATTTAAAGTGGTGGTTAGACTAATTCAACATGGTGGCCTGCAATCCTACATGGGACCCTAGTTCTCTGACCTACTTCAGCATTATATTCCACACTTATCTATGGGACCTTGGTATATGGTTGTACACCCTCATAATAAGCATCGAGGACAATGATTTCATAAGGGGGATGGAATGTAGTGTATATACAAGGAATAATATGGGGTACCTAGGGAGGTAACTAAGGGGAATAATAGTTGATAAGTATTTCTATGTATAAAGGACACTTTTAGTAAATAAGGCTCAGTGTGAATGTAATAAATGTAAAAGTATTGTAGAATAAAATAAGTATTGTATTTGGATAGATATCTCATTAGGAGGTTGTCCCCTCGAAGAGGCAAGTGAACATGATCGGATCCCTTCCTTAGTAGGATCTATTGTATGATGTTTCCCTACCATTGTTAAGTCCTAAATAGTGGAACATTAGCCCTTAATTAGGGAATATTAAATTAGAAATTTTATTTTATTTATGTCGGCTTGGGTCCATTAGCTGCAATTGTACCTGCTAGTCTCCCATATATACCAAGGATACCCTTCCATTTGGAATCATATGGTATTTGGAAATTTATGTGGTGTATAAGGAGGTTTCACCCTCGAAGAGGCTTATTATCTGAAATTATCTCTTTTTCAAGTTGTTGAGTAATTATTATGAGGTTTTTATATGATAACTTGGTATTTGGTTCCTAACATTTGGTATCAGATCTCAAGGTCTTGGGGTTTCACTACTACATCTCAGACAACCTGTCATTTTTTCTATAAATGTTTTTCTATGAAATTTCAGAAGGAATACCTTGGAGGATATTTAGTAGACAAATCAAGGTATGGGGGGTTAAAATTTAATCTCCTTAGGCCTTATAATTATAGAGATATAGCCTGTGTAAGATAGGGTTCTTGAATGATCATGAATTTAGTCATCTCAGGATTTTTGCTATAATTTTTTTTTTGTAACATTTCAAACCCTGAAATCTAAACGATATTCATATAATTTATAAACGTATATGTGATAAAACTTTATGCTTCTTGGTCATCCTAATTTTTTATATACATCCTATACAAGATAGGGTATCTGACTAGTCATATTAACTAGTATCAAATAGGTGTTCCAGGTAAAACAATGATATCTTCTTCAGTGAGTATCTAAATTAAGTGAGACTAGTTGCATTAGAAAATGGATAGTCTATAGTATTTCTGGTACAATTTTCAAAATCAAATATCTGATATTGTGATCTTGGCATGCTTTATAGGTACACTCTCCTGGAAGGGAAAAATATCAGCAAGGTGTGGGGAAGTTACCATAAATTCCACTTGGCACATCCAATTTTGATCCGACTTGTGGAATTGTAAAGAATACATATCAGAGAACTACAAAAATAATGTTTTAGACCCAGAAAGGCCAATATTTTGGATATACAACAAAATAAATATCGTCTAGCAAAACCACCTTGAAATCAAGGTTTAAAATTGATACTTGGCCAACATGCCACCCAAAAAGGGAACTTCTACACCAATTAAGACTCCATACAACCCTACTTGGACTCTTGATGAAGATGAAGAAATGCACAGAGACATAAATGATTTACAAAAGAAGACAATAACAAAACATGAACTAAAAGGGATGATGGATTCAACTGAAGCTAAGTTGGAGGCAATAATGGATACTAATATGGTGGGTCTAAAAAGGGAGATCATGGAAGGAATGGAAATGTTTCTAATAGAGAGGACACCTGAAAGTGAAAATGTATCCCATGAAATTAATGATGAGGACACAAGGAAGATGAATCAAGAATGGATAAACTCCAACTTTGGGTTAAAGATGAACCACTTTTGATGCAGACCCCCTTTGCCCTCGGGCTAATATCCGCTCAGGATTGTACTAAATTCTCCTTAAGTCGAAGCGACTTCTTTGGCTCCCTGCTGAAACCTTTAACAAATCCGATCCACGGGTCCTTGTGAAAACTCTCCTTGAGCAATTAACACCAAGAGTGAGCGTTACGCTTCCATACGACCATGAACGGGTCCCTACACAAGCTCCTTTCGCAACTCGCATGTTCGTGGGTTGAATACCCTCGAATTTTTCTTCACCCAATGCCAATACCCGAGATGCGATGGGATATGGCTCCTCCTTGTTAGCGCCCTCCACGTGTAACCACCAACTAGGGATAAGCACTAGTCTCACTCGCAACTCATGAATTGGAAGGTTGAACCTCCAGGCCCTTCTTTTACGAAACTCCGAGACCTTAAAGTCAGAGAAGGTTTGACTCCTTCAGTTCTTCTCGGAACGTGCAACTTTGCGACTTGAGTTGTTGAGCCTTTGTGCTCCTTTCTTACGAGAACCCGAAGCACGAGAATTCAACAGGGTGTTGACTCCTTCCCAGGAAATGAGTGTCCACCTGTCAACCATGCAGTCCCCACTTGATGGACGCACCACGTGCTCGCGTGAGACCTCGACCCTCAGCTCTTCGTGACTCCTACAATTGAAACTGATTCCTCGCAACCTCCGAAACTCCGATACGTGATATAGCGAAGAGATTTTGATCCAATGGTTGTTCCTACTTGTTTAGATCCAACGGTTGCCCTACTTATCTCTATTTGGGAATTCCCACAACCAAAGGATTTGGTCTATCCTCTGAACTCATGATATGCGATACCCCATAAAGATTCATATCTGATGATTCTCCCATGGCTTGGATCCAATAGTCTGGATCTCTTCCTCTGCTTCTTGCAACTCGGGACTTCGCGACTCCAAGGGTTTGGTCTTCCACCTCCAAACTCATGAACCCCTAGTTCGCGAAATGATCCGGTGGCCCAAACTGACCACGATCGATGGTCTTCATTGATCCTTGACACCAATGAAATGGGTTCATCCAACTCTTATCCACCCTGCAACTCCTCTGGATCCTACGGTCCTCACAACTTCGCATGTTCTCCATGGAGAATTTTGACCGTTCGATTTCTTCCTCAAGAATATTTGTGAAACGATCCAATGTTCTTCCTCCAAAACTTAACCTTCTGCACGATGATTTATCTTCCTCATCTCCCTTTGAACACTTCAAAGGTATTGATCCTCCTGAGATTTAACTTGTAAACTCGAGTCTCTAAAAGGACTCCTGCATGCACTCCTTGCGACAATATTTCAAATACTCTTGGGTATTTGATCTTTCAACTTTGTGCACTTTATACAACAACATTCCTTCAACCTTTCAACCTTAGTTGATAAGTTCTAAGGCCTCGACTAGCCTGCACACACCTTGCACGGTTTCTGTGCTTCACCTACACTTCTACTGGAATGAGAACAATGGTATCGCTCCTGATCTTTCTGAGATAAAACTCAGAACCCTTGTCAATGCACACCTTGCGGACGTTTCAATGCACTCCTTGCAAGAACTCTCTCAGGATGAGAAACAATTGAAACTCATTCTCTCTCTCTCTCAGACTTCATACATTCAACATGAAATCATACATTCAACACAACATAGCATCATAACAGATGCATAACAGAGAGAATAAAACAATTGTAATCATACCACTCAGCATATTTAAACAGTAAGCATCATAACACCATGAAATCTAAGTCAAAGCTTCATATATTAACTCAAATATTCATGTACATGGGTTCTTCTCTACAAAAATCTACTACATCTCAACAGCTTGTGAAATCTCTCTTCTTTTGTTCTAATGATACAATAACAATTGCCATGATACAAAGGTGAGAGTGTCTATATCCCTTCTCCCTCCTATGCTCTAACTGTCTAATCTATGAATTCAAATCTACCTACTTTCATTAATTGGGCTTAAATGCCTTTTACATTGATAGATGAGAGAAAATCTCTCAAGATCTATTTACAACATGCAAGTATGTTTCCCTTAACTACTACATTAACATTTGTTCATTAATTTTTCAAAAACATTTCAAAATGTGAAAAATGTGTGTTGTGCTCCTCCAACTGTCTTCCACCTTCATGCTCGCTTCGCTGGCTACTTACGATGCTCCTGCATCATACTTCGCCGCTTGAAAATTGTTATGAACTCCTATTCATGAGATCTTGCATGGTCTATCCATGCTTATGGATTTCTGTTTCATCTTCCCAACTGGCATCTTCAATTAGGTGTTCTTTCCACTTGACCAAGTATTCAAAATACTCTTTTCTCCTGGTCTTTTTGTTGACCCTCTTGTCAATTATACTTTCCATCTGTGGCTTTTCAGCTACAAGCATTTGTTTTGTCCATTGAACCTCTTTCTGTTCATTTTATGCTCTTGCTTCTTCAGTTTTGTAATTGTACAAATCCACGACATTGAATATTGCTGAGATTTTGATCCCATCGGATAATTCAATCTCATGCATTTGCCCCAAATTTCCTTATGACCTTGCACGGTCCAATCGTTTTCATCTTCAGTTTATTATACATTCCCCTTGGGAACCTTTCCTTCCTCAGATGTGCAAGAATCAGATCACCAACTTCAAATTTAAGTTCTCGCCTATGTTGATCTGCTCTCCACTTGTATTCTTGACTTGAATTCTACAATCACTCCTTAATTCGGCTGTGAAGCTCCTTCATTGCTTCTGCAAAGTCTTATGCACTAGCACTCCTAAGTTCAGCTTGTTCTGAATCTTTCAATTCAGAAACTCCCCTTGACTGCATTCCATATATAATTTAGAATGGAATTTGTCCTGTGCTTATGTTGAGTGAGTCATTGTAAGAAAATTCCGCCTATGGCAGAATGTGATCCCACTGACTGTGGTGTTCAGTCACTAAGCTCTTCAACAAGTCTCCCAAGCTTCTATTCATGACCTTTGTCTGCCCATCCATTTGAGGATGATATGATGAGATAAAAGACAAAATTGTCCCCATCTTTTTCCATAAGGTCCTCCAGAAATGTCCCATGAACTTGATATCCTGATCAGACACAATTCTCCTTGGTAAGTCGTGAAGTCTGACGACTTCCTTGAAAAATAGGTTCGCAATATGAGTTGTGTCACTGGTTTTCTGGCATGGTATGAAATGTTCCATTTTTGAAAATATGTCGACTACCACAAAGATTGAATCACATCCTCTTTGTGTTCTTGGCAGTCCCAATATAAAATCCATGCTCACTATGTCTCACAACCTTTCTGGTATGGGTAATGGTTGATATAACCCTGTGTTCTGTCTTTTCCCTTTTGTGTGCTGACAAATCCTGCATCTGTCCACAAATTTCTTAACATCTGTCCTCATCCCTAGCCAAAAATATGAGCCATTCAACTTTGAGAACGTCTTATCATGACCAAAGTGCCCAACCAATCCTCCACTGTGTTTTTCCTTCAGCAGGTTCTCCCTCACGGAGCATTTTGGAATACATAGTTGATTGCCCCAGAATAATAACCCATCCTGGGTCATATACTTGGTCAATTGGATTCTGTCCCTAAGAACTGGATTCTCAGATGCCTCATATGCCTCCTTAATATCTGGGTCATCCCTATACATTTCTTTGAGGTTATCAAAACCCAAAGTCTTGACTCTAAATTCTTGCATAAGCAAACATTTCCTTCTCAAAGCATCAACAACTTTGTTAGCAGTTCCAGAAATATGCTTGATTACAAAAGTAAAATTCTGCATGAATTCAACCCATTTAACATGTTTTTGGTTCAACTTCTCCTGTTGAGTCACGAATTGTAAATCATGATTATCACTATACAAAACAAACTCTTTGGGAACCAAATAATGTCTCCATTTCTTCAGTGCTTGTATGAGTGCATAGAATTCCTTGTCATATGTTGAGTACTTAATCTTCACATCATTTAGTTTTTCACTGAAGTATGTGATCATCCTGTTGTCTTGGCTCAAGACTGCTCCAATTGCAAATCCACTCTTGTCACACTTGACATGAAATGTCTTGCTAAAATCTGGCAAAACCAGAATTGGCTGCTTAGTGATCCTCTTCTTCAGCAAATTGAAGCTCTTCTCCGATTCTTCTGTCCAATGAAAAGATTTATGTCTTTTCTTCACAATATCCATCATTGGTTCACTAATTCCACTGAAGTTTTGGATGAATTTCCTATAGAAACTTGCCAAACCATGGAAGCTTCAAACTTCAAACAAACTTTTAGGTGATGGCCAATTCTTAATCACATTTACCTTTTCGGGATCCATCTTCAACTCATTTGCAGATATAACAAAACCCAAATAAATGAGTTTTTTCCTCATAAATGATGATTTCTTCATATTAATCAACAATTTCTCTTGCTGTAATCTCCTCATCACTGCAGCTAAATGCCTTAAGTTCTCTGCTTCTGTCTTGCTGAAAATTAATATATCATCAAGATATACAATGACAAATTTCCCTATGAAATCCTTTAGGGCTTCGTTCATCAGTATCATGAAAGTATTGGGTGCATTCGTTAAGCCAAATGGCATGAAAATCCATTCATATAGCCCTTCATTTGTCTTGAATGTTGTCTTCCATTCATCACCTTCTCTCATTCGAATTTGATGATACCCGCTTTTCAAATCAACCTTTGAAACAAATCTTGCTCCACTCAAGCAATCCATCAAGTCATCCATCCTTGGCAATGGAAACGTATATCTTATGGTAATCTTATTGATTTCCCTTGATTCTGTACACATCCTCTAGCCTCCATCTTTCTTTGGCCTGAGCACTGTTGGAACAACGCATGGACTCAAGCTTTCTCTAATCAATCCTTTGTCCATTAAGTCTTGGACCTGCCTCTTGACTTCCCCATTTTCCTGCGGCGTCAACTTGTACACGGCTTTGTTTGGTAAATTGGTTCTAGGTATAAGATTGATGTGATGGATTATACTCCTGATAGGTGGCAACAAACAAGGTAGTTCATCCACTACTATATCAACAAACTCTCCCAGCAACTTCTAGATTTCATTTGGTAAATCATCTATCCTTGTACTAGTTAAAACAATTTTAGGCTTCCTGACCATAATAAATTGTGTGTCTTCCTTCTTCTTAACTTCCTTAAGAAGTTCCTTCCCACTCATGAGAAGTACAGTGTTTCTCATTTATGTTTTCACCTCTTGGTTTTTAATCGGCAGCAACATGTGTGTCCTCCCATTCTTCTCCAGGGTGTACGTGTTCTTTCTCCCATCATGAATCACGTTCATGTCATATTGCCATGGTCTACCCAGCAATATATGACAAACATCCATGGGAATGACATCACATAATATTTCATCCTTATATCCCCCTATTTTAAATTCAACTAAATAGTTTAGTGACATTTACCTGATGTCCTTTTTGTAGCCATGAAACTCTGTATGGGCTTGGATGTAAAACAGTCTCCAGCTCCATCTTTTCTACCATCTTTGTAGATACAAGATTGTATTTGCTACCACTGTCCACTATGAATTTGCATACTCTGTCTTTAGTTTTGCAAGTAGTCTGAAACAAACTATTTCTTTGGGTTGGGTTCTCTGCCTCCTTCTCTGGCTTTAAGAGAACTTTCATCATCATCAAAGATCTTTCACCCTCAACATATTTTTCCTCAACATTCTATCCTTGAGCTTCGGTAATGTGAGTTTCACCACCATCTTTCTTCCTATCTAGACACTCATAGGATTTATGTCTGATCTTTCCACAGACAAAACATTTTACTTCATTGCCTCTACCTCTTTCTCTTCCTCTGGCTCGAGGAAAAGTATTTCTATCAGCATATTGTCCTCTCTGTGAGCTTCCTTCTCTCTCATGTTGAAATTGAGGTTTCTTTCCCTCTTCTTTAGGTCTTCGAGTTATGTCTTGGGCAATTGTTTTGCCTCTGGCCTAACTTCTTCCTTGGCCTCTTTGACCTTTCTTTCGGCTCAGCTTCTCTTCATCTTTCAGAGCCATCTGATAAGCATCTTCCACATTTCACATAGTCATCATGCTCATCTCATCTGGAATGTCATACCACAGACCATTCATGTACCTGGAAAATTTTTCATCATCGCTTTCTCGATGACCTTCTCTAATGTTTATCCTGTATAACTCTTCAGTGTATTCCTTCACTGACATCATATTCTATCTCAAATTTTGCATCTTCTGAAACAGAGTGATTTGATAATCCTTGGGTATAAATTTGGATTTCATATTTGCAACCATTCTATCCCAACTTTTGATTTTCTTCTTGCCTTTGCAGCGTCTTTCAGCCTGCAGTTCATCCCACCATAGTGTTGCATTCCCTTTAAGTCTAGTAACGACATGTTTGACTTTCTTGTCTTCCTCAACATCCTCATAGTCGAAGTATTTATCTAGAGCTCTAATCCAGTCTCGAAGCTCTTCAACATCCAGGTTTCCCTCATACATTGGAATGTCCATTTTTTCTCTAGCACCTATCCTTGCAACATCCCTGAATAGGCATTCATATGCAACATCTTTGACTGCGACTTCTTCTCCTTCCTGTCCAGCTTCATTTTCACTTTCATATTTGTTGATATCCCCAGTGTCAACTGTATGCCTCTGTGCTATCTCCATGGCATCAAGCCTGGAATGTAACTCACGCATTTCTCTTTCCAATGCTGGATCGGGCATTGGTCTATCTCTTCTTCTCGGTGGAATGATCAAGAATTTTTTTTTTCTTTTCCCTGCTACAGAAAAAAAAGACTTTTTTTGTGATCTGATACCACAACTAACACAGACCCCCTTTTCCCTCGGGCTAAGATCCGCTCAAGATCATTCTAAATTCTCCTTAAGCTGATGCGGCTTCTTTGGCTCCCTGCTGAAACCTTTAACAAATCCGATCCATGGGTCCTTGGGAAAACTCGCCTTGAGCAAATAACACCAAGAGAGAGCCTTACACTTCCATATGACCATGACCTAGTCCTTGCACAAGCTCTTTTCACAAATCATGTGTTCGTGGGTTGAAGACCCTCGACTTTTTCTTCACCCAATGCCAATACCTAAGACGCGATGGGATATGGCTCCTCCTTGTTAGCACCCTCCATGCGTAACCACCGGCTAGGGATAAGCACTAGTCTCACTCGCAACTCACGAGTTGGAAGGTTGAACCTCCGGGCCCTTCTTTTATGAAACTTTGAGATGCGAAAGTCAAAGAAGGTTTGACTCCTTCAGCTCTTCTCAGAATTCGCAACTTTGCAACTTGAGTTTTTGAGCCTTTGTGCTCCTTTCTTACAAGAACCCGAAGCACGAGAAGTCAATAGGGTGTTGAATCCTTCCCAGGAGACAAGTGTCCACCTGTAAACCATGTGGTCCCCACTTGATGGACGCACCCATGCTCGCCCAAGACCTCAGCCCTCGGCTCTTCGCGACTCCTGCAGTCAAAAATGATTCCTCCCAACCTCCAAAACCCCGATACGCGATATAGCGAAGAGGTTCGGATCCAATGGTTGTTCCTACTTGTTCAGATCTAATGGTTTCCCTACTTCTCGCTATTCAGGAATTCGCACAACCAAAGGATTTGGTCTATCTTCCGAACTCACGATATGTGATACCCCACAAAGATTCAGATCTGACAGTTCTCCTATAGCTTGGATCCAATGGTCTGTATCTCATCCTCCACTTCTCGCAACTCGAGACTTCACGAATCCAAGGGTTTGGTCTTCCACCTCCAAACTCACAAACCCCGAGCTCGTGAAATGATCTGGCGGCCCAAACTGACCACGATCGACGGTCTTCATTGATCCTTGACACCAATGTAATGGGTTTGTCCAACCCTTATCCACCTTGCAGCTCCTCTGGATCCTACGGTCCTTGCAACTTCACGTGTTCTCCATGGAGAATTTCGACCGTTTGATTTCTTCATCAAGAATCTCTGTGAAACGAGCTAATGTTCTTCCCCCAAAACTTAACCTTCTGTGCGATGATTTCGCTTCCTCATATCCCTTTGAACACTTCAAAGGTGTTGGTCCTCCTAAGCTTTAACTTGTAAACTTGAGTCTCTACAAGGACTCCTGCACGCACTCCTTGCGACAATCTTTCAAATACTCCTGGGTATTTGATCTTTTGACTCTGTGCACTTTCTGCAACAATAGTCCTTCAACCTTTCAACCTTATTTCATAAGTTCTAAGGCATCGACTAGCCTGCACACAACTTGCACAATTTCTGAGCTTCACCTGCACTTCTGCTGGAATGAGAACAGTGGTATCCCTCCTAAGATTTCTGAGATAAAACTCAGAACCCTTGTCAATCCACACCTTACAGACGTTTCACTGCACTCCTTGAAGGAACTCTCTTAGGATGAGAAACAATTGAAACTCATTCTCTTTCTCTCTCATAATTCATACATTCAACATGAAATCATACATTCAACACAACATAGCATCATAACAAATGCATAACAGAGAGAATAAAACAACTCTAAGCATACCACTTAGCATATGTAAATAGTAAGCATCATAACACCATGAAATATAAGTCAAAGATTCATATATTAACTCAAATACTCCTGTACATGGGTTCTTCTCTACAACTATCTGCTACAGCTCAACAGCTTGTGAAATCTATCTTCATTTGTTCTAATGATACAACAACAATTACCATGATACAAAGGCGAGGGTGTCTATATTCGTTCTCCCTCCTATGCTCTAACTGTCTAATCTATGAATTCAAATCTACCTACTTTCATTAACTGGGCTTAAATTCCTTTTACATTGATAGATGAGAGAAAATCACTCAATATCTATTTACAACATGAAAGTACGTTTCCCTTAACTACTACATTAACATCTATTCATTAATTTTTCAAAAACATTTCAAAATGTGCAAAATGTGTGTTGCGCTCCTCCAACTATCTTCCGCCTTCATGCTCACTTGGATGGCTTCTTACGATGCTCCTGCATCAACTTTCCTAAGATCAATATGAGGAAGTTTTATGGCAAGGATCCAATCACATTGATACTTCAGATGGAGAAATTCTTTGATCTACATGATGTTCCACATACAAAAAAGGTACAAATTGCTTCATTATATTTATAACCCAATAAATTTGTGTGGTATCGATGGATTTTTTTCTCGCAAATCACTCATCACTTGGACAATGTTCACAGAATAAATGATAGCACACTATGAGGATACAAGGAGCAATACCTTCTTTATCCAATTGATAAATTTCAAGCAAAAGGGTTCAGTTACAGAGCACATTGAGAACTTTCAAAGATTAAATATAAAGGTAACAAATATTCCATATGATCACCCGATTGATGTATTCCTAGGAACTTTAAAGGATAACATTCAACACGAGGTTCGCCTTTGGCAACCCAAATCATTGGATAATGCATTCAGTGTGGAAAGAAATGTTGAAAGTAAAAATATGGCTATGGCTACTAGAAGGCCCACTCCTAACATCTATCGAGAGAATAATGTTCCATCTTCTAAAACACCTCAACCTACAATCTTGACACATCAACAATTGGAGGAGAGAAAAGAAAAATGTTTATTCTTTAATTGTGACAACACGTATAGTAAGGGACATAAGTGTGGTGAGAAGAAATTACTCTACATATATTGTGAAGAGGAAGAAGAACAAGAACAAGAACAAGAACAAGAACCATATTTTTATGAAAATGTAGAAGCGATTTATTTTGAAGAGTTGACTCCCACGATATCATGTAACGCATTGGCTAGAATTAGTACTCCTCAAACCCTCAAGATCAAAGGATATATCAAAAATAAAAAGGTAATAGTACTAATGGATTTTGGTAGTACTCATAATTTCATTCACTATAAATTATCCAAAGCTCTCAATTTCTTTGTATATCCAATGCCATAGTTTCAAGTAATGATTGCAGATGGAGGAACTATCAATTGCTCAGGAAAATGAAATAAGATCAATCTTACTATGGGGGAATATGTAATGAATAATCCAATGATTTATATACCCATGGGTGGCATTGATGTAGTATTGGGAATCCAATGGTTACAATCATTAGGAACAATGGCTTTTAATTTTCAAGCACTTTTCATGAAATTTTCATTGGAAGGAAAATAAATTGAGTTAAGGGGTATCCTAGGGAAACCCAATAAGGTGATAATCTCTAATGGCATGAAAAAATTATTGAAAAAGGGAGATCATGGTGTAATTTCACATCTATGCTCACTATATGTTCAAACATATAAGCCATATATTCCCCTAGATCTCCAAGGGATCATTGACAAACATTCCAAATTATTTTAAGATATTCCCAAAGGTCTTCCACCCACTTGAAATCATGATCATTTTATTCACCTAATTCCTGGGAGTGTTCCACCTAACATCAAGCCTTACAGATACCCTTATGCATAGAAGAGTGAAATTGAGTGTATGGTTGAAGAAATGCTAGAGGATGGAATTATTAGACATAGCCAAAGTTCTTAGTCTGTATTGGTGGTACTGGTACTCAAGAAAGATGACTCATGGCATATGTGTCCAGATTATAGAGAGATCAACAAAATCACCATTAAAGATAAGCTTCTCATTCTCGTCATTGATGAATTATTACATGAACTACATGGATCAATCTGTTTCACAAAGTTGGATCTTCGTTCAGGGTATCATCATATTAGAATGAAGGAAGCAAATATCCCAAAAACAACATTCCAAACTCATGAAGGCCATTATGAATTTTTGGCCATGCCTTTTGGCCTTACAAATGCACCTTCCACATTCCAAGGGTTGATGAATTCCATTTTCCATCCCTTCCTTCGAAAATTTGTGTTAGTATTTTTTGATGATTTACTAATCTATAGAAAGTCTTGGGAGGATCATATGTGACATGTTGACAAGGTGCTACAACTACTAAAGGAGAAATAACTATATGCCAAACCATCCAAATGTTTCTTTAGGGTGAAGATGGTAGAGTATTTGGGTCATATTGTATCTCATGAAGGTGTCAAGGTAGACCCTAACAATATTAAGGCCACAATGGACTGGACGATTCCAAAAACATTGAAGAATATTAGAGTATATTTGGGTTTGACAGGTTACAACCACAACTTTGTTCAGAACTATGGAAGAGTAACAACCCCTTTAATGACATTAAATAAGAAGGATGCATTTTCATGGACTCTATAAAAAACTCAATCTCTTTTATTGACCACACTAGACTTCACAAAAACCTTTATTGTGGAATGTGTTGTTCTAATGCAAGAAGGAAGACCCCTTGCTTTTGAAAGTCGACCACTCAAAGGAAAGGACTCACACAAACCCATTTATTAGAAGGAAATGATGGAAATACTACATGCATTGAAGAAATGGATCCCTTACCTAATAGGTAGGAACTTCAAGGTAAAACAAAATCATGATAGTATTAAATACTTCTTGGAACGAAGACTATCTTCAAAAGAACAACAAAAATGGGTGACCAGGATATTGGGTTATGATGTTGAAATCATCTATAAAAAAGGGAAGAAAACTGTTGTGGAAGATGCAATCTCAAGAAAGGATGAGGATGTTGAGGCCTTTCTCGGTGTTATCTCTTTCATCCAACCCGATTGGATAATAGAAGCGATGGATTAATGGAAGAATGATGAAAATGTGTGGACTCTCATTCAAAGGTTTCACTAGGATTCTAGTGCATCAGATACATTTACATGGAAAAATGATTCACTATGGTACAAATATCGCTTATATTTATATAATATCTCCCAACTAAAAAAAAAGGTACTATTGTAAATGCCCACCTCTCTGGTAGGAGGGAACTATGGATTTTTAAAACCTACCATAGGGTCAAGAAGGAAGTTTTTTGGGATGGCCTTAAAACTGATGTTCAAAGGTTTGTGGCAGAATATTTAGTTTTCCAAAAACATAAGGTGGAAACAATTAATAACCCAGGTCTTTTACAACCATTAGCCATCCCAATTCAGCGCTGCGAGGAGGTTTCCATGGATTTCAACACAGGGTTACTGAAGTATGAACGAAAGAGTGTCATCATGGTGATTGTTGATAGTCTGAACAAGTAAGCACATTTTTTTGCACTCTCTCATCCTTTCAAAGCCAATATAGTTTCCAACTCATTCATGGAGACAGTTCAAAAGCTACATGGAAGCCCAAATATTATTGTAAGTGATAGAGATCCCATCTTCACTGGACAGTTTTGGACATAATTATTTTCTTGTTTGGGTACTCAATTGGCTTATAGCTCATCCTATCATCCTCAAGCTAATGGACAAACTGAGATAGTGAACAAATGTTTGGAAGGATACCTTCGTTTCTTTGTCTCTAATAAACAAAAGTAATGGTTCAAATGGTTACCCTTAGAAGAATGGTGGTATAAAACTTCCTTTCATACTGCAACAAAAATGACACCATTTATGGCACTCTATAGATGCCACCCTCCTTTCATAATTTCTTCTCTAATAGAAAAATATAAGGTTCAAGTAGTGGAAGATCACATCGAGCATCAACAACAAGTTCTCCAAATCTTAAAAGACAACCTGACCATGGCACATAATCGCATGAAACAACAAGCAGATCAAGATCGTAGTGAAAGAAGTTTTGAAGTAGGGGATTGGTTGTTTTTAAGACTACAACTATAAAAAAAGATGTCACTCAAGCAAGCCAAGAAGGATAATAAATTATAACCAAATTACTATGACTCTTATAAGGTGTTGAAAAAGATTGTTACTATGACATACAAATTGGAGTTTCCTACATCTTCACGAGTACACCCAGTTTTCCATGTTTCATGCTTAAATAAGGTTATATGTGACAAGATCCGAGTTCAAACTATATTTCCACAACTTGAAGAGGAAGGAAAAATCATATTGGATCCTGAAGCTATCACTGACACAAGAATTCATTAGCTAAGGAATGGATCGATTTCAGAGTATCTCATTAAGTGGAGGAAAATACCTGTTGAAGATTCCACTTGAGAAGATGAGTATTTTATACATAAGCATCCATAATTATTCAAGCATTGCAGACAACACTTGTCTGAAGGGGAGGGGCATGTTAATCCCTAAATAGTGGCACATTACCCCTTAATTAGGGCATATTACATTAGTATTGTTATTTCATTTATGTCAACTTGGGTCCATTAGTTGTAATTGTACCTCCTAGTCTCCTATATATACCAATGTGATCTTTTCATTTGGAATCATCTGGTATTTGGAAATTTATGTGGTGTATAAGGAGGTTTCCCCCTCGAAGAGGCTTATTATCTGAAATTCTCTCTTTTTCAAGGCGTTGAGTACTTATTCTGAGGTTTTTCTATGCTATCTTTGTATTTGGTTCCTAAAAAACATAATGGTTTGATAATAATAAATTGAGTTTCTTATACATTCCTCTTGGATATGTGGTGGTGTTTTTGTGCTTAGGTATTTGGTACTTAACACTTTTTGAAGAGACGGGAAACCATTCATTGGTGGATATATTTCTCTAGACGGAACACACATTTATCTTCCAAAGAATGGAAATAACATTATTATTCTCTAGGAAGGATGAATCTCTCCCTACATAGAGCATCTTTTGAGACCTTATGTCAATTACATTGAGGATGACATTGATGTATACTCTATTTTTCTAGAAGAGGATAATGATTCTATTTCACCACCTCCAGATCCCAAAGATGGAATGTGGCACATGTATTTTGATGGTGCATGTTGAAGTGAGGGAAATGGAGCTGGAATAGTATTTTATTTTCCTATGGGAAAGATTCATAATTTTTCTTACATACTATAATTTGCTTGTGCTAACAATATCACAAAATTTAACCCTTGATTCTTGGAATTGAAAATTCTTTCAATCTTGGATGTTATAATATTACTATTTTTGGGTATTCTAAATATGTTATAAATTTGATTAGAATAATTTACACCCCCTTAAACAAGTTTCTTAAAAGGTATACATATGAAGTATGGTATTTAATCTCCAATCTTAATATTTTAACCTCACTCAGATGAGGAGATATTTGAATTCTATGGTTGATAGGAGTGTTGTTTTTGTAGTTGGACCTACATGGAAATTACTTCCTCAAATGATTGATTTCATGTTTATGTCTTTTTGTCATCATAACTTTCCTAATAATGTAGAATCATGGAAATTGTTTCCCGATGAGCCAACAAAAAGAAAGGAAATTGTATATCTAGAAGATAATAAGTTTCCTAACGGATTGAATCCTATATAAATCTCATTCTAGTCAAGTGATGTTGGAAAAAAAATGGAAAAGGAATAGGAGGAGTCAAAAAGAAAAAAATGGAAGTATCGTTTTGGTGAACATTGGGACTCAGGAAGACCCAAAGATTTTAAATATTGGAGCCCAATGTTTAGAAGAAGAAAAAACAAAATCCGTGAATATGTTCCATGAATTTAAGGATGTATTTTCTTGGTCATTTGAGGATCTTCATGGTTTTCATCCTAACATTATTTATCATGATATTTCTACCAAGGAGGAAGTGAAACCGGTAAGGAAAAGACAAAGGCCTATTAATCCTAACTTAGAGGCTACTATTAGAAAGGAAGTTGAAAATATTATTAATGCCCATATTAATTTTACTGGAAAGTATTTTGAATGGGTATCTAAACTTGTATCTGTAACATCCCGCTCTTGCGTGCACTGAGCGAACTTATTCTTTGAGGAAACTTGCGTGCAAGTGATCTGACTTATTATATCTATTGGTTGTTTTGATTATGATTATGAGATATTATTGATTTGATGATATTTTATTTTGTTGTATTTACATAGACAAGTGCTATTGACTGGGTTATATTGAGTGTCCAGGACTTTTGAACTCAAGGATGCAGAAGCATTGATGAAACCCCTTGGACTCTGGATCGAGTCAGGGAGTGGATTGTTGGGTTTGAATGTTGTTGATGTGACATATGCACATATGATTAGATGTTATGATGATTGATTATTATTTCTAACATGATTCGTTGATGGATGGAAGTTGATGATATCTTACCAACCAAACTCACATATGGAGTAGAGGGGTCATGCAAGACAACCAGAGACATTGAGGGAGAGGTGTGGCAACAACCCTGCCAAACCCTACTAGCCTTGGCTCGAACTATAGGTTAACAATTATCTAGTTCGAGAAGACCCATGATGTCATGAGGGAAGACTATGATAGTCGCTCGTGATGATTCTAAGGGGTGCGCAATAAGGTAGGGGATTTATTCCTTAGAGGCCCTTAGTCTCCCACAAGATCACTTGGCGGAGTATTGACTCTAGGGGTTTGACGTCTACCAAATTTAGTCAAGAGGCGAGTGGAACCCTTGGAGCATGTAGTGCATCTTGAAGGGCACATCGCACAAGGAAAACAGAAAGAGGTGAGTGGAACCCTTGGAGCATGTAGTGCATCTTGAAGGGCACGTCGCGCAAGGAAAACAGAAAGAGGCAAGTGGCACCCTTGGAGCACATAGTGCGTCCTGAAGGGCACCTTGCTATTTTAACGGGTAAGTGAATAAACCTAGTGCCTAGAAACATATGCCTCCTTAGGACCTAATTGACCTTAGAATGAATGATATGTTAAGTAAAGTAAAAACAATTTTTCCCTTAAAATTGTCACCCAACCTAGTGAATTTAAAACCTAGGTCTAAGTAGAACCTCTGAACAAAAATAATTAGACATATAACAAGAAGGGGGTAAAGAAATTCAAACTTTAATTATTAAAGTAAAAATTATAATGAAGGATTAAATTTTTAAAAAGGGGTAATGGTTGTTTTTATCTACTCTTGCTAATTTTATTTTTAGTTAAAAAGAAAAGAGGGTAAATGCTTTTTTTTATCTACATTTTCTAAATTAATTTTTAGTTAAAAGGAAAAGAGGGTAAATGGTTATTTTTATATACACTTGCTAAATTGATTTTTAGTTAAATAGGAAAAAGGGGGAAACTTAAAAGAAAATGGAAACTTAAGGAAAAAGGGAAACATAAAGAAAAGGGGAGACTTAAGGAAAAAGATGAATGTCTAACTTAGTAAGGAATCTAGCCTTTGAGACTTTATATTTATGAGTTCAACTAGGAATTAAGTAAGGCATAAGTCATTTAAGATTTTTAAGGGAATTTTGGGACACCGAGGAGCATTTTTAGGAATGTTTTTAGGTGGGTGAGGGAAATAGGAATATTTAATTAATTAATAAAATTGATTTTCTGGTGCAAATAGGGGATTGGGCGACATGTGTACGAGGGAGGTTTTTCAAAATTAATTAAATGAAAAAGGAATTTAATGAGAATTTGGGAATCTAATTACTGAAAAAATCTATAAAAAGGATGGAGGAGGAGGAGTATGGATCTGATCTTTTTTTGTAACGTTATGTTGCTGAACTTTTATCTTGATTGAACTTTCTCTTGTGGGAGTTGGGATACCCAACTCGGGTAACGAGTGGTAGCTTGACCTTGCGAGGCGAGTTGGGTGCTAGCATCCTTTGGTATTGTGTGTGTGGCCCCTTTGTGGCTCGGGGTGCTCATGGGGAAGAAAGGTACCCCTATCATTGGCTAGGAGGTACCGGTGAGGTGACATTGGTTGGAAAGCAAGAGCAGGACAGAGCATGCCCAGGTCAACAACTTTGGAGCACTCACATTTGGCTAAGGTATGCCTATTAAAGTTGTTACTTGCCATGAAATTTAATTTATACATGTTCATGTTTCTTTATTCGGCTAAAGATTTCATTAGCATGAGCTTTCTTGCACATGCATTCCTACGGTAATTGTAATCCCCTTGTTGCTTGATTTATTCAGAAGGAACCTTGATATCCATTGTATCCTTTATTTATGAGTTACTATCTCTTTGTGCATGGCCAAAATGAGCCTCAGACTCATGCCTACGTTCTTGTATCTCTTGCCTGTGTTTTCCTTATTCCTTGATTACGCTTTTATTTCATTATTTTCTTCTCCACGGAGAAGATCTGGATGCAGATTGTGTTTTTATCCTATGTTGCATGATCCTTTAAGTTATTAGTTTGTGCCTCATCAGTTGGCTAGGAGCCAAATTAACGGTCATCACTACGGTGTTTAAATACTTAGATTAAAATGCCCTGCTTTCCTATGCATGGATAATAACTACAGGATCATTCTCTTCCCAACAAGGAGTTCTCTTCTGGGAATTTATCTTCTCCAGTACACCATTGTCATTTCTCTGCATTGATTCTCAGAGTTGCGTTGAATCTCAGAGTTGTTTTGGTTCTCTGCGTTTTTAATTTCTTGAAATTTGATCAAACTCTGCGTTTGATTGTTAAATCTCTACCTGCGTTTTTGATTGACAAAACTGTGCGTTTGTGAGTGATAAAGCTATGAGTTTGAAATACAAATCTCTACATTTTTCTCTTATGATAAATCTCTACGTTTTTTGGATGATTAATCCTTGCGTATTTTTTTGATTGAGTATCTCTACATCTTTGACTGATTCATTTCTGAATGAATAATCCTTGTGTCTTTTTGTGAATGAATATCTCTACATATTGGATGACTCAATTCTGAATGAGTAATCTTTGTGTTCTTCTTTTGAATGATTATCACTGATTTTTATGTGTGACTTCTTTTTATCACTATGTGTGACTGCATTTTTATCCATATGGTGGACATCATGGTGATGTCTTATCTCTTTAAACTTTATATCATATAGTTTGGACAATTATACACACAGGGATATAAACATCGATATATTGGACGGTGATTTAATAAATAGATCATATTTACATAGCCTTTTCTTGTCGGTTCACCCCACGATTTTCTTGGCATGTTACACAACACTCACACCACACTTTTTTGGGTAGAATACACAGAATTTTCACCACGATTTTCTGGGTGATATACCCAATATTGACCAGTGATTCCACCCAGTTTATCTTAGCATCCTTCCCAGAAATTAACTCAACGACTTCCCTTAAATTTTATTATTGACAACAATTTTATTGTGAGCGAATTACCATGATTTTGTTGAGTGTTTATGATAAATTACTATGATTTGAGAGATTACTATGATGAGCAATTTTTACAAATGTTAGACAATATTATCATATATTTTATAGATAGAAAAATCATGTATTTATTAGACAATGTTTCCTTTTTAATTAGAAAGTGATATATATTGTATTTCCTTGATTAAAAGACAACAATATCATTTTAACTCTACAATTTTCCCTTAAAATATATATTTTATGGAAAACATATATTTGATTTTATATTTTGTATGGATAGTGATTTTATATATTTAATAGTCAACGATATCATAGGGTTGATAGACAACATTACCACACATTTAATCTACATCAATATAATGTAGTTAGTGTTGGACAACGATGCCATTTCTAGGCAACGTTTCTATTGGTAATATTAATGGACATAATATTATTATTGGACAACGATATCTTTGTTAGACATAGATTCATAATGGACATCAATATTGATGGTTGTTGACAACAAATAGGACATAAATGTTATTATTCTTAGTGGCGATGTATTTGTATAACTGTATAATTGTATAGCGATATATTGGTATAACGATATATTGTATATTTGTATATCCATATAATTGTTAACAACAATATATTTGTATAGAGATATAGATTAGTTAGACAATGATATAATTTTAGCCAATGATATATCAATTTACAAATTCTATACTTCTACCTCAGAAAAACAAAAATTGAATGAAACTAGTTCTTCTCCATAAGAGGGCATTAGTAGATTTGATACACTTAATTTTGAGACCCTAACCATTATTTTAATGTTAATTATGAAAGTCAGTTACAATCTTACTTAAGCTCGCTCAGTTTTTAATTCCTAATGCCTTATGCCTTTACTCAATTGCTTGATGATTGATGGATTAATTAATTGGATGAGTGGATTAAGGAGAGATACCTAATGTAATAGTGGTGTTAATTAATGGATTGTTAAGAATATTGATCTCCTTCGGGTTTTAAATAAATGTATAACCCTATACTTCTTGTGCCAGGGGATAATCTGGTTGTGTAGATGATTAAGTGTTTAGTCTTTGTTCCATACAGTAATTGATGATTCTCTTACACCTTGAATTTAATATTGGCATATTATTGATCATGTAATTAGCTCACTACTACACCATTTAAATAATTGATGCACTCGATTTATAATATTTTACTCATGTGCCATGATTTATAGATAGCGATATTGATAGCTGATCTTCTAGCCATGCAGGATAGGTTGTGAAAACTGTTATTGTAATTTTCAGTGTCTAGTTGATCACAATGTGTTTTACGCTTCAGTTGGTTGTGATGCACTAAACTGCATCATTATTTTTGTTGTGTTTCGAACATGTGTCGTTGTTATAACATTAATGTGTTGGTTGGGCATTGTCATTTATTTAGATGACATGTAGATGGTAATTCCTTTTTATTTTGATGTGTTGATTTTGTGATGTTATAATCATGTCATGATGATTCCCTTGTACTAGCCATAAATAAATAAAATTAAGTGTACATCGTTGGTTCTTGTAAGGGGTTGTTACATATGGTATCAGAGCGAGTTCAACCCTACAACTATGGATCTCTATGATTTACACTGCAGTAAACCCTTGAGTATTAACCTAGCACTAATTACAACTTTAACGTGTCCATGCGGTGACCTCGATTAGAGGAATCCACATAGGTTCACAACGTGGTGCCATGGAAGGAGGTGTGATGCCTCCAGAAGTGCCCGCGCCCTCAGAGTATAACCCCCAAGGGGAGGAACAAGTCGTAGGGTTGGATTTGAATTATGTAAGGGATGATGATGGTCTGACAAGATCCTTCCAAGGAATGTCAGAGGCCTTGATTCACCAACTGTAATGAGATGAGGCCAGTGTCCATGTACCCCTGAGGGTCCACATCACGCCCCATCCCATACCATCAACATTCACTGAGATCTTGAGAGGGATAAGTTCTCAATTCCATGAGTGCAATGGACGGTGCAGCCACCAAAGCATGGTTGGAGAAAATGATGATGTGATTTTCACTTCATGAATATACCTCCAACTTGAAGGTATGCATGAAGGTCTTTCAAATGAAGGGGAGTGCTCTTCTATGGTGGAAGATGCTCCTGCCACAATTGAACATGGACGTCAAAGACATTCCATGGGAACTTCTCAAGGAACGGTTCTAGGAGAGGTATCTATCGAAGAAATTCATTAAGCGTTAATTCAATGAGTTCAATGCATTGCGAAAGGGTGACCGTATGGTGCCCGAGTATGAGGCCCTTTTTATGGAGTTGCTTCGGTATGCTCCATACCTAAATACCGAGAAACGTAAGGTCAACAGGTTCTTGTTTGGCCTTAATGTCAACATTTGTGCAAAGGTTAGGATTTTGATGCCTCAAACCTCGTAGGATGTCGTTTATAAGGCCTCATAGCAGAGGAGGAGTTGATCAATGGGGTTCATAGAAGGACTCTAGCGAGACCAGGAGGGCAGGTGTCATCTGGTGCACAGAAGCATCGGAAACCAGCTAGACATTCACCAAGATATCGTGGTTTCCAAAGAGGATCCACTTTCACTACACCTTGGCGACCAGCGCCTTGGCAGCAGACTCCTTACCAAGGACCACAAAACCAACAACAATGTCGATCACAACAACAAAAATTTAGGCTTGTTCAATAGAACATACCATGGTTCCAGGCCAGTGGACCATCAGCTTCTACTTTGAGTACCAGGAGTACTGGACCAAATAAAAGGTGTTGGACATGTGGGGAACCACTTTACCAGCGTGACTTCCCAGTGGAGAGGACCAGAGCATCTAGATCAGTCGAACCCACTACCGTGGGAGATTGGGCAAGGCCCATCGGATTCATGCAGTGGTGAATAACCACCAGGCAAAGCACCAATCGACTATGTTAGAGACGTCACGTACCATCGCTGACCAAACCCTTAGTATTTTGATATATCCCGGTGCTACCGAGAGTTTCATTTCTGGGGCAACGCTAAAAATAATTAAGGTAAGGGAAGTCGAACAAGATGAGTTTAACTTTGTAGAAATTCCTTCAGGAGCCAAAAATAAGGTTGGTGGGAAGGTTATAGGATGTAGACTTAACCTGGGAGAGTTTTTCACTAGGGCCAACATGTATGTCATGATATTAGGATCTTATGATGTCGTGATCGGTATGGAATGGTTGGAATCACATGAGGCGATACTCAACAGTAAGACAAAACAATTAATCTTGGTCATTGATGAGGGACAAATATGTGTGATTGTAGGTTGAAAACAAGTAGTTTCCATGAGGTTCATTTGTTCCTTGCAACTACGGAAGAGCATGTGCAAGGGGTGTAAGCCTTATGTGATCCTTGCGTTAAGAAAGAAGAGAGTAGCAGAAGGTCTAGAACACCTTCCAATGGTGAGATAGTTTGCGGACATCTTCCCTATGGAGTTACCTCGAATGTCGTCGAAGAAGGACTTGGAATTTACCCTAGACCTAAAACTAGGGACTGAACCGATAGAAACAACTCCTTATCAGATGTCGACCCTGAAGTAACAGGAGTTGAAAATGCAACTGAAGGAGTTCCTAGACCTAGGACTTATACATCTAATTATGTCACCATGGGGTGCGCTTGTTATTATCATATGAATGAAGGATGGGTCATGGAGACTCTGCATTGACTATCGTCAATTGAACAAGGAAACGATCAAGAATCAATACACGTTTCCAAGGATTCATGGTATTTTCCATCATATGAAAGGAGTGACAGTGTTTTCAAATATCAAATTGAGATTCAGGTATCACCAATTGTGGATCAACGAGGATGACATCCCAAAGATTGCCTCTAAGACAATGTTTGGACATTACGAGTTTACTATTTTACTGTTTGGACTGACGAACACCCCAGGAGTATTTATGAGTTGATAAATAGAGTGTTCTACAAATACTTAAACAAGTTCATCCAAGTATTCATTGATGATATTTTGATTTACTCTCAGAAGATGGTGGAGCATGATGAACACTTGCGCTTGGTACTACATTGTTTGCGAGAGAACAAATTGTATGGGAAATTATCTAAATGATTGTTTTATCAGTCAAAGATTCACTACTTAGGGCATGTCATCTCTGATGAAGGTATTGATGTGGATCCAACAAAAGGTCAAGTCTATTATGGAATGTCCTGCACCGACGAATGTCCCGAAAGTGCGTAGCTTCATGGGTTTAGTGGGATACTATCGATGGTTCATCAAGGATTTTTCAAAAAAAGAAACTCCGATCACAGAATTACAGAAGAATAACAAGACGTTTGTTTGGACCGATAAATGTGAGGAAGCATTTCGGAGGCTCAAGGAGTTGTTGAAAACAACACTTATACTAAAGTTCCTTGACTTGGACACAGACTTCTTGGTATGCACTTACGCATCCAAAGAATGCTTAGGCAGAGTTTTGATGCAATACGCTCGAGCGATCGCTTACATCTCTAGAAATTTGAGAAGGCATTAGGATAACTATGCAACAAATGATTTGGAGTTGTTAGCCATTGTTTATCCTTGAGAGTTTGGAGACACTACCTTATTGGATGAAAATTTGAACTAAAAACAGACCACTGTGGACTACAACACATCTTGACGCAAAGCAACTTGAATGCGCGGCAACGATGTTGGTTGGAATTTCTTAGCGAGTACGATTTCAAGATTACTTACATAAAAGGAACAATGAACAGAGTGGATGATGCATTGAGTTGGAGACATCACATATTTTCGATGATGCCTCTTCAGACAAATCTACGTGAAAATATTATAACTTTATAGCATGATGATGACTGGTACAAGGAGGCCAAGGATTTTATCGGAAAAAACACAATGATGGTGCCAAAATTAAAGGATTTACTTTGGAAAACAATGGATTATTGATATTTAAAAGTCGAATTTACGTACCACCCAACGACGAGTTGAGGATTTTGATACTAAATGAGGCTCATAGAGCAGTATACATGGGTCACCTGGGAGTCACAAAGATGAGGGAAGACCTTAAACCCTTATTCTTCTGGAAAGAAATGAAGGAAGACATAGTCAACTATGTGGAAAGATGTATAGAATGTCAGTAGGTGAAGGCTGAAGATAGACATCCGACAGGATTACTACAGACACATGCTATTTTGAAATTGAAATGGGAGGTCATTTCGATGGATTTCATTGTTGGATTCCCACTAATGGAAAGGAGACACAACTCAATTTTTGTGGTAGTCGACACTCTGATAAGGAGTGCTCATTCTATTCCTGTGCATACGACATATAAAGAACCTAACATAGCTATATTTTTCATCAGTGAGATGGTGAGGCTGCATGGAATGCCTAAGAGGATTATATCCGATCGAGGATCGGTGTTTACCGGACAATTTTGGACTGGTTTCCAAGAGGCCTTGGGAACCCAACTTAACTTTAGTACATCATATCACCTGGAGACAGAAGGGCAGACCAAACGAACAAACCAAATTTTGGAGGATATGTAGTGTCTGTACATTATGGACCAACAAAGGTGTTGGGAAGAGTTCTTTCCACTGGTGGAGTTTGCATACAACAACAGTCATTAAAGAATCATTAAGATGGCACCTTTCGAGTTTCTTTATGGGCGACCATGTCATATGCCTTTGAGTTGGGATCAACTTGAGGATAGGGTCCTGGTGGGACTAGAAGGGATCCAAGAAATGGAAGATCAAATGCAAACATTAAGACAAAGGATCAAGTAAGCGTAGGATCTACAGAAGAGTTATGTTGATGCGCATCATGTCGATTGTAGGTACAAAGTTGGAGACCAAGTGTTCTTGCGGGTGAAAATGCATAAGAGTTCAATCAAGTTTGGAAAGGGTGCTAAAATATCTCCTAGGTTCATGGGACCTTTTGAGATTGTGGAAAGGAAGGGGTCCATGGCCTATTAACTAGCCTTACCAGATTCTTTGAGGCGTATGCACAATGTCTTTCATGTCTCTGTTTTGAGACATTATGTTAGTGATCCTACACATGTTGTTGACATGAGTTCCTTGTAGGTATCAGACAAGGGTGCGCTCACGGAAAACCCAATCTATATCCTGGACCATTGCATTCGACAATTATGACCTCGAACAATAGATCAGGTCAAGGTTTAGTGGGACAACCATAGTCCACACTCCTGGACCTAGTAGGATGCATATGACATGTGTCAGCAGTTTCCATTTTGTTTGATAGATAGACTTATGATACTATCATACACTTTCTTTTGGCACTTATATACTATGAAACTTCAGGAAGAAGTTTAAAACAACAGGGTTTGTATGTAACATCCCTCTCTTGCGCGCACTGAGTGAACTTATTCTTTGAGGACACTTGTGTGCAAGTGATCCGGGTTATTATATCTATTGGTCATTTTGATTATGATTATGCGATATTATGTTATTTTGTTGTATTTACATATACACGTGTTATTGAATGGGTTCTCCTGAGTGTGCAGGACTTTGGACCTCGAGGATACAGAGGCATCGATAAAACCCCTTGGACTCGGGATCAAGTCAGGAAGTGGAATGTTGGGTTTGAATGTTGTTGATGTGACATATGTACATATGATTCGATGTTATGATGATTGATTATTATTGCTAACATGATTTATTGATGGATGCAGGTTGATGATAGATTTCTAACCAGACTCACATATGGAGTAGAGGGGTCACGGACGACAACCAAAGACATTGAGGGAGGCAGGAGCCCTACCATAGCCTACTAGCACTCCCACCATGGCTCAAGTTGTAGGTTAATGATTACCTAGTTCGAGAAGACCCATAATGTCATGATGGAAGATTGTGATAGATGCTCATGATTATTCTAAGGGGCGCACAATAAGGAACATTCCGTATTCCTTAGAATCCCTTAGTCTCCCACAATATCACTTGGCGGAGTATTGAATCCAGGGGTTTGACGTCTACCAAATTCTATCAAGAGGTGAGTTTCACCCTTGGAGAATGTAATACGTCTTGAAGGGAACATCGCACAAGGAAAAATGAAAGAGGAAAGTGAACCCTTGGAGCACGTAGTGCACCTTGAAGGGCATGTCGCATAAGGAAAATGGAAAGAGGCGAGTGGCACCCTTGGAGCATGTAGTGTGTCCTGAAGGGAACCTCATGATTTTAATGGGTAAGTGAATAAACCTAGTGCCTAGAAAACTATGCCTCCTCAAGACCTAGTCGGCCTTAGAATGAATGATATGTTAAGTAAAGTAAAATCAAATTTTCCCTTAAAATTGTTGCCCAGCCTGGTGAATTTAAAACCTAGGTCTAAGTAGAACCTATGAACAAAAATAATTAGACATATAACAAGAAGGGGGTAAATAAATTCAAACTTTAATTATTAAAGTAAAAATTATAATGAAGGATTAAATTTTTAAAAAGGGGTAATGGTTGTTTTTATCTACTCTTGCTAATTTTATTTTTAGTTAAAAAGAAAAGACGGTAAATGGTTGTTTTTATCTACATTTGCTAAATTAATTTTTAGTTAAAAAGAAAAGAGGGTAAATGGTTATTTTTATCTACACTTTCTAAATTGATTTTTAGTTAAATAGGAAAAAGGGGGAAACTTAAAAGAAAAAAGGAAACTTAAGGAAAAAAGGAAACTTAAAGAAAATGGGAGACTTAAGGAAAAAGTTGAATGTCTAACTTAGTAAGGAATCTAGCTTTTGGGACTTTCTATTTATGAACTCAACTAGGAATTAAGTAGCGCGTAAGTCATTTAAGATTTGTAAGGGAATTTTGGGACACCGAGGAGCATTTTTAGGAATGCATTTAGGTGGGTGAGGGAAAAAGGAATATTTGATTAATTAATAAAATTGATTTTGTGGTGCAAATAGGGGATCAAGAGACATGTGTACAGGGGAGGTTTTTCGAAATTAATTAAATGAAAAAGGAATTTAATGAGAATTTGGGAAACTAATTACTGAAAAAATCTATAAAAAGGATGGAGGAGGAGGAGTATGGATCTGATCTTTTTGTGTAATGTTATTCTGCTGAAATTTTATCTTGATTGGACATTATGTTATGGGAGTTGGGATACCCAGCTCAGGTAACAAGTGGTAGCTCGACCTTACGAGGTGATCTGGGTGCTAGCATCCTCTTGTATTGTGTGTGTGGACCCTTTGCATCTTGGGGGGCTCAGGGGGAAGAAGAGTACCCCTAGTGTTGGTTGGGATGTACCGGTGAGGTCACATCGGTTGGAAAGCGGGAGTTGGATGGAGCACGCATGGGACAACGACTTCGAAGCATTTTCATTTGGCTAAGGTACACCTATTAAAGTTGTTACTTGCAATGAAATTTAATTTATACATGTTCATGTTTCTGTATTTGGTTGAAGATTTCATTTCCATGAGCTTTCTTGCACATGAATTCCTACAATAATTGTAATCCCCTTGTCCCTTGATTAATTCAGAAGGAACCCATGTTATCCATTGTATCCTCTATTTATGAGTTATTTTCTCTTTGCGCATGGCCAGAATGAGCCCTAGACTCAAAACCTTGCCTGTGTTCTTGTATCTCCTGCCTGCGTTTTCCTTATTCCTTGATTGTGCTTTTATTACATTATTTTATTCCCTACAGAGAAGATATGGATGTTGATTATGTTTTTATCCTCTATTCTAGGATCCTCTAAGTTATTAGTCAGTGCCTGAGAAGTCCACCAGGAGTCGAATCGAGAGTCGTCACTAGAGTGTTTAAGGAATTAGATTCAAATGCCCTGCTTTCTTGTGCATTGATAATAACTGTAGGATCATTCTCTTCCCAACAAGGAATTCTCTCCTGGGCGTTTATCTTCTCCAGTCCACCATTGTCATTTCTGTCCATTGATTCTCAGAATTTTTTTGATTCTCTGCGTTGAATCTCAGAGTTGTTTTGGTTCTCTACATTTTTAATTGCTTGAACTCTGATCAAACTCTATGTTTGATTGATAAATATATTCCTACGTTTTTTATTGACAAAACTGTGCGTTTGTGAGTGATAAACCTATGAGTTTGAAAGACAAATCTCTATGTTTTCCTCTTATGATAAATCTCTGCATTTTTTGGATGATTAATCCTTGCGTATTTTTTTGAATGAGTATCTCTGCGTCTTTGAGTGATTCATTTTTGAATGAGTAATCCTTGCATATTTTTGTGAATGAATATCTCTGCGTCTTGAATGACTCAATTCTGAATGAGTAATCTTTGTGTTCTTATTTTGAATGATTATCACTTATTTTTATGTGTGACTACTTTTTATGACTATGTGTGACTGCGTTTTTATCCATGTGATGGAAAACATGGTGATGGATTATCTCTTTAAACTTTATATCATATAGTTTGGAAAGTGATACACACAATGATATACACAATGATATATTTGGACAATGATTTAATAAATAGATCATATTTACACAGCCTTTTCTTGGTGGTTCACCCCACGATTTTCTTGGCATGTTACACAAAATGTTCACCACGATTTTGTGGGCGATATACCCAGTATTGACCAACGATTCCACCCAGTTTATCTCAGTGTCCTTCCCAGAAATTAACTCAGTGACTTCCCTTAAATTTTATTATTGACAATAATTTTATTGTGAATGAATTACCATGATTTTGTTGAGCGTTGATGAGAAATTACTATAATTTGAGAGATTACTATGATGATCTCTTTTTACAAATGTTAGACAACATTATCATATATTTTATAGATAGAAAAATCGTGTATT